>JALIZF010001452.1:0-320006 GCA_029948255.1 Telmatactis stephensoni | reverse complement strand
CTGAAATAAATCAGCCATTCACGTTTCACGCAAAAGGTATAGGGGACCCTGGATTCCCAATGGCCTCCGCTCACGTGTCGTATATATATTTGTTCGACACGTGGGTTCTTACATTTACAAACATATAAACAACTCTGAAAAGTGTAAGAATGCATGTTCCCATGACGCTTTTACTATAATAGACCAAGCACTATCTAAATTGAGAAGCATTATATATTCAGAGGCTTCACTCTGTGCTTAACCACTAATAACATCATGTAAATATAACGTTTTTCCCATAATTCGCATTTTCATGATTTTTTCCTTTTGTTTCACTTATGTATTTGTAAGATTTCGCCACTCTGTACTTAGCAACTGACGATGGCTGTCGAAACATGTATTGCTAATTCAAATGTGTCAATTAAACTGTTGTTCAACTATTTAACAATTAGACCTCGAGGCCGAATGGACTACGAGTCAATAGCCCATGAGGCCGTAGGCCGAATGGGCTATTCAAACTCGTAGTCCATGAGGCCGAGAGGTCTAATTGTTTTAGTATTCACCAACATATTGGGCCAAAGGTGAATGAGACTAAACAAAACAAAGAGAGAAAAATGTTTTATTGATATTATTACTCGCGCTTCCTCTCAACTCGGGCTATCACCAATAGCCCGAGGTTAGGGAGCCAATCAGAATGCAGGATTTGTAATAGCTCTTATGTTGGTGAATACTAATACTTATTAGACCCTTTGGTAACGACGAGTAACTTTTAAACGTTTCTTGGATTTCTAAAACTTGTTTCGCCTTGTTTCGCTCCCTGCTTTAACTAAAAAAACTAGACGTGTAACTGTTATTGATTACACAACTTCTGGAGTTTTTGAGCATTATTTTAATCCAATGGGTGAAATTTTCTCCAAAACCGAAGTCAGACGGAGAACTGCCAAAATGAAATTATGCTCGATAGAATCGAAAGCCTTTTGGAAATCTGCTGCAAATAGAACGTAAGATTTTTCTGAGTTTTCTGCAAAATCAAAGAGGCAGCAATGAATCTCAGTGGTTCATCAATATTCCTGCCTTCAGAGGTGATTTTGCAACGTGCACCGTTTTCTCTGCATGGTTCGAAAAACACAGAATTGCGACTTTAAGGGGAAAAAATGCTATAAAACGCAATTCGGATATTTTTTCCAACTAAGAGGCGATAAAAAGGCGATATTTACAAAACTCGCTCTAAGCCCCTAAAAGAGGAATGTGATAGACTCACGAGTTCTGGTTGGGCGAAATGAGAAAGACTACCTGGCAAGTGAGTCGGAAAGCTTGTGGGAACATTTACCTAGCCAACTGCGCTACGCCGACCTTAAACTATTTGTACGTACAGTCCAAGTTTTGGTAAAAAGGTGCTCGATTCCTTTTTGACCAAGCAAAAAGTCAATAGAAATAATTATTTTATCGGGAGAGGAGATACTTTATTATTTCCATCTCCCACATCCATTTACACAGTATGTTGTGTCCACATGCATGTGGAGTTTGGTTTTGAGTCAATTTCGTCAATAAAGTTATAATGGGATATGAATTTAACGATCATGACGTTAATCAACAGGAAATGTTATGAATATATACATAAAAACAACGATTGAAAAGTCTATCGACTCCCTTGTTTGACAGTCTGTCTCTCTCACAAAAATAGACGCTTAGAAAGCACGAGTTGGTACTGATACTAATATTGCTCTATTTTAAAAATTTAGAATAAATTTGGTCATTATAAAGTCTCATTTATTGTAACCGGACAGAATATAAAAAATCCACATTTCAATACCATTCAATTGCTATCTCATTAATTGTGCCGTTCAAATAGTTTGTTGTCAAGTTCAGATATCGTGCAGTACAACGTGTGTATGATTTGTATATAGTCAATTGAAGAAACGTTGTCGGATCTAAAAACATAGAACATAGAAGCTGAGACCGAAATGGTACTTGGGATGTCAATAATAATATTCTGATTTATTCATTTACGCTTTGCCTTCGATGCAAAATGCCAAAAGCGTGTTCAGGACCTGGGTTGGCGGGCCGTTTGGCTTCGATTTTTTATCGGTTGCAGCTTAAATGAATAAATCAGAATATAACTATTGACATCCCATGCACCATTTCGGTCTCAGCTTCTATGTTTGTAGACCCGACAACGTTTCTTCAATTGACTTTACCCTCAAATACTTCTTTGCTGATCTCAAATATCTTATTAATAATGGGCTCAAATTTCTCCATGTGGAGTTCAGTTATCTTCTCACGAAGATCAGTGTTTCGTAATGTTAAGCAGTCACTCAGTTCAGTATAAAATATTCCAAGTCATTTACGGCGTCAGTCACTCGCTGGGCCTTGCCAAACAACTCCGCAAACCGACAAACGCTGCTTGTGATAGATTGATTGCCAGTTTCTGCTACAAATCATCTCACGAAACATAAAATTTTCCCAAAAATTCTGAAACAATAAATACTAGACACATTCGTCGAAAGCTATACGCGGTTATATTAGCAAAATATTATAAGGTACTTGATAAAAGTAGCTTCATTTACCAGTCAACACAGCAACGGATTTCATTGAATCACGCGTGATTCGACCCGAAGAGACGAAGGATATGGAGCGATGGTCTCGGACAGTGTCGGACTTCATCCGAGATCGTATCGACTACGATCGGTCGTCCATCACAATCAATCGTAATAAGCTCGTAAACATTCGTAACTCGGCGAGACATTTGAAGGACACGGGTGAAAAACGCATTGCGCATGCTCGAAAATTCAGCGGGAATTCGTGGACGCGTTCGTGTTTACAAAAAAAAGGACTGTCGATTCACTAAACTGTTGTGTTTTATGCGAATTTCTCGTGTATTATTTGACCAGGAAAAGAGAACAACTAAAGCGATGTTTAAGGAAAAAATAAGCATTAAATTTTCACGGACAGCCTTAACTTGTTCTATTCAAGACTTCCGAGTATGTACAATTATTGTTCCGAACACTTTCCGAAAATCGTTTACATTACCTTACATTACTTACTACAAAACACGATGACATCTATAAATCAGTACCCACCAAAAGGTACCGCATCATGATCCCCACTCCTTAAAGCGGCTCGCTATATATTAATTCTGAAAATATGCACTATTTTTTGCTAAATAGCACTAATTAATTCTGAAAATAAATGGTAAAGTCATCGGCAATGTTCTCCATAAATGCTAGCCTGACTAGTAGAGTACAAACACTAAAAGTGTGCAATACTTTGCACTATTTTTTGCTAAATAGCACTAATTAAACAACAGAAAACAAACGAATTTGCAAAATTTAGCAGTATTTAGTACCATTTATGTTGCACGCATTTAGTGTTTGTACTAAGCAACAGCCAGTTTTGTTTGGGAATGACAAATTCCACTGTTATGTAATAAGGGTTCATTTCCTTCAAGCACTTGATTGGCAAGTGTCCCAAAATTGATCGTGTCCAGCAACTTGAATGATTTCATTATTGCTATACATTGCGATAAATATGAAATTTCTTGGTGAAATAGGACTAAAGAAGACCGCTTACTTTCTGTTTCTGTTGTACTCTGCTAGTCTTACAACATGTCTTTTTTGTATTTCAGTATACCACATGAAAGAGACAGGTTGGATCAAGGTATCTCAGACCGATGTCGCTAAACTTCACTACCAATATCAAGATGAAAAAAAGAAATAACTACTCTTGTTCATCTAATGTAATTTAGTTTAGACATCCCTTCTTGAGCTGATAGTAATGTTTAGGCATGAATAGTGTCAAGGTCTTTGTTTTCCTCGTGAATAAAAAAATTTCAGTGATGCATTCGTTGTCCTCATTCAGAAAAGCAATATTACTTTTCCAATAAACTGAAATGGTAAATCTTAAAATAGGTTATTTCCACCTTAATTATATAGCTGCCTCTAAATCACATATTGCCAACAGATAGATTTTTCTTTGATTTTGGTTGACTGTCTAATTTTTCTTAAATTGGACACTTGAAATTGGACAATTTACCAGAGAATAAAGATAAGTGCTCATAATATTGGATTTAGAGGCAACTATAATTAATAAGTAACAGGACTCAATAATGCTTGTCTAATTTGAAAAAAAAAAATGGACGAAAAAATTCCGAGGACTGCCAAAATTGGACGAGGCCTGCTGCCTGTGGCCTCGTCCAATTTTGGCAGTCGGAATTTTTTCGTCCATTTTTTCTTTCTTTCTTCAAATTGGACAGCATTGAGTCCTATTACATATACTAATTATGTTAAATCTGAAAACTTCATTTTAGTGTCGGTTTATTTTTGTGTGTTGGTAAAACCTTGTCACATATACAGAATTGAGGCAACTATTTTGTAAAACATGCTCAGAGACGCTCCACTCTAACATTTTGTTTTTAGGTATCTACACTCATTTCAGAAAACGTCGCGTTTCAGAGCAACCAAAATGCGTCATGCCAAGACCGAAATGAATGCTGGTTTTATACTGGTGATGTCTTCAAATCACAATGTTATTACAAATCGAGTACGAAATGCTTGCAAGTATTTAAATATGTACACAATTTGTAAACTTAAAGTAGTTTTCTAGAGACATCTGATTTCGTGAACACATGACAAAAAATTCACCATGCATTTCGGTCTTGGCTCGTTGCTTTGTATCGCGACAACGTTCTTTGAAATGAGTGTATATGTTTTGTATTGGGCTTTGATAAACCAGAATTTGGTTTTGGCAATATTTTTAGGTGGTTTTCCGTACCTTATTCACTGACAAACTATAAACTATTTTACAAGTTCGAAAAAGTATACGAGTAATAACACGTCCTCTAGTAAACCTGATAAGAAACTATTGTCAAATTCTTTGAGCATAAACTTCTCAAGATTATTAAGGAAAACTGCGAGTTCGTAGATACCTGACAGCTTCACTGGTTCAGTTGAGGGATTGCAACACCCTTAAACAATGCACTTTTTCGATATATCTTTCGCTATACTGAAAAGTCTAAAGGCTAAAGCCTTTCAAATATCTTTTGTGTACTTACAAACTTCTCTGTAGGCTATCTGAGAAATTAATGAATATATGTGTTATTTTGTAGAATTTGCGAGCATACAGTGAGGTTTTTATTGTAATGATGTCACGGTGATAAAATTTTTCATGAATTCCGCTCTCAAAGCTTTAGGCTTTAGGCTTTTTTCAGCGACAACGTTAATTGAATTAGCTATATATCTTGATGAAACTTTGAAATGATGTAACAGAATCACTAAAGAAGATGCCTACATAACCGTCAGTCACTTTGCGGCCTTATACGTACTTACACCCTGAGCAAAATCACTGCGAATCATTACAAACCAACACGGTGACCACCACTTCTTTTCTTGGTTTTCGACTTGCGCATGCATAATAATGATCTTTTAATAAGATGGCAAAGAAAATGCATTGATGAAATCTAAGGCTCTGGAACTACCTTTAAAACTTAAATTTGATCTCGTTACGTAAAGCACCGGAAGAAACACGCGTACCGTACGGTACGGAGCCCTACAAGGGACATGCATTAAAAAAAACGAGTGCTACGAATCCAAAGTTTTATTGCCATTAAATGTGGATTTATTACAACTATATTGTTCAAAAACTAAAGTGTTTCCTATACATCATTTCATGTTTCATTAAGATATATAGCGAAAGCTCGAAAAAATTGCGCTATGTTGCTGTTTTCTCATTTCGAGAGGAAGGCCATTTTCATTGCATTGCCAAACTTTTGAAAAAAACTGGTTTTCTTCCTTTTTTTCTATCCAGAAAAAAAATTGTAGAAATTGTGCTATGGAAACGAGAACGAGGATCAAAAGGAACTAATTTAGGGTGAAGGATACTCACCTATAAGGGCGGGGCCGGATACTCGTCGTGAGGGGTCAAAATCAGTGATATGGTACCATACCTCCCTCCCCTCCCCATCACTTTTCAGATGGTCCGTCCCTAAACCGCATAGCACAGGCAGCCCACACCATGCCAGTCGTGTGTTTGGTTTCCGTGGCTCGGGGGTACTGCACCAGGATTTCCTTTCCTTCCCCTCCTACCCAGCCCCAGGAGTCCCACTCTCCCTCCCCTATCGGAGGAATGAGTGGAATCTGGGAACGAGAGTGTTCCCCTCACTAGAGCTGACCCAGAGGAGGATGGACAGTGGCGCGCAAAGGATCATGGTTCAAAATGAAATTCTAACTCAGTCGACTCCAACCACCGAGGTGATAACATCAATAGAGGTTCTCAAACAACAACACTATCGATCAAGAATATAGATTTTCGAGAATAATGACTTAGTAATAATACACTGTGTCGATCCATCATATCCATTCGAATTGACAGCACCAAGTTTACCTTCCCTGGCGATGCCGGAAAGTCATCTACTGCCATTTCAGCTTTGTAAATATATTCGCCTCCAGAAAGGCACAGGGATTCCCAGACCTTAACAGTTTGGGCTTCCTGTGGTCTTTTAATTTTACCAAAGAATGTATGAAACGATATTCATGTAAAGATATCTCATGAAAAAAGCCTTAATTTACTTGGGATTTAGTTCAAAATTGAGGAATGTTGTATTATTTCTCCAAATTTGTGAAATTTTGGCTTGAAAAATTGGTTACAACATTTTAACTCCGAGGAAACTTTGAGCTGTTTTGCAACGGTTCAGCGAGTGCATATATTTACACATGTGTAAATATATAACTCAGAAGAATTTTGTTTTGATAAACTGCTTCAAAAGCATATTTGAAGATAAGGAAACGTAAATGGATAACTAAACAAGGTATTTCTTTTGTTTAAGAGCTTTATTTCAGGTTTAAGACACGTTTTCGGCAAGAAATTTTGGGTTCTTTGATGCGTTATCGCACAACAGCCATTTATGAATACATTATTTACCGTTGAAGACCACAGGAAGCCCAAACTGTTAAGGTCTGGGAATCCCTGTGTATTATAACTACAGCGGAAATATAATGTTTGGCAAATTTAGCAAAGCTTATATGTAAAACTGATGCTGAATGAATCAGGGATTTTCTTGACGTAGGTTTATTATATTTGCTTTTTGTAGGCTTCTTGCCTGGAATTATAAAATTAATGTCGCCATGAGGAACATGCTTTCTCTCCGACGAACAACTGAAGATTAATGGACCGGACTGCTTCTGCTTTGAATTGGAAGCGTTCATACTAATATAAAACATAAAAGGAAGGCTTTTTAGGCGTGAATGAAGCTTCATAATAATAATATCCCTTCTAGTATTTTAAGGTTTCTTTGGATTTTCCAAGTTTACTATTGGGAAACCTGACATTGACCTGAGTATGACGCGGTATTTTTGTCACCTTCTGGAACAAGATGGCAAATTTTCTTAGTTTTCAAACCGCTCTATCTCTGAAACCGCTGCGGGGGCAAAGGGGGGCAACTTAAAATCAAAGTTCAGTTCTTGAACTTTCCAGATATGTAAATTTTGTTGGCTTATTCGCTAACAATATGTGATTTCACATGGTTTGAAAGTACCTACTCTGCAGAGTTTATCTCTGCGAGAAGTATCATGCGTGACTGAAAATGATGACAAAAGTTTAACTGAAAATATCACTTGTCTTTCCGATATTTAATATCAGTTCGATTCCTTGATAACTCAACATTGATTCTGAAGACTTAAATTGCAAAGTTTCAACTAAATTCAAAAGAAAAATTCCGTATTTATCGCCTTTGTATGTATTTCGGGTTCTTTCTCGATGTAACAGTCCCGAATTTTTTTCCAGCAATATGTTCCTAATACCAGGTCTCCAGCTAATACCAAGTTTTCATTCAACACACAAGTTTAACCTTAAGATTTTTCAAAGACTTGATATTAAGTGCAATATTTTAATACCAAGTTGTATAAGGGTGTGTTGAGCTTACAATTTTAATACTAAGTAATCAAGGACACTTGGGACAGCTGGGACACTTGGGACAGTTGGGACAGCTGGGACACTTGGGACAGCTGGGACAGTTGGGACAGCTGGGACAGTTGGGACAGTTGGGACAGCTGGGACACTTGGGACAGCTGGGACACTTGGGACAGCTGGGACAGTTGGGACAGCTGGGACAGTTGGGACACCACAGGAATCCCAACATATCAGTTTTATGGCTATTGGGACAGCTGGGACAGTTGGGACAGCTGGGACACTTGGGACAGTTGGGACAGCTGGGACACTTGGGACAGGTGGGACAGTTGGGACAGTTGGGACAGCTGGGACACTTGGGACACTTGGGACAGCTGGGACAGCTGGGACACTTGGGACACTTGGGACACTTGGGACAGCTGGGACAGTTGGGACAGCTGGGACAGTTGGGACAGCTGGGACAGTTGGGACAGCTGGGACAGTTGGGACAGCTGGGACAGTTGGGACAGCTGGGACAGTTGGGACAGTTGGGACACCACAGGAATCCCAACATATCAGTTTTATGGCTATTGGGACAGTTGGGACAGCTGGGACAGTTGGGACACTTGGGACAGCTGGGACAGTTGGGACACTTGGGACAGCTGGGACACCACAGGAATCCCAACATATCAGTTTTATGGCTATTGTCCCAAGTGTCCCAGCTGTCCCAACTGTCCCAATTGTCCCAACTGTCCCAACTGTCCCAGCTGTCCCAACTGTCCCAATAGCCATAAAACTGATATGTTGGGATTCCTGTGGTGTCCCAACTGTCCCAAGTGTCCCAGCTGTCCCAACTGTCCCAACTGTCCCAACTGTCCCAACTGTCCCAGCTGTCCCAACTGTCCCAATAGCCATAAAACTGATATGTTGGGATTCCTGTGGTGTCCCAACTGTCCCAACTGTCCCAGCTGTCCCAGCTGTCCCAGCTGTCCCAACTGTCCCAAGTGTCCCAGCTGTCCCAAGTGTCCCAGCTGTCCCAAGTGTCCCAGCTGTCCCAGCTGTCCCAACTGTCCCAACTGTCCCAGCTGTCCCAACTGTCCCAGCTGTCCCAAGTGTCCCAACTGTCCCAGCTGTCCCAACTGTCCCAACTGTCCCAGCTGTCCCAAGTGTCCCAGCTGTCCCAAGTGTCCCAGCTGTCCCAAGTGTCCCAGCTGTCCCAACTGTCCCAGCTGTCCCAAGTGTCCCAAGTGTCCCCGCTGTCCCAACTGTCCCAACTGTCCCAGCTGTCCCAACTGTCCCAACTGTCCCAGCTGTCCCAACTGTCCCAGCTGTCCCAAGTGTCCCAAGTGTCCCAAGTGTCCCAGCTGTCCCAACTGTCACAATTGTCCCAGCTGTCCCAAGTGTCCCAAGTGTCCCAGCTGTCCCAAGTGTCCCAGCTGTCCCATGTGTCCCAGCTGTCCCAACTGTCCCAACTGTCCCAATAGCCATAAAACTAATATGTTGGGATTCCTGTGGTGTCCCAAGTGTCCCAAGTGTCCCAACTGTCCCAAGTGTCCCAGCTGTCCCAAGTGTCCCAGCTGTCCCAACTGTCCCAAGTGTCCCAGCTGTCCCAACTGTCCCAGCTGTCCCAACTGTCCCAACTGTCCCAACTGTCCCAGCTGTCCCAACTGTCCCAGCTGTCCCAAGTGTCCCAAGTGTCCCAGCTGTCCCAACTGTCCCAATTGTCCCAGTTGTCCCAAGTGTCCCAAGTGTCCCAAGTGTCCCAAGTGTCCCAGCTGTCCCAAGTGTCCCAGCTGTCCCATGTGTCCCAGCTGTCCCAACTGTCCCAACTGTCCCAACTGTCCCAATAGCCATAAAACTAATATGTTGGGATTCCTGTGGTGTCCCAAGTGTCCCAGCTGTCCCAACTGTCCCAACTGTCCCCGCTGTCCCAACTGTCCCAGCTGTCCCAAGTGTCCCAGCTGTCCCAACTGTCCCAGCTGTCCCAAGTGTCCTTGATTACGTAGTATTAATTGCTCCCGCCTCGAATAGTTTTTTTCATACTAATTGCGGGTAGCAACTTTATTATAACTTTGTAAAATTTGAGTAATAATAAATGTTGTTGTTGTTGTTGTTGTTATTAAAATTGTAAGCTCAACACACCCTTATACAACTTGGTATTAAAATATTGCACTTAATATCAAGTCTTTGAAAAATCTTAAGGTTAAACTTGTGTGTTGAATGAAAACTTGGTATTAGCTGGAGACCTGGTATTAGGAACATATTGCTGGAAAAAAATTCGGGACTGTTACATCGAGAAAGAACCGTATTTCGAGTGAATAATCTGTCACGCCAGAAGCGACCTTGAAGGAGCAAGTTTGATTTAACCTGAGTATCAGGGCCTGATACTCAGGTTAAGTTTGATTGGTCTAACGTATCACACTTCAAATATACGATCAAACTTTTTATTCTAAACATGTTTCGGCATTTCACATGCCATCTTCAGTAGACTAAAGATATGATTACAAAATTTCATAGACCTAGTTATATATATAGTACGTAACCTGATATACTATGAATGACAACTAAATGATAACATAATAAAGGCACCAGACAAAACAATTAACCACTGAAGGCTGATTTGAAATGTTGTAGTTGTTTGTTTAATTCTGGTTTAAGTTTATTAATATAAAAAGCTTCCTTTATTTTTAAAATGAAGGAAGATTTAGCAGAATCTAAAATTTTGAAACAATCTAAAGAGTATGCTGCCCTACAGGTCGGGGAGGAAGAAAGATGTTTGAAAATATGTGAGTTTTTGTCCGTTATAGTGTGCTCTTTAATCCTGGTTGATAGATGGCGAGACGTTTCGCCCAGATATCTGGCATTACAGCCAGCACAAGAAAATTCATAGACAACACAGGATTTAAGGCTTTTAGGAATGGGATCTTTAAAACTAAACATATTTTTTATCTTGAATGAAGTGAAAACTAACTTAATGTTAAGTTCCTTACAAAAACGTTTGCACAGTGATCTTATCTTGATATCAGTGAGTTTAGATTGTTTGCCAATGTATGGCAATTTGAAATAACGGATATTAAGTGAAGAGGACGTTGACAAAAACTCACGATTTTACTTTTTAAATTGAAAACGATTTTACTTTTAAATTGAAAACGATTTTACTTTTAAATTGAAAACGATTTTACTTTTAAATTGAAAACGATTTTACTTTTAAATTGAAAACGATTTTACTTTTAAATTGAAAACGATTTTACTTTTAAAATGAAATGAAATTGAAAAGTAAATTGAAATGAAAAGTAAAAGTGAATTAAAAGTAAAAGTAAAATGAAATTGAAATGAAAAGTAAATTAAAAGTAAAAGTAAAATGATATTGAAATGAAAAGTAAAGTAAAAGTAAAAGTAAAATGAAAGTGGAAATGGAAAGTAAATTGAAATTAAAAGTAAAATGAAATTGAAATAAAAAGTAAATTGAAATTTAAAGTAAAATAAAAAGTAAATAAAAAGTAAAAAGTAAAATGAAATTGAGATGAAAAGTAATATAAAATAGAAATAGAATAAAATATAAAATGAAATAGGATGTAAGAAGGATTTTTTTTATTGGCAGCCCTCGGCCACCATAAAGTAGTGACTGTCGGTCAGTTGCTGTTGACATTTTTAGATTTTCTAACTTTTCATAAATCAAAATACAAAAAAATCAGCTAATTTTAAAATCTCTATATGATAATGTTGGTTAAAAAGTATTGTTATCTCAAGTCCGCTTTTAAAGCTTAGAAAATGTTTGAAAAGTTTGTTTGCAAAAGTTGAGTTTGAAAGCGTACACATTGAGAAAATTTAGTAGATGAACACTTTGAATGTGTTTAGCAAGACTTCATTTTCTTTTTTTTAAGTTGTTTTGAAGTGATAGGTTTGGGCTATAATTATTCCACATGAGAGTTGAAAAAAGCAAAAACAATTAAATGCTTAGTTTGCATCAAAAATGCATTTTAATATAGAAAAAAAATTGCTAGGCATTTAAGAAAGATTAAGTTGGTGATGATAAGACTGATTCCTATATCAGGGGGAGTCCTCAATGTCGGCAATTGATGAAATTGACAAATTTGCTTAAAAAATTGGCCTTTTCTGTGAAGGAATTGTGTAAACTTTGAAAGACACTTGTGCTGCAAAATCTTCTTTATTTGTGAATAAAATTAGCCTAATTGTGTCTCTGAAGAATGAAACTATGCATAAGCCAATTTAGTTTACTCAAAAGACCTAAATAGAGAGGGTTTTTGATGGTATAGAAATACCATTCCCAAAAATGTCATGTCCGCATCAAATTTATTGTCACATCCGCAACACACTGTATTCCTAATAAATCCATAGAAACAAGCAATATCAATTCTTTCATTTTGGATTTATATAGTGCAGTTAGTATAGAGTTAAGACAGTATAAACACTTGTTTTGAAAAGTTTCAAGTTCACAGGATTTTAGCTTTGTTTAAGAGTAACTTCAAACATGGTTGTTTTCCATGTCATGTCCGCAACACGTCATTTACACATTTTTTCTCTTAATAATCAAAGTCAGCCAAAATGTTTTTATGCTAAAATCAAAGGGACAACCAGGATACTTATTGATTGGATGAATTTCATTTGTTTTGAAAAACATCTGGGTTGAATAGCCATTTATATTACACTAGGTATAACCTCTGAAAGTCACGTCCGCAATGTGGAATTGCCCGTTTCAGCTTAGTAGCACATTACCTAAAACAGATGCTGACATTGAGGCAAGATATAATTCATGAACTTGCTTCAAGTAAATCATTGCTAAGTAACATTTGTTCCTTAGACCTTGATTGGTTGTTTAGTGGTTAACTCTTGCTTGCCAGCGTGCTATAAAATCATTTTTACCAAATCATGTTTAGGGGCTATGTTGATGCTCTATATACATTTAGGACCCCTTTAAGAGTTGTATTTAAAATGTTCTTTTTCAGCAGTTTCTAATCTTTTTGAGACTTGGTTTGAAATTTTCCTTTTTTCAGCGAGTGGTATACTCAAAGGATATGATGCACTCTTAAACTTAGTACTGGACAATACAACAGAGTACTTGAGAGGTATGTAATTACACCAAGCCTGTGTAAATCTATTGTCACTTAATGTTTAAGCCTATTGAATTTATTGTAGATCCAGACGATCCACTAAAGTTGACAGATGAAACACGAAGACTTGGTTTAGTAGTTTGTAGAGGGACTGCAGTTGTTCTTGTTTGTCCTGTTGATGGAATGGAGGCCATTGCAAACCCTTTCATTCAACCTGAGTAACTGAAATCTTCTTAAACTACTGATGTACTGTAAAATATGTATTACCAACTAGGAATGTTAAACTACAGATTGTAATTGACAGTCTAGAGCTTAGCTCTCTTGTTATTGATTTGTATACATGGATTGTAACAATGTAATCAAGCAAGGCCAGTTGATCATCACTGGTCATCTTTCTTACCATGGACAGCAGGTCACCTAGAGTTAGAAGTCTGGGTCTTTTACTACACCTTTCTTCTCATTCACCAACATGTGCACGATAGATAGAGTGCATGCTGTATATCCATAAAACAACTACTAACTATTTAGTGTAATGGTATTTAGTTATCAACTATTTAGTTATTGACAAACTAAGAATTCACTGAGGCATGAACTACATAAAGAAACCCAAAGACCACTAGATACGTTGCTAGTGTTATTTGCACTGTTCTGCTTCATTACTATCCACTAGTTTGTACAAAATAGTGCAATTAGACAATACATGTTAAGTTTTATTTCACGGATATATGGTGTGCACTCTATACTGTGTAGTGTAAATAAAATCAGAAGTTTGGTTTTAGTTTGCTGGAAGTGCAATCACGAGAGTTCAAAACGCCGTCATTTTATCTAAAGGATTTCCCGTAATGATTTAGATAGGCACCCTCCTTCCGGTAAGCGTCCCCTCCCGAATAAACACCTCCTGCCCCTCTGTCTCGTGGGACTGATGGTGCTACCGTATGTTGGGTAAATGATCCTGTAACAAAAGCTTCCTTAATATCACGGCATTATCGTGTCTGGTGCATGTGACTCTGTTTTACGCTTTATTTAGCCTTGTTTCTGAAGTTAGGTAACGTTTTCTAACAATCAGTGAAATAAGCGCCTCCTCTCTGTTCTTGCAAATTAAATAAGTGCCCCGGGAGCTTATTTATAGACAGCGTTATAGAAGTTCATGCTACCGGGCAACGCGATTGACGCAAGCCTACTGCAAATAACCTACGCAAAAACAGTATCGAAAATTGAAAGCACTGGTAATGAGAGAAGTACACTCATGACAACAGCCGACTTCCGAGATACACTTCACTTGCCACATACAACATCAAGACGAGGCTACGTGCATAAAGCTCAGTCATTCGTAACGAGGTAACAGTTTTAGCACGTAAGTGAAGCATATCTCAGAACTGGACTATTGGGAACACCAACGAAAATAAGATTCGTTTTAGATATCTTGGATTCTAGTTTGGTTCTTATTTTATACAGAGAGTTTGCGTCTTATCGTAGTCGAGTCTTGTAAATAGTCTTTGATATATACCCTTATCATGTTAGCGTGACATTAAGCAATATTTGATGTATGGGGAAAACGAGTTTGTCACATCAATAATAGTAAAACTGCAAAGTTTCAAGTAGATTGCCCTTAAACTGATAAAGGTATGAATTTTTGAAGGTAAATATTTTTGTGAAGTTTTTACAAAGAAATAAGTATTTAGCATGATAACGAGGCTCGTCGTATATATAATGCACGACCACATACATTTGTTTGGAAAACCGCTCCATTTTAAAAATTCATATCTTCGCAAGTTTAAAGGCAATCTCGAAACAATTTTACTATTATCAATGTGACAAATTTGATAGTAAATTGCATTTTTGAATAAATCAAATATTTTATAATGCACGTCAGCGTGATAAGGGTGTTGCCATCCATACGGAAACGTTTACGTGTTACCTAACCTACCGTGTTATCTAACACGCCCTATCGAGGAACAGCTCAGAACACTTTTCCTATATAAGGCGCGTCTTCTACTCAAAACGTCGTTTATTACAGAGGTCGAGCCTTATTTAAGGCTCGTGCCCTATGTATGACGCGTTTCATCATCGCTCGTGTATGGCTCCAATGTCTATAGAAAGAGAAAAGCAAGAAACGAAAAACATTTCAATTATATACACGATCAATGTTAAAAGGCTTATTGGTATTTCTCTATACAGCTTCCTCTAGACGAAACCCCATTTCCCTCAAAGAAATGTTTGCTACGCAGGCTAATCTGTGATGATCTGTGGTAGTTCATGTATAGTTCGTTAGCTTGGGACTATATAGGTATAAGTACAACAAGGTATACATCTTCTGGAATCCAGCTTTAACGTTGCCGACAGCCATTTCAGCAGTTTCGATATACTAAATCTCACTAGACGTACGACAGCAGAGGATTGTCGACATTATTCGTGATGCGCGAGAAAACCCAATATTTTTAGCGGAGCCGGAGTTCAGGTCGGCCCGCCCATACTAAAGGTAATTTCGGAGCCTTAGATTTCATCGGTGCATTCTGCTCAAAGATATCCAGAAGAACTTGCAAAAACTGCTGAAAAAGGACTGTAAGTACTCGGCGAAGCTTTTCCTTCGTCCTAATTATGTGCGGTACAAAATCGACCTCACTACCCTCACACATGTGCGCCAACATTTCCCCGTCCCCAGTGGGGTATTTGAGCTTGGTAACCGTGGTGCAGGGGCTGTTTTGCAGACCATAGCCATAGGTCCAGCGAAAAATAAAAGGCACCTGAAAGGTGCATGTATCTATACTGCAGAAGTGTTATAGAAATATTTTTGACAAATGTGAAATGCATTGAAAAGAAAAACACGAAGGTGATCAATGAAATATTTTATGGAGTTAGTTGGACAGGGTAGTTTGTTATTACCTCAAAAGTCTTTCAGAAACGTTCGGAAAAACTTGGTAAGTGATATTTTTAACAATGTTTTTACGTCCATCAATAGAGACAAATTTCATAGAAAGTGTCATAGGTTTTGTAAAAGGAATTGCTAGTGTTTGCATCGTTTGGCCTTGCAATCCAGGGGCGTATCCAGAATATTTCAAAGGTGGGGTCACACTTTCCATTTTCCACCAAAGGGGGGTCACACTTCCAATTTCTCAATCTTTCTCCAGTCAGATTCTTTTATTTCTATCATCTTTTTGTTTTCAAAGGGGGGTCACGGGCACCCTAGGACCCCCCTGGATACGCCCCTGCAATCAAGGTCCATATGCTTGAGCTCTTCGCACATACGAAGAACATTACAGTTAATTAAGGAGCTGAAATATTGTATAATGAAGTGAATTATTTGATAGTTTACATGAAATTGTTGTAAAGGTGTTTACTGTTGCTAAAAGATTAAACATTTGCGAAAGGCTCAAACGATCAAACGCCGGAGATCAAGATGAACACTTCAATATTGTATTACTTACACTCAAAAACGACCTCAAAATTGAATAATATTCTATTAAAGCTGAGCCTTATCAATGGGCATAAAAACATTGTTAAAAACATATCCCTTACCAAGATTTTTGACTTGAATTCCTGTCAAACTTGTCAACAGTCGTCAGTCACATGGAACTTCTAGTCCAGTCCCAGACTCTCTTTCTTGCCGCTCCAGGACTCGCGGAGAAAGAGAGTCCAGTATAACTTGCATGCGCATGTGTAAAATGAGCCAATCAATTAATTAATTAGTATTTTGCGAGCTTGCAATATGCAAATGTCAGTGTTTGGTAGCAGTGGTAGTGATGCGTATCGAAAAATTCACAAATACGTCTTTCACGACCAGTGTCCATCCGTAAATGGCCTGTAACTGCTCAAACTTTGGTAAAAGATTATAGTTGGTTTTTCGAAGTGCATAGCTCACTGAATCAACAAATGGCTTTCCGAAATGAGACTGATATCGTGTATACAAAACACTTTCTTCTTCAGCCATCTTGAATCATTAGATGACTTTAGGATTTGTAACCACGCGATCACCACATGAATGTGGTGATCGCGTGGTCACTAAACTGCCATGCGCATGCAAGTTATACTGGACTCTCTTTCTCCGCGAGTCCTGGAGCGACAAGAAAGAGAGTCTGGGACTGGACTAATGGAACTTCGTGCTCACTTCGTGCTTGTCGCTTGTCCGTGATTTTTCCCGAATGCTTCCGAAAGACATTTGGTCGATTCGTAGGTCATTTTTAACACATTTCTATTGTTAACAAGCATAGAACTTAGTGTCAGAATTCATACATGTTCTGGTGAATACCAGTACACCGTGATCTCATAATTTGAATGAAGCATGAAGTATGTCCATTTTCAACACGATGACATAGTATCTACTGCATTCTGCAATAGATACAAAAACTTCAAAAACTGTCTTTTTGAGGGTGTTACACGTAAAATGTGGAGAAATAAAGGCAATCGACATATTGGAAATTTATGTGGCAATGTTTTTTTGTGAATATTTTGGCCTGGTTTTGATTTTGGAGTGATTTTCGAGGCCTTTTTTGTCGGCCGTTTGAATTTTTGACGGTTGAGCCTTCCAACCTTCCAGTGATACACCTATTTCAAAAAAGGTTGTCACCGCTAAGAGCGATAGGCGATAGGTAATAGGTCATTCCAAGACCGCAAAGCACTATTGATTTCTTAATTAAGCCATCCTAAATCTTTCTTTACACTCTTCCATCAAATATTTGGCTATTCATATGTAAATCAATTAGAAATCAATAGTGCTTTGCGGTCTTGGAATGACCTATTACCTATCGCCTATCGCTCTTAGCGGTGACAACCTTTTCTGAAATAGGTGTATATGTACATGAAGGGAGAAAAATTCAAATCACTAAAACTCCCTCAAATGAGCACGAAACGGCTAGAAACTTCGAAGAAATATACAGAAAAACAAGCACAACAGCATTATGAGTTCAAATTGTTTCTTTATTCAAAATTTATTTTTCAGCAATCGTGAAATCCCACATGATATATTTCATATACAGATGCACAGCTTGGGCTACCTGTGAATATAGTAAAAAAAACAGCAAATGTCTCACTCTACTGAATGTGTGTTGCTTGTCTCGTTTACGAAATAACTCGAAGAAAGTACGATTTTCCGAAAGTTTTGATGTTTCTTTTCAGATATGTTCAAAATTATTTTTTTAGCAAGGAGTTTAAAAGCAATGAAAAAATACAAAAAATATCGACAAAAGTTACTTCGAAAATGGAAAGAAACTGGCGCCAAAAGCTTTTTTTCGTCAAAACGTAAAACTCGTGCTTGAATTTGTGCATCTAGTAAAGTTTCAAAAGATGTCGAAATATTTGAAAATTCATTGAAAGCTCTTTCCAGTTCGAAATCGATCGATGTTTTTTCTTTTATGACGTGTGAGATGACAAAACTCAGGATAAGTAGAGGAGGTGAAGCCATACAATCAAACCAAATAGGACACTTTATGAGTACCTTTAAATATATTTCGTCGACACATTTTACCGCTTCATAATTATTTATTGAATTTATACCCCATATCATCAACAATAAATAGTGCTCCGCTGGTGGCCGTTGTGAATAGGTTGGGTTTTACTTAGTGCGGTTACCTAGGGGCATTGGCTGCAAGTTTGTTTGCAGACGGAATTGACAAATGCGTAACTTCTGTGGTTACGGTTCTTGCAGACGTGGCATATATATCCAGGCAGGTGACTTTTTCTCTTGCAAAAGAAAGGCATTCTGTCGACCGGAGCTAGAGGATCTGAAAGAAGAAAGCTTTGTTTATCATTTTGTTGTTTTATTATTCTTTTACCACAATCAATCAGTTTCTCGCTTACTGATTGGTCGAGAAATGTTGCAAATAAGAGTTCAAACCAACGATTGACGTCATCGCTTTGATTTTGCGCTCGCGCTCGAAGCAAGTTTGACGAGATGTCACCAAATTCGTGCTAAAAACAAATTTCTAATGGCATTTGGTGTTATGGACTCTTATTTACCAACATATTACGTCATGCATGGTCAATATGCCTGTGACTCATGAGGCGTTGTCAAGCCGATTGTAAATTTGTTAACTCTGATGGGGCTGGCTTCGGGCGTACCTCCCAGTTGACAAGGGCACAATTATTAGCATCATTATATACAAAACCATGAATGACGATAATGGTATATGTCATACAACGTGAATAAGGCTCCCCCAGTTATATATGTCTTTCAGTTACATCCGAAAAATGTTCAAATGCTTCTTAGTTGCTTACTAAAATACCTAGCCTGCGTAGTACTTTTACTCCGTTGAGTCCGGAGGAAAAGTCCGGATGTGACCGCAGGCTATAAAATTCCCAGATTGTTAGAAAACGATATTTTTTACTCCATTTACGATCCCCCTCCTCGGTCTCGCTTTAAGTCCTCCCAAAACTATTTTGTATTGTATTGTACAGTTGGAGCACTCGGTGAGAGCTGTATGCATACCGGAATGGATTTCCTTTTGCTCTTCCTTTTTCATTTCTTTCTAGTAAAGGAAGAAGGACGAGTAGTTAGATAGATATCTGATAAAGGTCATATCTATTCAATTGGAGCGCTTATTTAATTGTTTTAACTCGAGAGGGGC
Organism: Telmatactis stephensoni; assembly: GCA_029948255.1. Taxonomy (NCBI): domain Eukaryota; kingdom Metazoa; phylum Cnidaria; class Anthozoa; order Actiniaria; family Isophelliidae; genus Telmatactis; species Telmatactis stephensoni. Next base: position 300,517 of record JALIZF010001452.1, on the reverse strand, counting down.
CTTGTAATTTAAAAACAGCGCTTATTTGAAGGAGGCAATTTATATTTCGCTCGTTTGTGAGTCAAAATACTTGAACGAGAATTTGTAAGTCTACGGTTTCCATGCATAATTTGCGCGCTGTGTTAGAAAACAAGATATGAGGGGCCCTTCATTTTTTTATCGGGGGGAGGGGGGGGGGGGGAGGGGGAGGGGGATTGGAGGCTGGAGGTTTTGAAAATTTTTTTCTTAAACATTTTTTGTCCACAATTCTGGCGATGTTTTGCACATATCTACTAGACCAAATCCCCTTGTTTCATGTTTCATTCATTATTCACTTTCATGATCACATTTATTATTCGTGCTGGGGAACCTAAGGGAAGGTGCGCGAATTCAAAGGGGATCACTCATGCTAAGCCGTGCGTGTCCAATTACTAGAGACCGCTAAGTTTCCTGACAAAAGATGCATTTATGCAGCCTTAGCCTCCTTTTCAAGAAAACCCATGGGAATAAACTCGATTGTTGTGTTGTTCTTTATCAACAATTTCTGCATTTCTCTCACTGGTATTTTTGAATAATTTATGTTGACTCAAGGCTAACGCTGTATAAATGCGCCTTTTGTCAGGAAACTCAGCGGTCTCTCTAGTAATTAGAAACTGGACTATTCGAGTATTGAAGTGCCTACCTTGGAAGGTTTACTGTCACCTTTTCTTGAAATAGCTCCAACATTGTAAGCCAGTAAAAAGATAAGAACAACTGGCATTATCCTGGCGACGTCCATTGTTTATTAAATAAATATCTGAATATAAATAGAATGATTGAATTTCTATAATTTAACCGGTTAGTTTCATGACTATGCTGACTAGCGGTTATAGACTAGCGTGTACTACGTTGAGGCAGAATAAGAATATGTGAACTGTAAAAATACTCAATACTCACTTGACTGTTTTCTCTATCTATCTCTAAATTGATGCATTTAAACGAGTAGCAGCAACTGAAATCGTTTTGGCATGTTGCCGGCCATTTTATGAACTCTAGTTTTCTGAAAATTACATCATTTCCTCTTAACCTGGATTATCTCATGGGTCTTAAGCCTCATCAGTAATTTTGTGACCATTACCTGGTATTTGGTGCAGGTGGTTTGTGAACAACAACAACAACAACAACAACAACAACAATCTTTATTTCGTACCTTCATTATTTTACAAAAATAAAACAATAATAATTCTTGTAAATGGCATAAATTAAGGTACTGGACCTAACCAATAACTATAAAGCTAATAAGGTGTGAAAAAATAGTGTTGTACCACGTTTAGTGTATTGAATTGACACTTCTCATGATTGGGTGTGTCGATGAACATGACTGCGAATTATTCATCTTCATTGAATATAACTTCAAAATTTCAAAATTTTCATTTAATTGCATTTGAATCCGAAAGGAATTTTAAAGAGATCTAGATTTACTCAGTTTCTGTGACACATTTAAGGTTTATTTTAAGGGAAATGCAAGATCATTTGTGTAGCAAAATTTCATGGGGAAAAAGAAGGCATTTCGACAGGAAAACGATCAATTAACATGACGGCTTTAGAAGGCTTAGCTGAATACATTTTAGCCAATAAATTGGCAATATTATTTGCAACCGAGCGCGGCGAGTGCATGCGTAGTGCAAGAATTCGAATGTTGTGATAAGCTGGAGACAATAGAAATCCCAGAGCAAAAAAGTTAGAAAATGTGGTTGAGGGCTAAAATTTCGACTCAAGACTATAACAGATTAGCCTGCGTCACATCCGGAAACATTTATATATTTTTCTCGTAGAATATATAGATGCAGGAATATTTGCTGATTATAGTCTTCTTAGTGACCTACATGCTATCTCACCCTTGGGACAGCCATAATACATATAATGGTGACACAGCTAACCCACTTAGAGTACAACACCATTAATGATGGCGGTTCAATGCGTTATGTAAGGCAATCAGTAGAGTGGCTTACGACAGCTATTCCAAAGTTTTAATAGCAATAAAAGTACTGTTTCTTCATAAATCACATAGGGCCGATTAAACCGCGATTTGAAATGCTGTGAGGAAAACTCAATCGGGGTCAAATTTTTATCAGGTAGATATTAATTTACAAACATATTTAAAACAGGCTGCAAGCCTAATGGGACTGATGGGAACTCAAACTGTGATTTAACAGAAACTTCAATAAACGATACTTATTCAATTGTTCTACGATAATTTGAGAATTCATTTGGGAATGAACGCAGCCGTTTCTCTACTTCTAGACCCGCTTCAGCTACCTTCTATAGCCTAATATCTGAACCGCGCGCCGACGAGTATAATAGGACAATAACATGACTTTTGGAGGGCATATTGTTTATTTGTGGCCCGAGTAGCTTCATTTGCGCCCGAGTCAAGTCATGTCATTATTGCCCCCCTCCCCCTCCCCCTTTTCAATGTTGGAGTGCACCTACCAGTCTACACTCAGTCAAGCACACTCTAAAGCAACCATCAACATTGATAGGGGGATGCACAAATACAAGCACAAAGTGCATTATATAATGAGTCCCTAACATTTTCACATTGGACCAACTCTTTTTGGCAAAGATTGTATTTTACACATATTGTGGTGTACTGTAAACGACATGTCAGGAGTTTAAGCTGAAAGTTTATTTTAAGCTGAAGTTTATTTATTTTATTTTATTTTACTTTACATCTTTATATATTTTATTTAGTTTAGCGCATTTGATCATATATTTAGATGATATGCTAATTTGCACTATATAAGCAATAAATATTATTATTATGCAGTAAAAACGTCTAGAGTGGTTTTCATAAACCCGTGAAACAAAAACTATTAGTTAAAGTGTAATAGTCAGATGACAACAAAAGAAAACAATGGTATTAGGGTTTACTAAAGTGTATTAAACTAAAGTGTATTTCACGGGTTTATGAAAACCACTCTATATGCAAAATCTTACTATTAGCACAATAGTAATTATTATTATTATTATTATTATTATTATTATTATTATTATTATTATTATTATTATTATTATTATTATTATTATTATTATTATTATTATTATTATGCAGTTTATTAACGTCTATATGCACTAATTACAAGGACACATAGGACGCGAAGCGTAACCTATGTGTCTTAGCTAGAGATACAAAGAAACTTCAATGAAAGAAAATAAATAAATAAATAAATAAATAAAGGTTAAGAAATATTCCAGTAAAAATATGCTGATAAAGGCCTATACTTTAAATGTTCTGGCAATGTTAAATGAGATGGGAAATAAAATAATGCTTCGAAATATAAATAATATTATTGCAACTACATTAAATTCATTCATATTCCATCAAGTCAATGCTTTAAATGTTCTCAGAAAATAATATTATTACGACTACATTAGATGCATTCATAGTTCATCAAGTCAATGCTTTAAATGTTCTGGCAATGTTCAGTGAGCTGGAAATGATACTCCTCTGCATCTTCTTTAGGACCTTTGATGCTTTCTCCCCAACGATACCAATCATGTGATATCTCTCTCGACTGCCTCGCTCCATCCTCCAAGCACATCAATGATGACATTAGTCTGTTCAATCTTGTATTCTGGATACCTTTGTTTTAACTCCCACCGCAACGGGCCATACTTTAACGTCTTCTCTTCGTCCTTCTTTCCTCTATTGTCGATCCATGGGCAGCTCATTTCTATCAGCAAAACCTTCTTCTTCTTCTTCTTCTTCTTCTTCTTCTTCTTCTTCTTCTTCTTCTTCTTCTTCTTCTTCTTCAGTTCTTCTTCTTCTTCTTCTTCTTCTTCTTCTTCTTCTTAAGCTATAGCAGTTAATGATGCATGTTAGTGAATATGTCCTTTGAAAATGATGAAGTTGTGAGGCTTTCCTTTGTTCATTAAAAAAAATCGAAACTGCAAGGCGAAGGATGTGTCCATTTCTGTGCCGTATTAAACAGTCAATTCGACATACCTATAAGTCTGAACAAATGATAACACTGAATACAAGGTAAGCAGGTTGCAATTGAAGTGAGTCTTTTTCAAGAAGGTTAAGTCTATTTCACTTTAGTTAGAGACATTTGTGGGTTGTGTGTTTGTATAGTTGTACGAGGCTAGTTAGCAAACATACAAACAATTATCCGCCCAAACATTCTTTCCTAATTCATGACATAATTCAAAATGTGAGAACTGCATGTATGGAGTGGTTTTCATTTGTAGTAGACTCTAAAGCCATTGTTTTCTTTTGTTTCTTATTAACTACTACAAACTAAAGTCCATTTTTCTTTCACGGTCAAATGAAAATCACTCTAGTTCCATTGTCATTTAGCTGTGACCAGCAATCACCAGTTGCAATTTGCATGTCTACCTGTAAGTTCATAACGTGCACATTTGCACTTGTAACGTCAGCAAAGTGTCTTAGCGGACAAGCTCTAATAAGATGACGAGAAGTCGAGTTAACATTTCACTTCGATCGAAAGTAAAATGATAAGCAACTTCTAGTCATCTTGTTTATTCTAAATTTATGCATTCTACGTTTTGGCGGCATCAACAGCTTATCTTTTTAAGTAGATAATCATATTGGGATAAGTTAGAAGTTTTTCACTCTATCCGTGAAAAAGTTAGCGAACTAAATTGTTCTAAATAGCGCGAAATCCTTTTTAGTGCAATTTCTTAGTTTTTCAAGGATATAATGCAAGCACTCTACAGTTTTGCATGGGTTAGCCTAAGTGATTTTTCAACCCGTGGAATACACTTTAGCTTATTACGCTTTATCACTCTTTAGGTCATTTGTTTTCTATTGTATCCATTTGACTATTAGAGTGATTGCACTTAACCCGTGAAATTGTACTAGCTGAATAATACAGAATAGCACTATTAGACAATGGAAAACAAAGGACTTTGTACTATTTTATAGTACTAATTAGATATTGTACTTTTTCACGGGTTAAGTGCCGCGATCACTCTACACTTTTCTTACACTTTAAGTAGTACACTTTGGTTTCGGGTTTATGAAAATCACTCTAAGTGCGACCACTCTATGACCATGAAATTGCCTTAAAATGTAAATAGACTCGGCGCAAAACTGAAAAAGTCGATCGCAAAAAGTGTTTTCATACCGGCAAAATTTCGATTTTTGAAAATTATATACTTCATACAATAACGGTAGTATAAGATCGATCAACAACATTTTATTTTTCATGTAGTTTATTTTTACCAAAATGACATAACATCAAGATGACGATACATCAACGTCAACAACGTTGTACTGGACTATCGCTAGGTGGTGGGATTGGGTTCTACTCGTGGAATCGACTCATTCGACGCCTTAATGGGTGGAACATCTGTAAAATTGCCTTTTGCAATGGTAACCAGAGGGGGAGGTGGGAAAACTCTGGGTGGATCATCTATGGAAGGTGAATCTAGAGCTTCTTGCTCATCTGATGATACGTCAGATGTTTGCTTTCCATCAGTCAGCTTCAGGTTTTGCCATTGTACATCAGCATGATGACCAATCACGTCCTCGAACTGACCGGTGAGAGTAAACTCGTATCGGCCCTCATCAACGAGATTATTTATAACTCCTTGCGCAGAACTGAAATCGCTTTTCAAATCAGACCACAACCATGGGCGCATGTTCTGAGAACTTTGTCTTTTTAGGGCTTGGTAGAATGGAACAGATTTACCACCAAAACGATAAGGAAAAGTTGGTCTGTACCAGTACCACCATTTCCCTTTGTGTCTGCAAAAATAAAAGCAACAGCCAATCAATACACTTTATATCACTTGAATTAATGAAGATGAAGTAATATCCAAGACCAGGCCGTTACATGACCGCCGTCGCGCGTGAGACTACGACTGCTACGCTTTACCCAGTTTCTTTGGCAAAGTAAGTACCGTCAGTACATATTCATGATTTGTTATTCTGAAATAAGAGTCTGAATAAGAAAGAAAATCTGTAAAGTATTCTGGTAGTTGTAATGAAGATTATTCACTATCCTATTGAGATACATTCAACGGAGCAAAAAAGCTCTTCCATTATTTACCACCTCCATATAACAGAAGATTAAAATTGAAAAGTTTATCCAATCAACTAATCAAAATTGCATGATTTATCGACGCATTAGCGCACTGAAACAAAACAGATATTTTTATCGATTAAAACAATCAGTTTATAAATACGAAACAAATTTTTATTCTCGACATGTTTCGGCATGTCCAAATGCCTCTTCAATCACAATTTGTATTTGAATTTGACCTTATATCGTCTTACTTCATTTTTCTGAAGATGACATTCAACAATAACAATTTGTTTCGTATTTATAAAGATTGTTTTATCTTTGGTGCTATCAAGGTGCTTTGGAGATAAAAATTAATTCTTACTTGTTGTGATAGTTTTTAATGCTTTTGAGAAAGCCATCGAGTTGAGCAGAAAAATGCACTAAAATAGTAGCAGTGTATGGAACCGTGGTTCGTGTCTTGGACAGCATGATTTTCCATTTAGCAGCAGAATTTGACTGGATGGTCTTCTCGGACGAAATTTTGATGCTGTTATATTGCTGCTTACTTGTCGAATCGGTGGTGGTCTGTGAACTTTCGTAGCTGAACTTGTAGTTGAGCTTCCATCCAACTCCTCCTAAAGCTGACGGAGGTGTGTAAGAAATCTCGACACCCAGTTCGTGAGCACGTTTCCATGAGCTCGTCGTCGTGTGAGTGACAGTGCGAACAGAACGAATTTCTCTCTCAATTTTCTGTTTAACGGGTGTTAAATCCGTATTGGTAACCTTGCCAGAGTCAAAGACAGTGGGTTTTAGAGACTGAGTAATTGGTTTCCCATATTTGATGTCCTTAATACTAAACTTGAAATCTCCATAGTGAATCTTTAGCCTATCGTCAGCTTTGTAGCCATAGCAAGGAGGCTTCTTGTCAGCTTCCCAGCTGTCACCATTTCTTCTGAAGTCCTCTCCAACGTTCTCAGCTCTGCATCCTTGACAATAGCCATACCCAAGGTAATCTGCTAACCTGCTCAAATCGTACATTGTAATATCCATAATACGGGTTTTAACATTAGAAAGTGACTGTAGAACTGGGGGACCTACAAATACAAAATTAGTATAACAAATAAAGAGCTTTAGTTTGCGTTTTAATTTGATTCTACATAGAATCAGAACATAGAAATGGTAAAGATACATATACATTGAATGGATAAATGATAGCTCCACGTTAAAAAAAAAAAAAAAACAGTGCGTATGGTTATCTGAGGGTTGAGTGTGAATACCTGAGGCTCAGATTTTTCTGTACGGTGGTTGACCCCGGGGGGGGGTACTCCGAAACTTTTTATACGGGTATGCTCCGCCCGGACTCCCGACCCCTTACCCTTTCACATAGTAAATTTCGGAAAATCGTACCCCTTTCACATAGTAAATTTCGGAAAATCGCACCCCTTTCACATGCAAATTTTCAAAAAATCGCCCCTTTCACATACCAAATTTCGAAAATTCATACATTTTTCCCGAAAAAGGTACCCCTTTCACATATCTTTCCCTAAAAAGGCACCCCTTTCCCATAGCTGCGGCCTGAAAAAGGTACCCCTTTCGGGCGGAGCATCCCCGTATAGTCAATTATAGGGAGTACCCCCCCCGGGTGGTTGACGTTGTGTTTTTTTTTAACGTGGAGTTATCACTTACCCATTCAATTTGATTCTAATAAGGGAATGTCTCACGTTTGATCAAGGGCATGATAACGTAAGTCAGGGCCAACAAGGAGGATTGACGAGAAGTCACATATTCACTTAGTGTTTTAACAGTCCTTTCTGAAACACCCTCTGAAATCCATTGCATCAATTTGTTGTCCGACCGATAAAACCTCACAATTGATAAACAAATAGGGAATCACTTACGTGGAAACATTTCACAGCATTTAAACTTTTCGATGCAGTACAGTCTGTCACATGTGCCTCGGTATAGTCCAGTGATAAAGTATCCATTCTTGCACTTGCTCCAACCCTTCTTATCAAAGCTCAAGATGACGTCTTGGTTATAACAGGATCCCCAGTAATATGGATGATTGGCAGGTTTACAACATTTGCCATACTCGATGTTGTGCAGCCACCCATAGTAACCTCTATACAAACCTTGTAGGAAGAATCCTGATGGGCAGATATTCCATCGCTTAACTCTAAAGAGTTTTGAAATTCAGTTAGTTTGACCATTATAACAAGTGCCATTGCTATATGTTGAATTGTAGGTGTTTCCCCATCATGATCAGCGTTCGTATGTAAAATGATATTGCTGAAAATCTTCCTTCATCCTATATATCATGGTACCTTGAATGTTTCAAGATTCTTGTTCATAACACTGGGAACGAATTTATCTTGTGGGACTGTCCATTTTGAATTCAGCGCCAAATATTACATTCGAGCACAAAATAGAGGACACAGGAAGATTTTGACGAGCTTTAACACTAGTCATTTTATTTAGTCTTTCTAAATAATACTGAGCGGCACTTTGTAACATGCAAATTCGATTATGAAAAGTGTTTTTGCAATTTACTAAAAATCAAATGTACCGATCATATTAAATTTTAGACAAAGGGTGATCGTTGGTAAGAGCCTAATATATATATTTATTTATTTGTTTATTTGTTTATTTGTTTGTTTATTTGTTTGTTTATTTGTTTGTTTATTTGTTTGTTTATTTGTTTGTTTATTTGTTTGTTTATTTGTTTGTTTATTTGTTTGTTTATTTGTTGTTGTTTTTGTTTATTTGTTTGTTTGTTTGTTTGTTTGTTTGTTTGTTTGTTTGTTTGTTTATGAGTATAAAACCACAGTCCAATAATGATTTTAGACAACGGGGAATTGAAGCTCTTTGAAAAAGGAGTAAAAAAAACCCAGAGCAAACGAAGTATAAACACGGAGTACGTTCTTTGAATTGTCCGCTTATTTTTGGAAACTCAAACAATTCACTTATCAGCTGATTAGATTCACGATTTAGGCAATTAAAAAGATAGTTAATTAACATAAACGTGGTCAGTTGCTTCTCATCTAATCTGATCAAAAGATTGTAATGTAATTGTGGCGTGCGTCAAGTCAGCCCCGATCCACCTATACAAGTACTTCTACTCAACAACCATGATATTGTTGCGCCGTGCGTGTAGTCAGTTTTCGATAAATAATTACAAGGAAAAGACTTTGTTTCCGTGCCGACATTTCGGTCCTTTTTTAGGCTTCCTGCTGATACAGAATCTAAGTGAACTTTAATCACTTTCAGAAAGAGATATTTGATTGCTTGTTAGATAATTGTGTCATGCCTAGCGGGATAGAGCGACGACAATAGAGTACACATAGTGGAACCTCTACGTTGAGGTTTAAAACTCAAATATTAACTAATGTTTAACGTAAAAATTAGTAGTTCACTCAGACAAATACGCTAAAATTGAATTTCTTAGTTAACCGGATAAGTGAAATGTATAGTTTTAACTGATATTCTCCTGTGAAAAGGATTGCCAACGTGAAAACTGACAATATTTGCTAATAGACAATTGGCTAACTGAAGACTTACAAGTGTGTACACCATTGACAACCCCTACTTCGGAGGGCAAAACTCAACTGGAACATCCATTCAACACCTTAACAATCAGCTCTCAGTTATTGAGAACGATAATTTAAGAAGACTGTGTTCTGTTATCGTCTGCTATCTTAGCCTCGGCCGGTATCTAGCAGAAAACGTTCTCTTCAGTGTTCTCCCTCTGTTCCAACAGGGTACCCTATTACACCCTGTATAATACAATGCACAGTAATACAGTGGCCATTACTTTGTGTAACGTGTTAATAGGGCAAAAATGACGATATAATCCTATAATCCGAAGCTATTAATTTAGCTCGTTTTGATTAGAAGATATACTTCCTGCCTTCAGATCCCCCTAAAATAACAGAAAAACACACCGCAAAGCCGCTAATCTGCTTTCAAGCAGTTTTAAAGTGGTTGGTTTTCAAATGACGCGAACAAAAGTTGTTCATTTGTGCGGTTTTTTCTTTTTTGAACGCCATTTTTCGGTTCATTAAATATGTTGCCTTTGCCCCTAAGTTAGAATATTGGAATTATCTTTCAGTGCACCTTAAGTAATAAAATAGATGATAAGGAAGTTTCATGACAAAAGCCGGATCAAGGTGTACGAGAATAATTAGAAAAAATCTCGTTAAGAATTTAACAGACTCAAATGGCTGGGTTTCCATAGTAACAGCTGTTTCCATGACAATGACATAATCTCCGCTTACATCGAAGCTGACGCGAAATATTCATCAAACTCAGATACAGGCTTTTACATGTAAAAAATCATTTTCTTTCGTACTTTTTAGAATATTCGTTCTGAAAGCATAAATTCTGTTTGAACGCGTTCTCAAAAACCACTGGTATTCGGAAATTTTTCGCGATTTCCCCAGTATGCGCGCGCGCATTGCACTGAAACACTGACTTTTAATCTGTAAATCTGTGACTTTTCAAATGAAATCAAAATGAGACAGATCCGATTATTTGCCAGACTTATTGAGGGCATGCTTTAGTGATAATATAAAATCGTTTTTATGAGTTTGAACTTGAAGGGATAATGATAAATTGTCGTTGGTTCGGCGTTTTTTTTTTTCTTCTACTTTTGAGCGAGCGGATTAAGGAAATATTTACATATATTACATAAATCCGTCGTAAGTTTTGAACGATGCTTGATTTTCGGATAAGAACGTTAAACTGTAGGCCCTGTCCATATATTGAGACGTTCGTTCCAGCAATAAGTCAGCCTGCAGAATTGTGGGTGAAACTACTTGTGAATGAGACCTCCAAATCATGTATTACAACCAGTAGTAGAAGCTACTTAGTCAGCTGCAGGAATACACTCAAACTCAAACAATGCCTTAAAGAAACAATTTAACTCTTAAAATAAACCGTAAACCTACAGACAAATTATAAAACTCATTATTCAGTGGTTAATGCATTGTTTATATAGTTGGCGACAAAACCCCGCACGAGAACCGCTAAACAAGCAAACAAAAAAGTCCTTGGGGCTTGTTAAGTTAGTCTATTTTATAAGTACAATTAGATAATATATCTAGATTTTTGTTTTTTTTACAAAAGGGTTAGCAATTCAAGTCTTATAAGTAAACTGAATTGATTTGCCTGTATTTGATAACGAATAATTAGTTCATGATGACTGACTAAAGCTGGGTCCGCACAAAAGTTTCTCACGTGATTCAGTTTTCTTTTTTGTTCAAATTATCATTATTACATGATTATTTGTTTGGGTTATGTCTAAGGATATAAAAATGCTGCTGCTTCTAAAAGTTGTACATAATCCAATTTTTCTTTTTTTGCAATTTCTATAGCGATTTTTTCAGAATTAGGCTGATTCCGCCATTTCTCGCTCGTATATATACATAAAACGCTGACTTTGGTCAATTAGAATCTGAGAAGGATTTTTTTTTTTTAATGTTTCCTGATTAAAATACAAAAAAGTACAATTCTAACTCAAAACTCATACCTATATTCGAAAATTCCAATAATCTACAATATTTGGTTTTGTATATGTAAAATTTGCATCTAGTTACGCGATCTCATACAGATTTAGATCTCCGACCGCGCTTTTTGACATAGGTATCGCACCAAAACCGTGCAACATTGGACCCAGTTATGAAAATAGTCTCTTTCAAAACACGAAAAACAGAGCGAAAAGGAGGATAATTGGTTCAAAAAAGTATTAGATAATTGTAAATTTGAAAAGTTTTGATTTGGTAGTAATGTTTACCTTACGAGCTGAGAAATCAGTGAAATTGGACCGTAGAAAGCGCTCTGTCGTAAACTGGTCAGCACAGTCTAAAACTTCATTTACAGCTGCTAGTGTATGGCATTGATACGCGTTTTAAAGATTCCAGAAATGAATGATTTATCAATCAAAATAATGAATTAAAAAATGATATTAATAAATGTCAAAAATTGTCCAATTCTCGAATTCCTTACACTATATTCAAGTTAGTAATGAAACTAGATTCATTATGGGTTTTAAGAGGATAAAAAAAGAACAGAACGACTTACTAATTAATTTTGTCTTCAAGAAAAGAACAGTGAAAAATTGTCAAGAAAAACAGAAATTGAAATATGAAATCAAGAATTTGAAACTACTGAAAGTTTATTCCACTGAAATCAAAAGTCTCCCCAACACACAAATTCGATTTTGAGGTCTCAAATCTGAAAGTACTAACGTTTATACCAATAAATTAAAATTAATTAAATTAAATTTGTTGTGTTGTACTCTCTAGATAAAGAGGATAAGATATCTACGTACAAAGCACTGTTAATGATTGATTAATGCATGGTGATATTGAGCTAATGGCTAGGCTGGACAGTAAGATAATTCAAATGAGATTTCAAGCTATCAGAAGTGTGAAGAGTGGTTGAAAAACTGCACTTTAAAAACATAAACATAGATGAAAGGACATCTTAAAAAGATCAGGCACAGGTCTGCATGAAAATTAATTTTTCGCAAGTGTTGCTTGTCTTAAAGTGAATTCTTCGTTTATTTCTAACCGATGTAGGATGCACTCACTCACTCATTCGTTTATTTATTTATTCATTCATTCATTCATTCATTCATTCATTCATTCATTCACTCATCCATCCTTCCATCCATCCATCCATTCATTATTTCATTCATTCATTCATACATACATTCATTCATTCATTCATTCATTCATTCATTCATTCATTCATTCATTCATTCATTCATTCATTCATTCACTCATCCATCCTTCCATCCATCCATCCATCCATTCATTCATTCATTCATTCATTCATTCATTCATTCATTCATTCATTCATTCACTCATCCATCCATCCATCCATCCATCCATTCATTCATTTATTCATCCATCCATTCATTCATTCATTCATTTATTGAGCCACAGTTTAAACGGTTAAATCAATGGTAAATGTTGAATTCGACGGCTGATGTTAAAGCATCATGAAATTTGACAGTTCACCGCTTATCCCCACTAAGCCGCCTTTTTCGAGTCTTATATGATGTACGAGCTAATGAACTGCATAAAACGTTGATGAGACTTTATTAAGTTTAGATGAGAGGAATTTGAGGAAATGAACTGCTGTGTATAGAAGGACAAAGAGGAAACTAATCCATGCTCCCAGCGTGCAAGATGTTTCAGGGATATTTTCTTTCTTTCTTTATTCCAAGAGAAGGTCAGAGAGTGGATCGAGTTGGTACCTTGCACAGAAAATATATTGGTCACAGAATTAAATTAAGTATAAATTATTTCAAATTTCAATAACAATTTGAAAAAGAATGAAAGAAAGAAAAAAGATTAAAGAACTGTTAAATAAAAAGCAAGCCAGAATTCTCAGGAAAAGTGGATTTTGAAATGAGCAGGGAATGAACGAGGAATGAATCATACCCGCACCGAAGACTATCCAGGAAATATGTTGTTAACTGGTGAATGAAGCATTCTATAAAATGTCACTTTATATGAACCGAAAAATCTTACCAATAAATTATCGAGAAAAAGAAAAGACCTAAAGTTTTTCTAATAACGGTATCATTACCTTGGATTTTCGAGATAATCTTGCAACTGAACAACACGAAGTATTGTTGTATACTCTCACTTGCCGATTTTATTTGCCAACAAAAAAGGTGCTTGGCTTTAATTATGAAAAGATAAATTCATTATCAGTCCCTCTCGACTGTTGAATGCCAAATGAAACAGGATATTACGTCAATGTGTGGTTAATAGTCTACTTTCGATATATTGGTTGAGTGATCGCCGCACAAAGCAATTCAAGACGAGGCTCCGAGAAAATAAGAGAATATATTAGGATTACCCATTGTTTCCCCGGAGCCTCGTCTTGAATAGCTTTGTGCGTGATCACTCAGCCAGAATATCGAAAGTGGGTTATTGTTGGGGAAAAAACAGTGCATGAACCAGATATTGGATAGTTCACAATATCATTCAAATGTACATTTAATGCTCTTCAAACCACTTCGGTTTTTGATAATGTACTTGAAAGCTTTCAAAAAAATCACTTATTGAAACTTTAGAGTTTCGACAAATCTGCCATACGATTGCGATTGTAACTTTAATGGTCCTTGCATGCAAGATGGCACGACTGAAAGATTACGCAATTTGTACATTTATTGTTATTCTATACTCATTGTTTTTCTCTTCCTCTGCCCCCTGCCTCGATTTCGGTGGAGTTACACAATTAAAAATAAGCAATTAAAAGTAGCAAGTGTAGCTAATAAGTTAGTTCAAAAAATGGAATTTAAACGAAAAATGCAAATTTGGCGAAAAATGCAAATTTGAAGGGCGGCGTGAGGTACCGAGTTCGATTCCCATCTATAATTCATACTGATTTGTTTCGACTTCTTTTTATTCTATGTAGCTTTTAAGTAATGTATAAAGAACGAGAGAGAGTGTTTTATCGGATATAAAGATCCGAGCCGTAGGCGAGGATCTTTATACCGATAAAACACGATCTCGAGTTCTTTATACGGCTTAAAAAACTCCAACACATATTAGAGTGGTTCTCTAAAAGAAATTCAAAAATATCTTCATTTATCTTGGAGAAAATCGAGGTTAAAGTATATGTAAATTAGGCCGAATCTTTATCAGATTTAAAGACACTCGTCACGGTGGCGATTTTCATTGTGTTTGCCTTATGAATTATTAATGAGTTTTTTAAGTACCCTTAAACCGGGCATTGATGGAGAGAGGGGATAAAGAGTGCATCTTATCGTCGGCTTCCTGGGAGACCAGATTCGTTCTGAAGGAGCTTCCGACGCTGACTAGCAAGAGACCATAATTATTATGATCTCTTGTGAATACTTATTAGTGCTTTGCTTTGAAAAGTAATTAACGACGCGCGGTCGTAGTTCAAATAAACCTGTTAAATATTGTCATTTTCTTTAAGTGAAATACCTTATTATATAGGATTCTGCAATTTGAATCTTTTTTAATTCAGTGCTGGTGGTTAACTAGGTATGAAAACCGTACCCATGTCGTTAAAATATGTGGTTTTCCTTCTCTGAAAACATGAAAAGATGAAATACAAAATCATAAACTCGGAGCATAAGATTATACGAATTAAAAAATATTTTGATCACGGACCGACCAATCTTTTTCAACTAGATAAGCGCCCAATTTCCCCCCCTATTATGTCCCTATTTTTCGAGCCTTTTTACAAACAACTCAGGAAGTGCGATTATATCTTGAAGTCAGATGAGTTTTGGGTTATGGGTTATCAGATGAGTTTTAGATTAGAGTCCGTCGAAAGCCTTTAAGTGAGCCCCTGACGTGGAAGTCTAATGCGTTTAAGCCTTAAACGTTAATCATACACAAAGGACACGGATATCGTTGCTGAAAAATGAGAAACGGGTCGGGGCATGAAACCGACGTCTAAGCGAGTTAGAGCAGCCGGTCGAACGCCATTTTTAGCTTCCAAAACTGGTCAGTTGATTTTCTATTGATCTCATGGAGTCTTGCGATTTGAGTTGGATCTTAGTGATTTTTATAACGATTTCGTGCTTGCCTTTACTGGTCGGAAAAGCGTCTTAATCGCGGACAAACCGTCCAGGTGTTATTGAAAGGACCATATTTCAAACATCAGGGATCAGAGAACAAATGAAATTAAAAGTGAAAGAAAGAAAAATAAGAGAAAACCCAGAGTGGAAAAATTTAGATTCCAACAATGATTTTGAGAAATCAGTCAAATTAAGATGATTTTCACTGAGCCAACACAATATAAAACAAAGGAAATGAAAAATACAGTGGACAAAATTTCATACCATATAAGTGATTGAAAAACAAAATAGTATTGTATTATTCCAAAGGCTCATGACAGTTTTAAAAGATAGATCCTTAATGAACAAATCAAAAACGAAAAGCGATTCAATATTATATTTGTCATCCCGATTAGTAGTGTACTAGGCTATAAGATTTGAAACGTTGATAAATTAAGTTATCATCATCATCATCATCATTATCATTATTATTATTCAACGCACGGAAACGCGGCAACACAATTTTTAATGCTTTACTCAGGGGGGAGGGGCGTCTCTAGGCAAACAGCCGTTCAGCGTTGTCGTATTTTGTGACGTCACATCCGCTATCAACAGTGGAGAAAGCTAGCAAAAAGTGGTTCAAAAAGGAAATGTGTAATATATCCACATTTTGACTGGAACGTTTTGAAATTGATGAGCTTATGCGGAGAAGGTATGCAGTGTGTTCGAATTTAGAAGCTAAGCTAAAAATGCTGAAAAAGCTAAAATTGTCTTGGGCTAGCTTGTCAGCAGCTACGTGGCAATTTTTAGTTCAAAAGTCCATGGATTGGAAAAAACTCGTTGCTAACTTTAACAACAACCAAGATAAATAATACAGTTAAAACTCCATCACAACCAGATTTAACGTTATCAATTACTTAGTCCCCACACTTTCAAAAATGCTCCGCCATTAAAGTATCAATAGCGAAAATAGTAAACGAAACGGTTGCGACGAAATAACGTAAAAGTGGAATAAATAGTGAATACACAAAACAATACAACACAGCTTTGTACACTCAACGCAGCGTAAGACAGAACAGGATACGATACGAGGGGCAATAGACTACACTACACTGCAATGCAATATTATGCAAGGAAATGCAATGCTGCTGCTATCTAGTGAAGTTTATTTGGTATTCGAGATTGCTGTTATCAATATTATTGGACAATAGCCCTGCGGGAAATCTAGGAGTAAGCAGAAATGTTAGGATTGCATGCCTTCTGTTATCTAAACACATTCAATTTAAAATACAAAGAAGTGGTCTAAAGAGTGACCCAAATGAGCTTGATATGCGCATATGACCCAATTCCTCATGGGTTCCTTTTATAATAACGTAACAACTTTATCTTTTGGTAAAATGATTGGCCAAACTACTGATATACCAGCGCTTGGTTGCGTTGATGATGCACTGATAAGTTGCGGAGGTTTGGGCTTCCTGCCAATTAGCCCGTGCAGAATTAAATAAATTCTGTTTCGTTGCTTTTAGAGATATTGCATCAATATTCTTATGAGAGCTGTAGGTCGAGAATTGTAACAGATTGACTTAAAAGCAAAAACGGATTTTTGAAAAAGGGAGTACAAAGCCTCATTAAATGAAGCTGAAATTCACATCGTTTTAAAGGTATTTAGGGCACATATATTAAAGCGCTAAAGAAGATAATGCATAAAACACTACATAACTTCAACCCAGAAAAAAATCACTCTAAACAAGCACATAAAACAGGTTTTCGACAAATGAAACACTGAAACATTTCAATGGGTAAGAGAGTGCAACACTACAAAACTTACAACACTTTCACTCGCATCAATCTACAGCACTTAGCGCATAATAAACCACCTAAACTTGAACACACACAACCTCCACACTATACAATACCTTAACGCACTAAACCTCTACACTATACAATACCTTAACGCACTAAAACTCTACACTTTACAATACCTTAACGCACTAAAACTCTACACTTTACAATACCTTAACGCACTAAAACTCTACACTTTACAATACCTTAACGCACTAAACCTCTACACTACAAACCTTTAACGCACTAAAATTCATCACTATACAAACACACTACATTCTACATTACATTACATTCTACATAAAACCTAAACGCACTAAAACTCAGTACACAACAAAACCATAACGCACTAAAACTCTACACTGTACAAAACCTAAACGCAATAAAACTCAACGTACACTATACAAAACCTGAACGCACTAAAACTCTACGCTACAAAACTTTAACACGCTAAAACCTTACACTATACAAAGTCTTAACGCACTAATGTAAAACTCACACAAACCGAAGCTAATCCATTGGCACAGGTCTTCTGAGCAAGAGTCAGCGAGTCATTTTCTATATCCGTGGTACGCAATTCGAATATTTGATTCGCGGTTTCATCTTTGATACTTTTGTCGGTATTTCAAACTCTTCGATTAGCTTTTTAGCCATTGGTTGAGTATTTTTATATATTTTCCATTACGGCCAACCCCAAGAGTATTAGGTAAGATAATGTCGATGTGGTAGCCATTCATTCTATTTTTGGTAACTAATTTACTTGCGTACCACGCTACTGACTTCCACACGATGCAGCATTGCTAAGAGAGTTGCTTATGAGATGACATAATTGTGAGACTGGGTGCCAGGGGAAACTAGTGAGTAAACGTTTGATGCAATAAGGAATTAATGAAACTTATTTGTGACATCGTCGAACACTTGAAATTTTTGCTCATTTTCCTATGATAGGAACTGGACAGAATGTAGGAAAATACATTTTCCTACATATTTCCTAGATATTTTCAATCATTGGAAATTGCATTTTCCTAGATATTTCCTATCATTGGAAATGAGCAAAAATTTCCAGGGTAAACAGAGAGAGCACTTACATTTATGACGTTTAGCGCCTTGCCCCTTCATCGGAGGAAAAGTACGAAGGGCCAAGGCACGAAACGTCAGTAACGAGAGTAAATTTCTTTGTATGTGGTAATATAAAATATTTGAAATATAACGCGCGCGCTGATTGGCTGGCTACCATGTATATATCAGAGGACAGAGACATGGCTCGCACAAAAACGTCGAAAATATTTTATAAAAGCAATATAAATAAAACGATCGCTTATGTCTCTGTACTGTATACTCTGTACACTCCATCGTGTTTATATCACAGTACAAAGACATGCGCGCGCATTTTATATTGCTTAATTACAGATTTCCATTCATTCTTCGTTTTTGGTATACCTATGACGTCATTTTCGATACCACCCTATAGAGACTTTGCACCATCACGTGATGGCAGCCATGACAGAAGGCACAACAATAGAGTCTTTCTCCCCTAGGAAACTGAGTTCTTTCTCATGTAAACCAGATTGGTCCAGACTCTATTGCTCTTGCCTCCTGTCATGGCTGCCGTCACGTGATGGTCCAAAGCCTCTATTGTAATAATTTGATAATAATAATAATAATTTATTTATAATTTTCAAATGCGCTGTTGTCGTTGTAACTAAGCAGTGGAAGGAAGTCGCTTATGATATGACGTGCCAGTTTTCAATCACTGAATTGTTTATGGCATTAAGTAGATAAGATAAGATCAGTAAGGCCCGATAATAAGCTCGTAACAAGTGCGATACATACCATGTTTATAATATAGTCGTTGTAACGTTGCTAAGCGGTGGAAGGGAATCGCTTATCATATGACGTGCTAGTTTTTATCACTAGTGTACGTTAAGTAGATAAGATCAGATCACCAAGGCCCGATAAAAAGCTCGACTCGTGATATCTTCCATATTTATATCAGAGGACGGAAGCTCGCACTAAAACGTAGAAATGCTTCTTAACAACAATATAAAACGATCGCTTACGTCTCTCAAAAACAAAGATAAGACACGGCTCACTTCGTGCTAGAGCACATTTCGTATGGGTGTGAAACGGACTGCACCGTGCCGTGGCCGTGTCAGTGCCGTGATGTCTATAAAAACATTCCAAATTCCTGCCGTAACCGTGCCGTGACCGTGCGGTGCCATTTTCACAGTCATACGAAATCTACTCTACGTCTGAGCTTGGTTTTGTTTTTGTGCTCTCATCTCCCTCCGTGTTTATATCACAGTACAAAGACATGCACACGCGCTTTTTATATGCTTAAATACAGTTAGAACGTGCATCTTGTTTTTATTGTTAAACTGAAATGTTACAGAAAAACCTTGCCCTGCGGCATGAAGGTCGGAAAGTAGGAACAGCGTTAGAAGCAGTTTATTGAAACTTTTTGGCATACATTTTTCCGGTAATATTGTAGCAATAAAGAAAGTGTTTTCGGCTAAGTACTTCGATACAATTTAGTGACGAGATTATTATCACAACATCGCTAAACCAACTGTAAGGATTTTTGACATTCACTGCTACATACAATCAGCGGCACTGCAATGACTTGATTCTACCTCCACGTACGATGGTGGAACATGTATTGTTATGTATATGAACGGAAGTGTTTCATTTCTCCTGTTAATTACAGCGATGTGCTTGTGCTTGTTTGAGGGCCCAAGAACCATCCCTGCGGAACTCCCCAGGATTGATTATACCTCCTTGTGTTGATAGATAGAATATTCTAATGCTCGTAATTTGCTTGTTTGTGCTTGTTTGAGGGCCCTTAAACCACCCCCACAACTCCCTAGTGTTTCAGAGTTTCAACAGGCTCAGTTAATTGACAGCAGGCTATCGTACTCAATTCAGAAATGGATTTTCAAGGGTTGTGTTGAAGGGCTTTTTCGCATGTTAATAAGAAGCGTTAGAGACTAAAATAACTGTTTTCTTTGCAGTTTTACCTGTTGTTAGCAGTCCTTTTCGAATGACGATCGTATCTCGGTTGCCACTAAAACAAAAAGAAAAATAAGAGGAAATGAATTTGATCAATAATAATAATAGAATGATAATATAAAAGAAATAATAAAAAGCCGAAACTAGAGATCACTTGACCAATATAATCAAAAATTATTGTTTAACATGACTAAACTGTCAAAAAAGATAAGGTTACCCCTTTCAGTAGGTTTTGAGACAATCTAAAAAGAGCCCAAAATAAATGCCAAAAAGTTCCACTTGCATAAAAACGGTTAACTTTACATGTCCCTCAAAAAGCAACACTTAAATAGCTTTCTCTATCCTCTCCTATCACAGCTTGAGAAACCTTTCAACCAATGACATCACAGATAGAGAAAGGACGAGAAATTCATACGATATTTCAACCTCTTAAGAAACAAAAAACAAGTTTTAACTTTTCAAGTATTTTACTGAGTCATAATGAACTTTAGTGATACATATTGAAAAAATATTATGGTTAATGTGGACAGTAGTGCAGTGAGTGGGGCCAACATCACATCCAAGTAATTAACTCAAGAGCTAAACCCCGAGGCCATGCAGTGAAGCTCAAAGAAATAATATTGAACAAAACAAGAAAGAAAGAAACAATTGTTAATTTTGGTACGTTATTGCCTAAGAACCCAAATTCAAAGAGTACTTGAAAGATAAATAGAGTCGTTTCCGTATGAGTGGGAAACTTACCGTACTGTATCGTAACTGCACCAGTATCATAGTTTCTATAAAAACATTCGAAATTCCTGCTGTAACCGTATCGTATCGTAACTGTACAGTGTTCCCACTCATGCGAAAAACACTAATCAATTACAGCTACGGAACTGAGAGCTCAATGTTTCAAAGTAAGGGTTTAGAGCATTAGAGCATATCCATATGAATTTTGCGCAATATAAATAATAAATTATTATTATTATTATTATTATTATTTTTGTTTTTGCTTTTTTTTTTTTTTTTTGGCTTTTGTTTTTTCAATTTTGAAACAGTTTTCTAGAAGATTAAGAAGAGAAATATATAAAGTTGAAATAACACAAAATTTATGAATTTATTTTTCAAGCATGTTAAGGCCTGCGTCATGACGATGATCCGGAAAAAAAAATAGAATGAACGAGAGCCAAATATTTTCTCGTCCGGCCCGACCTAACTCAGTCAATAAACATTTTATCGTATGACTCTTTGATCATTTTCTTTATATTTTTGGGCGCGCGCGCAGGTCCGGGTCCGGATACGACTATTAGAGAAAGCTCTATCGACCCTGTGTCGCATTTCATCAGACTGAAAAAGTGAGTGGGATATATGGCCATAGGGTTGCTTATATTTCGTCTTTTGGCTTATTAGAGATGGCAGCTAATTCCAGGAAGTGCGGTATTCCTGGAAAAGTGTTCCCGTGAACTTATCTGAAATTATAATGAAGCGAGACCATGCGCGTCAATAACTCATGATTAATTCACTAGCTCAGTTAACGTTGTACGTAACTTTTAATGTCGGACGTTCAGTCCTATTGAACATCTATAGAGGGATTTCATGGCAGCCATGTTTGTGGGCAAGTACAATAGAAAGTTTTTGAATTAGAACATTTTCACCACAAACATGGCGGTCGTGAAATCCCTCTATTATTAACGCACGTCTAACGTTAGAGGCTACGTCCGACGTTACGTTTTATGCAATTGGTCACATGACTTAAGCAGTTACTACATAGCGTTCACTCGGCGGGCTGTCGATCCGACTAGGCCGAGCATGCGCTGTAGAGACCTGTATGCATTTTGTAATAAACGAGAAAAAATTGCATCTTATGACTTGACCGGTTATGTCTGCCGAGTATCAATGAATTAGTGGATACCTCGATGAGTTACTGACGAAATATTTTTTCTTAATTTTTTTGGATTATTCACAATAGCGGAAAATCCTATTACGGGTGTACGAATCTACTGGATACGGATACTGGTGCGTGAGACAGCGGAAAAACGGCTAAGCGGCTGTTTTCATAGTTTTTTATATACTAATAATGAAGCATGAAAAACAGTAACTGCTACACTTTTACTGGCTTTACTAAAAACTTTTTACATAACCTTGTGACGTTACAGTAAAACTTCGCGGGGATATTTAATTTATCACTGATAAATAATGAAAACAATTCTCAAGCATGTTAAGGCTTGGGAATTCTTTGTGGGGGATCTAAAATCAATATATTTTTGTTCTGAAGTCGTTTACGTTTCAAAACGTACAAAAATTGGCATGGGCATGTAACTTGACGACCTTAAGATTTTAGGGTGAAAAGTTTGGGGATTTGGTGGTCACGTGACCTTGAACCTCACCTTGATTTTGAATTAAAATGGGGTGATGGCTATCACCTGTACTTGAAATGTAGCATTTTTTCAGTTCTCCCTCTAAAAGGTATATGAATCTGCCTTAACACCTGAACCACCATTGCTCATTTAGGAGATATTTGAAAATGTTTGATTGAACAAGCAGGTCACGTGACCTATTTTGCATAATATCTCCTAAATGAGCAATGGTGGTTCAGGTGTTAAGGCAGATTCATATGCCTCTTAGAGGGAGAACTAAAAAAATGCTACAACATTTCAAGTACAGGTGATGGCCATCACCCCATTTTAGTTCACATCTTGAGGGTGTATCGAAGTGAGGTTCAAGGTCACGTGACCACCGAATCCCCAAACTTTTCATCCTAAAATGTTAAGGTCATGAAGTTATGTATCCATGCAAATTTTGGTGAGGACTGAGCAAAAAACGAGGTCAGAAGAAAAATAAATCGATTTTAGCCGTAATTGGCCTTCAACCCAGGCCCTTAACATACTTGAGAATGATTTTTCTGTTGATCAAAATGTCACCTCTCCCAAAGTACAGGGCATTATATCTCAGAGACGCATGTACCAAATTTTGATATTATTTGATATTTTGTTCTTTGTGTCTAAAACGGCTTGTATGCAAAATATTGAGCTTAAACAACCTATGGTGTCCTTATAATGAGAGGCTATTAAACGTTTTTCCGCCCTGTCATACTGGTGATACTTTATAAGCACTCTCGTGGGTGATACTTCATACATAATTTTAGCCTGGGGACGACTGACATTCTAGGTTGGAAATTGATGCTTATATGGATAACCCCGAGTACATCAAACCAACAACGAGTCATTAAATTATGCATGTAAGGCTCAGTACACACTAGGGCATCGCGGACATGTCGCAGAGACATGAAACAGGGACTTACTATGTCCTCAGGAACCTGTCGCTCGTTTTCTTGCTTCCACAAAAAAACTAACCCTGGGAATGTTGTCTGTTGACTTGTTCCTGAAGTAAAGTTTTCTCTTGTTTCTGATTGGTTGATCAATCAGCATTTCGACCAATCAGCATCAGTATACAGAAAATGAATAACGAGAGAAACGAACGACAAAATAATATCCGTGGGTTCCCGAGGACTTGTTAGTGCAGGGACATTTGTGAACTGTCTGCAATATTAAATCTGTTTAATATGATTTCAAAAAGATCGTCATTCAAACGGTCAAGATTTTAACGTCGTTCCACTTTCAGTTAAACCTGTTTAATATAATGAAAATCTTTTAATCCGAAAAATCGTCTTTCAAGCCGCGGTCCAGATTTTATCGTCGTCCCACTTTCAATTAAACCTGTTTAATATGATGAAAATCTTCTCTGCGGCGACAAAATTTTGCCCCCTTATCAACCTTTTTTAAGAAATCGTTGGTGCACGCATTTCAAATTTCTAGCTTACTTTTGTTCCCCCAATCTTAAGCTCTCAAGATTTGTTTGATTTTATAGTTACTTTGTAGTTAGGATCGAAGTTTTTCTCTCACCAAAGCTTTCCGTGATGTTGCTTTTTACAATTACTAAATTGTATTTCTCTCGATCTCCCATGAGGCTTTTCCAATAAGTGTGTGTTTGTAAGGAACGATGTTCGTAGGATGCTTTTTCCGCACGCAGCATTCCGTTATTGGTAAACAATGGATAGTGCAAACCGGTAATGACTTTTATAAAACTTATTTTCGTTAGGGTGATATAGCTATGTTGTGTTCCCAAGTTTCAACGTCGCTAGGATCGAATTCCAGCTGGAATTCAAGTTTACAAAATAAAGGTTTTTTAATATATATTTGTTTATATTCTTTATAGAAATGGTTAATTGCAAGAAGATCTAGATTGTGAACTGTGACTCGCAATAGTTTTTCATAGATTTCCACTTTTGAATTTAGGAATTGATCAGCTTATCCTCTTCAGTGACTGATTACTGGCTTTTGCGCCAGTTATTAATCTTAGATGAAAGTTTTGCTTGACCTCAATTTCAGCTTAATTGTGTGCCGTTATCGTGGCAACGCGATAAACAAAGATGGCTAAAATCAGTTCATCAGTCCTTATCCTTAACTTTATATATATATTTTTTATAAAAGGTCTTTAAATATAGACATGTTGAAGGTATTGACTTGTATACCACATAAGATAACTTATTCCCTTTTGGCATTTTGTTCTTTTCATGCAATTGTCTTGCAACTGGGTTGGTGGTCTTGCAACTGGGTTGGTGAACACAAGGAATACTGAATAAACTAAAAGGCCCCAGACAAAGTTTTCAATTTTCAGCACATAACATGTACATACATATGGGAAATGATGGCGATACCTATCACTGGAAAGAAAGGCTCGGTTGTTATTTTGGTAGCCTAGTTCTAACCTTAATCAGCTCACTATGTCATATTTAATTCATCAGCTGGTTGAGTGAACGGCAAGCAGTGACGCAGCATTTCTGTCGGCAAAGATACCTCTCAACATAAACTGCAGCGCTTATTAGAAAGTAAGAATTGAGGAAAAGGCACTGAAAGTTCCTTTCTTTGAGTTTCTTCACTCGGTCAGAAAAAGATCAAACCCAGCCGATCTTGACGACAATTCTGCAGGGAGTCAAGGAAACTTATAATAAATACATACCCCTTAGAACCTAGATCTTCTTTTGATCTTAATTTCTTTGAAGGAAAGAATTGTATATCTTAAAGGAGTGTAAATATGCGTTTCACGGCCGCACTGCGTTTGTCATTTCCTTCTTTTCATTGAGATAACAAAGACCACCTATTCAGCCACATATAAAATTAGATAAGCAATACCCGGACCCCTCTTGAGAAAATGTTATTAAAACATATATTGGGTCTTTCTATTTTGATATCTTGATCTATTTTTATAAAATGTTATTAATGCTATGAACAAAATAATCCGCTACACCTTATGGTCCATTTTGATTATAGACCTAAATGTCAACTTGGGAGGGAAATTGTCAATATCATATCATAATGCAGAACTGACACTTTCTTATAATTGATTTTTAAAAGTTGGATAAGTGTTTCATTTCAGTTTGATGGCAAGAGTATAATCCGATCCCTTCGCTTTAAAATTTAATGAATTTGATGCATGCCTTTGATTAATGTCTTTCTAAAGCTAAGACAGGGCCTTAATTTATGTTAGCTTTACTATATGTATTTTCGCGAGCTATGCTCCTGATGGGAATGATATGCTGTTTTGTCTGTCTGTCTGCCTGCCTGCCTGCCTGCTGTCTGCCTGCCTGTCTACAAGAACTTCAAGCTTTCTCCAAAAAATCTTCAAAGTGTTTTAGTCAAAAGAAATGACGAGTGCGCGCGCCCAAATTTTCCCGCCAAATGTTCCCACCATTTGATGCCGTACGTTTTTCAAATGAAGAAGTCACTTAAAACGAACGTCAAACTTTTTTCCTAGTAAAAACAAATCAAGCCGACATAAATTTAAAAAACTTTTTCACGTCAAATAGATAAGTGTTTTCTCTACATTAACAGACATTTTGAGTCCTATCAATGTCTTTGTTGGCCATATACACCTTTTACTCCCACGCAGAACCGACGCAAGCCTCTTGTGCCCTCTTCGTTTTTTATCAAACTCGTGCATATTTCATCTGTTGTTTCTAGTTTTCTTTATCGAGTAAATTTAAATGTTGACACTAGGATGACACTAAACATGGCATATTTGAGAAAGGCTGTTCTTCACCCATCATATAAAGAGAAACTCGACTGAAAAAAGGGCGCAGTAAAACGCTTGGGAGCAATTGCCAGAAAATTCTGACTTCCTCACCATTAGCACTGTTTATTTTCACTTCAAGAAGTGGTGTCCACCGAGATGGCAGCACAAAATTCTTAGTAACATATTTGCAAATCTAAAACCTATTCTGTATATACTGAGAGACGGCACTGACAAGCGACGTACCTTTTGACAGATATATACTAAGAGTGGTTCGGCTTTCTAATGTGAACACAATGTAGCTGACTCCCAACAAAACAACGAACCTTTAAGGAAGAATTTTTTAAAGGTTAAAACAAGGATTGTTTGTGCGGTTATCTGGCGTAGCAAAACCACGTACAGAAGAAATAATTTTTGGTTGAGTTGGTGAGGATCTTCGAGTCAGGAGCATGTCGCGCGAGGCGTCGGGAGTCAACTTTCTAATCAGTTCATTTTAAATATTTGAAGAAAAATTTTAATTATATCATTATTTTTGAATACCATTGTTATTTATAAAGTAAACAGTGAAGGACAGATTTATTAAGAGTTTTTACCTTACTCGATCCGAGGGTTTTAGTGTATCAAGTCAGGGCGAAAAAATATCCTGGCCTCTCAGGACAACTATAAGAACAGCGCTATAGGTGTGTCGGTGTCATTTTGATCAGCAGAAAAACTATTGTTTTCGTAAACATATCTCCAAGAAGCTTTGGCTGTAATTTGACGACGTTTTGACACAAGTTTATAGCAATTGAGGAGCGCAAATGTAGCGCTTGCTACACGGTTTCGATGTATCATTGCCAGTCAAAGAAAAGAACATGAAAATAACAGCCGGAGTTTATCCGCTATTCTTTAGTCGGCAAGAACGTTTGTATAGATTATAAAAAATAAAACATCGACAGAAAGGAAGCCAGTAGACGTTTAAATGGGATATGGACATACTAGACTCAACAACAAGAAGCGCAAATACAAATCAAAGGCATAGATATACTTACAGATGTGAATGGAGCACTGATAACCTGTAGGACCACCACAGCAAGTGCGCTCAAACGGTGATTTCATTCCCTAGTCTTCTAGTTACATTAAAGGACTTAGATCACTTTCAAACGGCTCCTAGTACTCACTTGAAATATTTCCGTTGTAGATATTTGTGTTAGTGCTCACTTGACGTACATGAGAGACTCAATCTCAAGGAGGAGTAAATTGAAAGACAGGAAAGACAGTTGGAAAGCGCGTTGAAAAAAATCAGTACGATCCTCTTCTTAATTCCTCACGCAATATAATTAACATTGAAACGAGTAGGTTAATGGATAGATTGTGCGTGAAAACTGCTGTAAAATTACAAATGTTAAAACAGTGTTACAAATGGTTCATAGGTTCAAATGGTTTGTAAAAACAGAAAAAATCCAAAGAGAGCGCGCACGCGCAGTATAGTACACGTACCTGAATAAATAAATAGATAAATACTTTTCCTCAATCTTTTGTAAATTAACTTACTGGGTCATTTTCTTGACCATACGCCGTTTTAAAACTTTTAATCCGACCATGCATTATTCTATAGAGAAGTATTTAAAACGGTTTTAGAATAATATTGAGTAATGCAACCTACAACTTAAAACGTTAGAATCTTAGACAGAAAAGCGTGCATATTTTCCTTTTTTTGCTAATCATGACAACAGCTCGATTCGACTGCGAGCTATATTTGTGAGCATTCATTGGTCAGCGGACAGTCTCTCAATTGTACATGTGCATTGCACAAATCACGTTTGCTATGTATGAAACAGTATGACAACATGAGTTTTAACTAGGATTCAGCTGTTTCTTCGAGGTAAACCATTATTATTCACAACTATCATCGAGTGGTTTATGTTTCTCGAAGTATACATCACGGTCACGAAATGCGAAGTGATATTTCTCGGGGAAGGCAGTGTTCTTTTACGAGCTTTTCATTGCCGGTTGTGTGCTCGCATGCACGACGCATGCAGGCTACAAGACGATAAGTTGTATTCGAACTTCTTCAAAGAAGTAAAATCTCATAGACAGCCACATAATATCGCTAAAATGTCTGGTGAATATATCGAAACTTTGCTTTATTTACACAGACTACTCTCACTGGTTAAGTTAAATACACAGATATTTATGCACATCAACCAAAATAACAATTTTTTGTTAGATTCTTTGTAATAATTACAATGTAATTAATATATCAGATATTTATCAAGTATTCTTTATCCACTACAGGGTCCTACAGGGAGCGATTCACATTTTTTTTCTAAAGAAACATTAATGGCAGTTATTTTTACAATCATGATCAATGCGGTGATAAATGTGAATAAAATGTACTTGTATATTGTATTGTGTTGTTGTATCAAGCACTAGTCCTTTTGAAGACATTTTAAATAATACAGTATACAGTACTTAAACAGCTCGCAGCACTTCACTTTCTGTTAGAAACGGCGCGCAATATTTTTTAAATTTTCATCTCTCCAAGAGTTTTTGAAGATGACAACCTTAACTTGATAGATTTTGGACCAGCCCTAAAACGTACTCAATATCATGTATATTGAAAACCACTTCAAGTTTTCGTAATCTACTCATTCGGTGCCTTTTATACGTTAAATAAGCATCCGTTCATAATTACTGAAGTTCTCTGACAGCTGACACGAATACACGGTTTTCTCCACCTTTGACCGATAGTAAGTATCAATAATAGTCGCAACTTGAAGTTTCGAAACCTTTGGCAAGTGCACGCCTGCAGCGATATTAGTAACGGTTTTAAAGGTATTGAAAACTCGTCCAAATGGTATATTGTGGTACAGCAAAAAGCCACAATCTGCGGTGAAAATCGTAGCGTATGGCTAGGTCATTGCGCAAAAGAGTAGACAGTTTTTTCAAGTTTTTGATGGTTTCTTAGTGGCAATTCTTATTTTGGAAGACAATTGGCTACCGAAGACGTCATAAACCACTTTGACACGAATTGATTAGAGTGGTATTTACATGCATATTGGATGTTTTTTGACTCACCTAGGAATTAGCCGGATAATTTCTTTACTCTTTAATATGAATAGATAACAACTTATATACGCCGAGGAGACTGCATAGACTATATAAGGGAGGGCTCCACTCGTATCATTTCAGGCTGAAGCCTGTAAAAGGGTAGGGATTTCACGAGGTGTAAAAAATGGAAGAGAAAACTAGAACGCATTTAGGTGTTTAATAGAGTCGGAACTCTTCCAAGGAGCTACTCAGTAGACCATGTTCGAGATCTCAAATACAGGAGTACTATAGTAAAACAAAAGAAATGACGTCGTTTTTCAATAAAAGAGTAAGTTTTACTCCTGGAAGCTTTGTTATCAAGTCGAATGTTTGAGATATATTGAACGCTGTCCATTAAAAACTCAGATTACTCAACAATTAGTAAGAGAAAACATTTTAGCCATGAAAGGGTATCATTTTCTATAAATTCAAGGGTAAAGGGTAAAGGGTTTTCTGTAAAAAAACGGCATATCCAATTGTAAGCGGTTTCGACCTCTTTCCAGTAAAATCCCTGCCCTGAAACCCATCCATAAATATGATTAAAGCCGAAATTAGAAAGGAAAAGAAAAATAATTGAAGGGAAGGTTTTGTGATCGATATATTGAGGCCTATAACTACTGTTTTAGGTTTTACCTGTGGTCGGCCAAGCTTTCGCCGATTTACAGCATCATCAGGGACTGAAGAACCAACATGCTACTGAAGGACAACTTCAAACGTTTACAGAAAATAATTGACATGTTATTTGTAGAACCGAGATGTCTGGAGTTTGTTGATCTATGCAGGGAAAGCCGTCAGAAGAAGACGGTGAAATTGATATTGCATTTATTATTAGATAGAAACGCAAGTAAACATGTAATGTGCAGGCAGTAAAGATGACTGAAATCCTCGCTGTTTGACCTATGTTGCAAGCCGTACGAAAAAGGTGACCGGTTCGGGATGGTTTTCACAAACAGTCAAAACTTAAGGCCAGTTCTTGAAACTTAGCTACAGTATTCACATAACGCCTTTTTTATGCAATATCTTTCTCTTACAAAATTTTATGTATACACCTAGTCCAGACCCAGGCCCTCTTACCTCGCTCCGCTTCGGTAAAACAGGCCAGAAGAACTTGCATGCGTTACATGAACCAATCAGACACCGTAAAATTTTGGTGTGACCTGGTTACAAGCAGTCTCCTTCGCAGCCGTCATTAGTCTAGCTCCCATTCCGGCTGGCGGGAGTGGACCGCGCAGGAGAATGAGAGCTAGACTAATAACGGCTGCGAAGGCGGAGACTATAAGGCCTTTTGACAAGTCACACAGGGTTTGGATTTGCTCCAATTTGGGTAAAAACGTTTTAGTAAAATCTATCCTAAGCTTAACAACAAAGATAAATAATTGAATAACAAAACAGAAATGAAATGCTTGCAAATTGCAAGCTACAAAGAATCTGAAACTGCCTAAAACTACATACGGACAGGAGCCCATTACTAATGGGCTCCTGATACGGATAATAAATTCGCATGATGCACGACAGTTTAATCGACGGTAACGCGTCTAAGTACGAATTCCCGCCGAATTGTCGAGCATGCGCAATGCGTTTTTCACCCTTTTCCGCAGCCTGTGCTTGTCTTTTTTTTTTTAGACTATTTTGTCGTTGTTCCGGCGCCGTTCCGACTCTCTTACGATTTATCCACGATAATGCACGATCATCTCGTTCGGTAACTCGTTCCCAGGTTCTTTTCATGGGACACGGTCATAAATTGGTTCAGGATTTTCAAGATGGCGGCTCAGGCGATAGCAGGGAACTATCAGAACTTCTCAATAGATGATGTCTTTGGAAAGCCGAAATCTTATATAAATCTACAACAATTACAACATGATACAGCTCCTGACTTTATGAACGAGTCACGATTTGCTGTGCCCTCTGGTTACGATGTAAGTTGACTTTTTTGTCATGATTTTTTTTGTCAGAAACCGCTTAGTCATGATCATGGTACAGTGTACCTCATGGTATAAAATTTGTTGTAATTTTGAACCGATTCTTAGTTTCTTGGAAAGTTATTATGTTTGGAACTCAGCATGAGAAATTTTACGAAGGGATTGAATTTTATGCAGTAGATGATTTTTATAGCAATCCGTTTAGACAGTGATTTGAAACCTTGCTTGACAGAAACTGTGTTCGTCTCCAGTAAGCTTATAGTAGAGGACGAATAGGGAGAAATGTCAATAGTTTAATTTTCAAAATTATGATCTGGATATGACATAGTATTGTACCATGTCATTTGATCATTTTATTCTGCTTTCTTCAGCCCGTAGAGTTTCTAAAACCCTTCAGCAATGGAGAAAGTGATGTGAAAATTCACTTTGACCACGGAACTACAACAATGGCCTATAAATTTAAACATGGTGTTATTGTTGCTGTGGACTCAAGAGCAACAGCTGGATCTTATATTGGTAATGTTGATATAAAACTGTACTTGACCTTAATTTATTTTAGAATAAAATAAATAACAAGGCTTAAGCCAGTTCACACTGTTGTCTGCCATTTTAGAATTCCTGGAAAACTCCTCGAATTTGAAGAATTTCTTCCAGGGCCCTGGGAAGCTCCTGGAAATTTAAATTTCCACTCCAACTCCTGGAAAACTCCTTGAATTTTCTATAAATATTAGGTCAAATAGTCAGAAAACTAAAAACTCGTTAACTTGTTTTTGCAAAGAACACTGGCAATTTGTAGGTAGTAAACTCACAAGTTTTTTAAATCCACTTTCTACTCTTTGTAACAACCTTAAGGGCCCTTGAGTTTTTGTGTTTTTTTTATTTTATATATCCTTGAAAACTCCTAGAAAAGTCCTGGAATTTTTTAATTTCCTAGTAGAATAAACCCTGTAGTGTGCTTTAATTATTTTAATCTAGAAATTCTAATTTTAATTTATCATTTCTTTTTGCCATTTTTCCTTGTTTTAGCATCCCAGACAGTAAAAAAGGTTATTGAAATCAACCCATATCTCTTGGGTACTATGGCTGGTGGAGCTGCTGATTGTTCATTTTGGGAAAGACTTCTTGCAAAACAGTGCAGGTACAACATTAGAGCAAGAACTATGATAAGATAGCATTATAGCACTTTTTGTATGAGTCAGTTTGACAGGTCTTATCTTCTGCATATGCAAATACAGCATAGTTCTTCTCACTCTCATGTACTGTACAGCAGATTTCACATGAGTGTGAAATGGACTGTGCCATGCCGTGGCCATGTCAGTGCCATATAAAAACATTCAAAATTCCGGCCGTAATCATGCCATGATGTTGTGGGTATCCCAAAGGGATAACAACGATAATTCGATGAGTTTCAAAACAAAAGCAGATAATCCCTCAGGAGGTTTGTCATGCTGAATTGAGACAACACTGTCACACAATGGATTAGGTCCATTCAAAGTTAATAGAGTGGAATAGTCATAGAACTCGCAAACTTCAAAGGGAACTGACAATGAAGCAAAATGGAGGTGAGTACGGTTCTGACCGTGCACAATCTTTTGTTTACCTTCATATTATTATGCGTGACTGACCTGACTAAACGCTTTTCATTGGTTGATTGTCTGATATATGTAGGAATGCTTTTGTTTTGCACGGTCACGGTTGGAAAAGTGAACAAAAAGATAGAACAAGTGGGCTTCCTACCATTCCACTCTATTAACTTTGGTCCATTGCATGTCTATCTATAGCAATAAATATTTTGTAATGCAACATTTTATATATGTGTTGATGTATTTGTAAAATATTCAATCACAGGATCTATGAGTTGCGTAACAAAGAACGCATATCTGTAGCTGCAGCATCCAAAATCCTAGCTAACATGGTTTATAATTATAAAGGCATGGGATTGTCGATGGTAAGGTTTATGGATTTGACCACTGTAAAGTTATTCCTGTCATTTTTTGTTTTGTAAGTTGTACAACTTTTCTGCAATTTTGTTCTTCAGGGTACAATGATTTGTGGCTGGGATAAGAGGGTAAGTTTTAAATTACAGCTTCATTCTAATTATTTGATGATGAGGACAACATTTCTTGGTTTTAACCTTGAAGGGATTTTACAGACATGTTAGCCTCACTGCTTTTACACAGACCTTGTGGTTCATTCTAATTGTTGTGAAAAGTGTAACTCTTATTCTATCCAACTACTTCTATTATGAAAGCTACAAAAACACTGCCTGATTCAAGTGGATAAGAGTTCAAATCAGCAGATCTTAAGAGAGTTATTTTCAGATCCTATCTATACATTGCCAACAAGAGAGGGAAAAACTTTTGCTAGTCCTAACAACTTTTTTATGTTGAGAATGCACAACTTTCATGCTAAATTCTTCAACACAACCACTGCACTGTGTCAGGGGTTTTCTTGTTTGTGTTTCAGAAACCAGTTTTGAACTGACAGGTTTTTGTCAATTAGAGCATAAAACAGAAATAAGGATGTGGAAATTGCAAGTACTGCTAGGAGCAGGGTTGGGGGGAGAGGGGGTATTTCTCTTCTTACTCTACAGAGGGATTAGAAATGTAACCTGCTCATGTGGTAACCTGCTTATCAAGGGATTTTAAAAGCTTCAATGATATTCCCATTAAATATACTGAATTTATAGCGGAGCTCCCGCGCGGGCCGAAAGGCCCGCGCGAGCGGAGCACCATACTTTAGAAAAAATGGTAACCCATCGAGTTGATTTTTCATGGACACACAGGGAGCCCAACGGCTGTACGTCCGTCCGTACATACATACATACATACGTCCGTACATACGTCCGTGTACATCGCGATGCTGATTGGCTGATTGCTTTTTGGCGCCAACTTGACGCGCGCTGACACTTTGAAAACTGAAAATTTACAAGTTTCCTTGCAGTTTTAACTTGCAAAGCTTAAAAGTAGTATTCTCGAAACCTCGTAAAAATTTAGCGATTTTGATGAACATTAATCTGTGCCAATCTTGACAGGTTAAAGCGAAAAAAACCGTACGTTTGAATTTTTTTCGGGCCTGGTGTCGTTTCAAAAACTGCTCGAAAGACGAAAGACACAGAGGATATTTTCAAAGTTGGACGACTTTTTAGTTGGATTCGTAGTTTAAAAAAATTCCTCATAATGAATAAGTCATTGAGGATCGTGTATTCTTCGTTTCGTGAAGATGCCTTCAATAAAGCTGCTTAAAAATCTAGCCAAAGTTGGAAATAAATCAAGAATCGTCTGCATTGAGCGTGAAACAAGGACCAGTATGCTTCGAAAAGACAACAAGGAAAGCACTTCAAGGTAAAGACCCTGGCCAGAAAATGATATCAAAAAGTCTCTTGTACCTATATTTGATCTTTTATCTTTGATTTGGGATTGATGACTTAAAAAAAACCTTTTATGCACGTTGAACTGTGGCCAAGTTTAAAGAAACACTCGATCAAGCCTTACATGAAAATAATGTACAACGACATTTTGTTTTACGGTGAACTTTTTGCACTAGTTCTAATAATAATAAAATTAGTAAAAAAATTGATTTTGAACTTATTTCAACCCCACTAATGTGTAAATACAGCTCAAGTTTTGGTCTGGAATTTAATGAAACAATTGACAGGAAAAAAAGAAGGAATTTTGCCATGCAAACTAGAATTGTTTTTATACTTTATTCATCTGGATGAAGTTGCTCAGTGAGCCCTGTGAAGCCTTAAATACAGACTGAAAATGCTTAATTCCTTGTTTTCTTGTTATTTCAATTAGCTGTTTTTATAATCACTTTAAATTGTATTATCAGTGTAATCTGGAAGAGAAAAGTGGGAGACAAGTATTCGCCTAGCTAGTGTGTCATTCTTTTCTACATTAAATAACAAAACAAAATAACAACAACAACCACAAAAAACAAGATGTCACAAATATAGTGAAGACAGACAAATCAATATATGTTGTTCTGTAATATTCAGGATGTCGAAAAGGTTTAATTACTTGTATCAATTTAAAAAAATGTTTTGGAGATTTTGCTTTCTATTTCTGAAAATTATGAACCCTTACAAAGTCAGTTATGAAATCTGACAGTGAATCTGAATATTAAAATTTACTGTAACAAAGGTTACTGAGCATACAAGCCCATACAATATACAAACCAAAACCAAAACTTATTTTAAAAATGCTTTTTAAATAATCTTCATTTCAACTTTTTCAATTACCACAGGAAGCCCAATTCATTTGAATCAAGAACATAAAAAAATTAAAATTGAAATTGGAGCTTTGCTTTTAGGTAGTAGTTGTTTTGAGTTGTTTTACAATTTCATCTAAAGTCATGATTAGTGTAACCTGGAAGAGAGAATTCTTGTTTCGTGTAAAGACAACTATTTATCAGTGTTATTCAGTACTCTACATAATAAAAAAAAACCAAGATGCCACAATACTGTCAAGACAGAAAAATCTAAATATAATTTTCTGCAATGTCTAATTGTTTAATTGAAGGATGTTGAATTAGGTTCAGTATTTATGTGAATGAAATCAGTTTGAGGGATTTTTGCATCCTATTTCTGAGAATTATGAAGCACTACTACTAAGTCAATTATAAAATCTGACACAAATATCTGAATAAATATCACTATGGTCACTGAGTTGAAAGCCTTATAATTCTCAGGAGACTGAAGGGCAAGAAATAAAGCTTGATCTATAGTCTTTATTTCAACTTTTACAACAAAATGCAATATTTGTTTGCCTATTACCACAGCAAGCCCAATTCATTTGAATCAAAAACGTCAAAATAAAACAAAGTATTTAAAATTATTATTATATTTAAATGGGAGCTCCGCTATTAGGTAGTACCTAATTTTTATATTATGTATTTCTTTTTACAGGGCCCAGGCTTGTACTATGTGGACAGCGATGGAACAAGGCTCAGCAATGACATGTTTTCTGTTGGTTCTGGTGCTACATATGCCTATGGTGTCTTAGATAGTGGCTACAGATATGATATGACACCAGAAGAAGCCTATGAACTGGGGATGAGGTCTATCTACCATGCTACACACAGGGATGCTTACAGTGGAGGTGTTGTTAATTGTAAGTACACATGTTCACATGTTTAATTGTTGGAATATTAAAATGTTACAATTACCTATTATTGTAAGCTTCTCAAATGTGAACCTTCTATCCCAGTTATTTCACCTTAAATATACACAATCAGTTTATAATGTCTTGACAGATGAAAAGTCTTATGCTGTGTGGACATGCTGTCAATAAACCGTTGTTATTAATTTCATTGTCATTATCATCATCGTTGTTATTTTCACAAACATTGACCCTTTCAAAACATAGAAGCTGAGAACCAGATGAATACTGGGAAATCTGTTGGTTAGGCTGCATTCATTATGTATGGCTGGGGGGAAGGGGGAGACAGGTGAAATTTAGGGGGGATCTGACGGGGAATCTGATGTCAGACCGGCAGAGTTGAAATTAAGTGTCGCTCATTCACGCGTTGAGGAGTATGCCCAGACTAGAGAAATAGAGCTACATGTATTGCAAAATAAAGGTAGATTACGTTCAATCGATTGCGATTGTTTGTTGTTGTTGTTGTTGGTGGTGGTGTTTTTTTTTTCGAAGAAATTTTCGAAAATTGAAAAGTGTCGGTCACCGTCGCACTTTTACTGCCGCGCGCTACCTCAATAAATCCAAGATGGCGGCCTAAAATGTTTTTTCGTTAATTTATTTTTTCTTTCGATTTTTGAAGTTGAAATTACTTTCAAAAAGGGGGAAAATTAAAAAAAGGATTTTGACCCAGAAAAAAAAATCATTCAGGTTGAAAAACTGCAGAAGAAAGGACAGAAAAGATTTTACTGGACCCAGTCTCCTCTCAGTATTCAAGATGGCGGCCAAATTTTCAAAGTAGGGGTATAGAATGGTAAAATCCGAGCCTCCCGAGTCTGCGAGCCCCTTGTTTTAAAATCCGAGCCCGCTTTCAACATGCAAAATCCGAAATCCGAGCTTCCGACCCCAGCATTTGAAAAATCCGAGCCTCTACAAAAATCAAATCCGAGCTTTGCGAGCCTCTTTATTTTTTGGACACCATTCTATACCCCTAGCAAAGTTTACGGCTCAAAATATCTCGGAAACGAATACGATGACCCCCACTTTTTTTCTCCTTTTAAATAGAGTTCTTCTAAATATCTATAGCATATGTGAAAATGAAAGAAATCTAGGTGTAGGGGAAAGAGTTACATGAAATTTACCAAAAAAATCCACCTCAATATTCAATCGAATTCCATGAAATTTTGTTGCACTGCGCGGATTAAAAGCCTCATAAAAAATTCGTACTTCCTTCTTCAGTCATTAGTTTTAGCCAAAAATGTCACTGATAAAACAATTCGTATTTTGATAGGCTTTTTATGGAGCTTAGTTTATTTTCACCATTTTCTAAATGCATTTAATTCACGCTTTATGTTTCGCTTGCCGCGCGCATCTTTTCTTCTCGAGATGCATTACTTTGTGAGCATATGGCGGAAAAACGAATACGGTGACCCCCATTTCTTATTTTGATTTTTGAACAAGTATATGATGTAGTATGTCCAGATAAAAAACCAACGAAATCTAGGTGCAACTTCATTTGCCCGCGAACGTCCTTAAACTCGAAAATCTTGATAGAGTACCCTCTACAAGGTCGTTTAGTTTCTTGCGACTGCCTTTAAATTTCTCTTAAATTATAAACAATCAAACGTAGTGAAACCTCGAAACCAAGTGAGCTTACATGATTGTTAACAAAAATTCCTGAAGAAATTTGAATTTCTAAGCTTTGAATGTAGGGGGGGGGGGGGGGGTGAGTGGGTGGTTTTTGAATTTTACATTTAATCTAAAATGTCATATATATTGTATATTTATATATATATTTATTGTATAATTATAGTCATGTTTATTTTTTTTTTCATTATCTTTTGTGGAGAGTGGTTTTTATATAGAATTACGTTTCACTATCACTACCACTATCCTTTACTATCCTTTACCATTTTACTGTTTGTATTTTTTGTTTTTCCTTCTTTTTTTCTGTAATGGTAAGAAGGATTATTAAACATTAAACGTTAAACAGTGTAAGTTAAACAGCCAGAAAATTATGCTTCTTAAACCAGCTTTTTTTAGTTTTCTTTCTATGGAAGACGCTTACCGAAATTAATTCTCCAACACGTGTTTCTTTAAAATGATATTTCTAAAAAGCCTAAAAGCTCTTCAATTCTTTCAAAAGACTATGAATATTTTTATTATAGCAACATTACAATTTTGGTTCGAAGCCTTTCACACTGACGAGAAATCAACGTGTTGGGAATGTAAAAACTTTTTTTGTCACTGAGGCATTTGGTGATTTTAGAAATCGCTTGTTGACAAGGTAAACAAGAGTAAGCAAAGCTTGGGATTTGTGTTAAGTTTTCGATGCAATCCAAGCTGAAATCGTAAAATTACGCCAAAAATTACGCGCACTAGATGACTCATGAATCACGTTTATTAAACACTTGGTCCATGAGTCACGCTGAAGTCTAAAACTGGTTTCACGTGGACGTAAAAAGAATAAACAACCTCACGTTGCAAGGGAAATTAAAAGTCCAATCATGTTAACGCAAAAAGCATCAAGGATCCGGTACTGCGCTACTGGCCTTGTTTTTGTTTGCACGTGCAGTCCAAGTTTTGGTAAAAAGATGTTCGGTTCCTTGTTGATCAAGCAAAAAGGCAATATTAAAAAAATGCCGGATTTTTTTTTCTTTTTATCGTGAG
The DNA here is from genome assembly GCA_029948255.1 of Telmatactis stephensoni. Lineage (NCBI taxonomy): Eukaryota > Metazoa > Cnidaria > Anthozoa > Actiniaria > Isophelliidae > Telmatactis > Telmatactis stephensoni. The sequence continues at coordinate 261,276 of JALIZF010001452.1, read as the reverse complement.
AGGATGCAATTTATTATTTCGCGTCGTTCCAGCTGCTCGCACAGTGTGTTGTATTTACATGCATTTTGAGTTTGATTTGATTATTTGTTCAATCATTTTCGTCAATTAAGTTATAACGGCAAATAAATTCTAGGATCATGATGTTAATTGACAGGAAAATTTAGTATATAAAATGATTTAAAACGGCTGGTAAACTGAAGTGCATCTCTCGACCTTGTTCGATTGTCTCTCCCTTACAAAGGGTACCGCCTCGTGATCCCAACTGCGTGGCTTAAATAGCTTGTCATAGACTTTACTTCCACTTTTCATTTTATGGAAAAATCAGCTTAAGGTAGTTCGGGATTCATGAATTTTTACGATAAACTTGCCTTCAAAATTCCTACAAAGAAAGAGGGGCATAGGAGGAAATAAAATGTAAAATAAAAATGGGGGGTCACCGAGGTCACTCTTGAGATATGAGGGGGGAGATACGGGGTGTTTGGGGATCTTTTTACGAAAAATGGCCTCGCAATATTCGGTCAAATTATAAGAATTTTGGAACAACCAAATGTATTTAAAAGCAAACAAAATGATAGTCTGGGATGCAGAAAAACACTTGGAACTAAGTTGTTGCCGAACAATTTGCAAAGAAGCGAAAGATCAACAATAATATGCGAAAAATGGCCTTCTAGAATACACGTTTTTGGAGGATCAGACAGAAAAATGATAAATTTACTCAAAATCGAAACGATAGAAGTATTCTTTTTTTTCTTTATACGAAAAGTTTATAAAATTGTGAGCATAAATCATTCATAAAATCAGGGGGTCACCGAATTGTTTAAAGAGTTAGAGAAGAACAAAGGGTAAAAATCTTCGAAAACGAACACAAAAAAAATCAGCCATTTTAGCGTTGTTCTCTGCTCCTTTTCGACTCATAATATTCGCTAAATTTTATAGTTCGAGCTTTTTCTCCTACTTTACACGGTGCACAACATGTTTTGATAAATTTGTTTGCAGAATCCGGTCGATAAAATACGATTTTTCTTTACCAAAAAACGAATTTCTTCGGTTTTCAATCGCTGGCTCGCTAGTGCCCAGACTTCCCACGGACAAGCGAATGTTCTTTAATAAAAGTGCGCGCGCTCGAATGCGCGCGCGAGATGCGCAGTAGCAAGGGTCCCGAACTACCTTAAGTGAGGTTGATTCAAACGGTTTGTGTGATTGTGTGATGCTACTAGGCTTTACTGACTTAATAAAGTTGATGATGATGAGAAACTGTTGTTCCATTTGTCTTGTAGTTGAAAGTTTTGGTTGATGTATATTTCATCTCGGTAGCAGTTACCTTGTACCTCGTAATGACATTTGAAAAGTGAGATTTTCCTTATTGCAACGAAACTTTTGTGGGTATTTTTGTCTTTTAATTGCTGTGAGTCACCAGGTGAGTAGCAACACTAATCGTGTCTACAGCTCGATATGGCGGGCGGATGAGAGAGCGATATTTGTGAACATGCTATTCATTGGTCAGCGGACAGTATTCTGTAATTGTACACGCGCATAGCACGTTTTCAAAAAGTGATGAACTCGTTATTCACGACTATGATCGAGTGGTATACATCAAGGTTATCGGGGAAGGCAATGTTCTTTTACGAGTCATCGCTGTTGTACGCTCACATCGATCGAAGCTCGCTGTCTAGGTCGAAATTCAGGTTACAAGACGATAAGTTGTGTTTGAACGTTCTTCAAAGAGGTAAAATCTTACAGACAGCCACGTGATATCGCTAAAATTTCTGGTGAATAGAAAATGTGCTTTATTTACACGGGGTACTCTCACTAGCTCAGTTAAATCCACAGATATTTATGCACATGAACCAAATCAACAATTCTTTGTCCGATTCTCTGTAATACTTTGCAGTGTAATGTATCAGATATTTATCTATTTGTGATTGTTTGAAAAAGCAATAAATTTGAATAAAATGTATTCTTAAAACTTGTGTTGTTGTATCAAGCATTTGTAAGCCTGTTTGAAAAATTTCAAATAATACAGTATGAATGAATGAATGAACTTTATTTAAACACGGTGTCAAATCACTAACTTTACAAGTGCTCTCCCTTTGAGCCGTGTAAAAAATTGCTAAGGAAAATAAATACTAATTTGCTAATCTACTTATACTTAAATAAAAAACGATTTCCAAGATTAAAAATATATATAAAAATACATGTCTAATGGTTACTGAAGATTATTGTTGAAGGAACTTAAAGTGGTGGCCTGTTTTGCTTTAGTAGGGAGACTGTTCCATAAGCAAGCTCCTCGATATACAAAGCTCTTTTTGAGCGCTTCAGTTTGAGGCCTTGGAATGAAAAGATTGTCATTAACGCCTCTTAAGTTGTGAGAATGTACCGTATTAATTCGAGTAAAATTTTCGTAAAGATATTCCGGTACATCATTATTAGTTGTTTTAAACATGAGCTTTTTAAATTGTTGAGAACGTCTCTCTTCTAAAGTCAGCCAGTTTAGATTATGGAGAATCTGAGTAGATCGAACACTGTAGTCAGCCCCAGTAATTATACGGGCTGCTCTGTTTTGTAGTTTTTGGAGGTCTGTAGCGAGACCCTTACCAAAATTACCCCAAACAGCACTACAGTAATCTAGATATGGTAAGATCAACGATTTGTAAATCGTGATCAGCACCTGTTGGGGAAGAATTGGTTTGAGTCGTCTTAGAGCACCAAGCGTTTTTGATATTTTAGCTGAAATCTCCGAAACATGTGTTTCCCAGGTGAGTCGTTCATCCAAATGCACACCTAGGCACTTATAGGTCATTACACGCTCAATAGCCGTCCCGTCAAGACTAATATCGGGCTCAGCGGGTAATGTTGAAACTTTCTGCCTTGTGCCTATAAACATGCATTTAGTTTTCATGACATTGAGGCTCAGTTTATTACTGTCTAGCCATTTTTTCAGTTCTACCAAATCATGATTCATAGAGGGAAGCAGATCATCGTGGTCACTAGAGGCATAGGTTAAGTTGGTGTCGTCAGCGTACATGCGAGCTACTGATAGCAAATTACAATTTGGTAGATCATTAATGTACAATAAAAACATCAAAGGACCCAAAATTGACCCTTGTGGTACACCACACCTTATATTAGTCGAGCACGATACTACATTATTAACTACTGTACATTGAGATCTACCAATTAGATAATTTCTGAATAAGTTCAGACTCTGACCTCGAAACCCATAACACTCCATTTTGCTCAAAAGTATTTCATGATCGATGGTATCAAATGCCTTTTTAAGATCGATAAAAAGGATGGCATTCGTTAAACCACTGTCCATGTTTAAATACCAGGTATTAGTAACATCAAGGAGTGCCGTTAGAGTTGAGTGGAGAGGCCGAAAGCCTGATTGGAATTTAGCCAAGATTTTATGCTCCTCTAGGTAGTTGTACATTTGATTAAACAAAGCTTTTTCAAAAATTTTAGAAATCACGGGCAGAACAGATATAGGTCTGTAGTTTCCTGGATCAGCTCTAGAGCCTTCCTTATAGATTGGGGAAACTCTAGCCTTTTTCCAGTCCCTGGGGAAGCACCCTGTTGCAATAACTCGATTAAGGTTGGTGCCTACTAATGGGAAGGTAATTTTTTTGGCCAAAAACCACATGGGTATCAAAGAACCCATCATAGGGAGCTAGAATCCAAGGAAAAAATTGGGGGTCACCGTGCATATTAATGAGTTACACGCCATCAAATGTTGCAAAATCTGCCTATTCTAGAGGCCCAAAGAAAAAATCATAAATACCCCATATTTTGAAAAAATGTCAAGCTTTTTTTAATAAAACGTTTACAACATAATTCTCTTACTTGTCAATGCCATACGAAATATGAAAAACCAGAATAACAATTTTTTTCAATGACTTTTTACTAGTTTTAGACCCGTTTTGGTTCATGACCGCCAAATGAAAAGTCCAATTTTTGCAATCAAGTTTCAATTTTAAATTCATAAAAGTATTTTAAAATAGTAGGTTAATCTCCACTTTACAATTTACAGAAATAAAAAATAGGGGTATCCGTGCGATTTAGAAAGTTATTTGCCGATAAACGCGCGAAAACTGATCAGAATTCGCGAAAATGATCAAAAATTCCCTAGCCCTCCCCGGAAAGTAGAGCGAATTACAATGCATTGTGGGAAATTTTCAAGATGGCGGCGAAAACAGACCGTTTCTGGTAGAAATGATAGTCAAAACAGGCATTGTAACTCAGGTTCTATTTATCAACTGTGAATTTCATTCAAACACAGGAGAGGCTAAATGGTTTTCCTTTAATTCTGTAAGTTTATTTTTTCAAAAAGTCGTAAAAAGGCCTTGCTTTTACGATTGCTTTACCGACAAGAATTCAGTGTTTTTGCATGCGCAGAAAGCAGTGCGCGCGGACAATAGTAGGCACCAACCTTAAATATATGCGTTAATGAAGAGGCAACATAAGGTATGGCTAACTTAATGAGTCGCGTAGGGATGCCGTCAAGACCCTCGCTTTTGCCAGATGGAAGTTTTCCAACAAGCTTAATAACCTCTTCAGTAGTCAATTCTTTCAGTAGAAAAGAAGTTTCTACTCGACACATATATTTATCAAATGTTGTATTAGGGGTGACAATTTTAGACGCCAGATTTGGACCTATATCTGTGAAGTGATTATAGTATACTGGACTTAAACTCATAGCATTTCACTTTTGTTAAGAGCCTGGCATGCGCGATGGCGAAATTACTAAAAATAGCCTTAGCCGCCGCAAACATCGCACAGACATCAATACTCAGTTTCGCTCTCTTAGTATTGTGTTTATTTGCTTAAACCAATCAAATTTGAACTTCTCTAACATGTCAAAACAATAATCAAAACCATGTCTTTCTTTTTTATTTTATTTTGATTTACATTATTTTTGAATGGAAATCTAATTAACAACAGCTAGTTTAAATGGAGCCCTCTTTACATTTAGTAGTTCACAATGATATCATACTAGATATGAATATATACATGACATACAAGCGTAAAGCTATTTTTTTCAAAAATCAACCGGATAGTCACTTTTCTTTGTCTTCCTTCTTCCCTATGCTAGTGAAACAGGAGACGGGTAAGGGTAATTGATAAACCTTTGAAAGTATCAGGTCACCGAACTTAGTAAAGATCGTAACCATAATAATTTTTGTGAAATCTTATTTCTGTTGTTTTCTTTTTTTCTTTCTTTTTTCTCTTTTTTGTACTTTTAAGACATGAATTTATTTATTTATTTGCCATCATAATTTTTTAATCTTATTTCCTTTTCTTTTCTATTTTCTTTTCTATTTTCTTTTCTTTTTTTTTTCTTCTTCTTCTCTTTTTAATATTTTAAAACATGAATTTGTTTACTTTTATATAGTATATAGTTTTTTAAATTATTTATACAGATATATTTGTAATATTGTCAGTGAAAAACCACTTTGGGGAGTTTTCTAAAGTATTGTGTTGTAACCAACGAAAAAAACTAGTCACGTGTTCTCAGTATTCAACACTGTGGCTTTTGTTCTGCAATTTATCGCTGTCTACAGTAGAGTGTTCTAAGTTCTCTTCTGATGTCAGCTTTAAATAAAGAACTCATCAATCCATTTAGAAGTGATCTCAATAAGTAAAACATGTGCGAAACATTCAACAAGATTGTCGTGTCACCATGGTTCGAGAGTTCGACCACCAAATGGAAATGTCCATAAATGGAGATCCAGTTCGCAGCCAGTATAACAACAATGAGTATTGCAATCAGTTTGATAGTAAAGGATCCTGTACGTCGCTGTGTTCTGGCATAGCGAATGGATACGCCTGTAATGTAGTTGTATCGTACTTGCTGAATTAGACTAACCATTTGTTTGTTTTGACGTCTAACAACGCACCACACCTTACAACAAGTAACACACAAAGAGAGAGTAACAAAGACCGCCCAAATAACCCGACCGACTAAGAGAAAAACCTCGAAAGACTCGCATTTTAGGACGTGATAAAAAATCAATAGGCCAACTATGGGAAGGAGGAATGAGCAAAACCAAGACAATCCTATGTAGCACGAGGGCCTTCTTGAATTTGAAAAGTCTTGGTACTTGAGCGGGTGTAAAAAAGCGAAGTATCGATCAAAAACAAAACATAAAAAAGTTGCCATAGTATAAACTCTAAGTAACTCGAGTAAAATTTCTTTGGTTTTTGAGCAAGAAGCAAAAGTACAAGACAGTGCAGTAGGAACCCCCGCGACTGTGCCTAAGAGATCTGCAATTGCAAGGGAAAGAACGAACCAGTTAGCTGAAGTGTGAAGACGTGTTCTTGTCAAGATGATGCCAGTAACTTGACCGTTGGTGAAAAGGTTTAAAACTGAAATGATTGCTACTGGTATCCAGAGCCATAGAGACCTAGGAAGCGATTGGAAAATAGATGAGCAAGCTTGTACGGAATTTAAGGTGCTGTTATTCATGGTCGTTGTTGCTCTAAAACGGAGAAATTTCTTGACTGTACACTAAGTAGTCACTTTGATCAGTCGTTAGTATAGTAGGCAACTGATGAGATGTTTCAGACGTTGCTTTGCTCGCACAAGGGAGAGAAGAATGAAGTGGAATGAGGAAAAACTGCCGAAAAGAAGATTCTTTTATAGGCACATTTTATGCTATTTTTTGCTTTAGTAGGCAAGGCGACACTCATTGATAGTTATTGCGGAAATAGCACCAGTTCTAACTGAAGCGTGACCCGATCCGCACGTTGATTTCAAAATACAATTTTTTTTACATCTCAGTTGGAGAGTTTTCACAAAACTTTGGACACAATTCTGAAGTTTATTGGGAAGTTGATTGCAAAGTTCGGAACTTCGACTGAGTGAATAATAACTGATGCTGCATAAATTAATACAAAGTCAAGAAAGTTATATATAAAGATAAACTTAGTAGTTAACAGGCATCCGTAACTTTCTTTGTACTACATTTCTGTAATATTTATCTGTTGTTGTTGTTGTTGTTGTTTTTCTTTCCTTTGTGTGTGTGTGTTTTTTGTTTGTTTGTTTTACACATTGTATTAATATTCTCTCTAGAACCAGTGTGAAAAGGAGAATCGCCAAAAACCCACAAAACGCGCACAAATGAGTCCAAAAACCAGCCCAAAAGACTCCAAAAGTTCTAATCTAAATAAGAAAAGAGTCATTTTATTCAAGTTTTCAGAATTTTATCGATTTTTAGCGAGATATTTTTTACTCCCAATGGTCTTAATAAAATTGACAAACGACACAGGTAGCCCAAACTAATAATCATCGCGCGCGTAAAACGCCCTAACTAAAACAGAGCTTGGGGTGCCTGTGGGAGCACGAGACGTTTTTGTCAACATGGACGTAACGCGTACATTTTTGTTCGAGCGCGCGCCATCATAGATGAAATCTAAACGTGAGAAAACCTCAACTGATGTTCTAGCGAGATCGAGAACCTCGTGTATGAAGGCGCGCGCATGATCAAAAACGTCGGTGTTGACAAAAACGTCTCGTGCTCTCGTGCTTCGTGCTTATTGTTTATACTTTTCAGTGCCCAGATGACTAGATTTCCACTTCAGAATTAAATTAAAACCTGTTCAAAATCTGGTTATAATTCCTCAATCATTGTATTTTCCAATTAAGGTTTTGTATTTTTTTGCTTTTTGATATTCCATATGTAGAAACTTCACAATCGCCTCTACATTTTTAATAAAATTGTGTATGACTGATTTTCGAACAAACATAAATGATAAAAGTTGAGTGAAACAGCGAGTGGTATGACTTGATATTTCAAACGGTCGATGAAGAACAGAAGAATTAAGAGCGACAAGTCCAGTACGATATTTTTTTTTGTTTTGGCGTGGCCGCACGCCAGCTGAGTGATGTAGATTAACGAACGTTCGAGTTAAAACAGTAACTAATTAGCATAGTCTGATAACACGTGAATGTTCACGTGTTATGTTAATTACTTACTGTATTTCACTGAAGATGGCGTGCGACAACGCCGAAACGTGTTGCAAAATAAAAAAATTATTGTACTTGAAGCACATGATATTTCCCATGTAAAGTCAAGCTTCTAGAAATGACTGACTTGCATGTTCTAGATTATTGATACGCATATAATCCGCGGAGAGAAAGAAGCGTGAAAATTTATCTTTTTTTTTAATTGTCGATCCTAATTGTTGATCATCTTCAAAGTTCAGCAGTAACGACGAGTGACAACTTTAAAGGCGGTGTTACACGAGACGATTTTTAACGACGATTTTCCGCGCAACGTTGCAACAACTTGCACTATTTTGCGTTGCAAGTTTCTAACTTGGATTCAAAAACTCGCAACGCGTTGCCGAAGTGAAAATTGCAAGGAAAATCGTTCCAAGTGTCATGTTACACGAGAAAGATTTTTAACGCAACGCTGTTGCGCTGAAAATCGTCGTTAAAAATCGTCTCGTGTAACACCGCCTTAAGAGACAACACAACACAACAATCGTACAAATATATAACTAAAACAAAGAAAGAAAAAACCGTGAAAATGCAAATTTGATTGGAGAAGCTTTAAATTTAGCGCGAAGGACCCCTATTGCTTTCACGTGGACGCAAAAAGATTTTAGACCTTAAATCACGTTTCACGTCAACTGAAATAAATCAGCCATTCACGTTTCACGCAAAAGGTATAGGGGACCCTGGATTCCCAATGGCCTCCGCTCACGTGTCGTATATATATTTGTTCGACACGTGGGTTCTTACATTTACAAACATATAAACAACTCTGAAAAGTGTAAGAATGCATGTTCCCATGACGCTTTTACTATAATAGACCAAGCACTATCTAAATTGAGAAGCATTATATATTCAGAGGCTTCACTCTGTGCTTAACCACTAATAACATCATGTAAATATAACGTTTTTCCCATAATTCGCATTTTCATGATTTTTTCCTTTTGTTTCACTTATGTATTTGTAAGATTTCGCCACTCTGTACTTAGCAACTGACGATGGCTGTCGAAACATGTATTGCTAATTCAAATGTGTCAATTAAACTGTTGTTCAACTATTTAACAATTAGACCTCGAGGCCGAATGGACTACGAGTCAATAGCCCATGAGGCCGTAGGCCGAATGGGCTATTCAAACTCGTAGTCCATGAGGCCGAGAGGTCTAATTGTTTTAGTATTCACCAACATATTGGGCCAAAGGTGAATGAGACTAAACAAAACAAAGAGAGAAAAATGTTTTATTGATATTATTACTCGCGCTTCCTCTCAACTCGGGCTATCACCAATAGCCCGAGGTTAGGGAGCCAATCAGAATGCAGGATTTGTAATAGCTCTTATGTTGGTGAATACTAATACTTATTAGACCCTTTGGTAACGACGAGTAACTTTTAAACGTTTCTTGGATTTCTAAAACTTGTTTCGCCTTGTTTCGCTCCCTGCTTTAACTAAAAAAACTAGACGTGTAACTGTTATTGATTACACAACTTCTGGAGTTTTTGAGCATTATTTTAATCCAATGGGTGAAATTTTCTCCAAAACCGAAGTCAGACGGAGAACTGCCAAAATGAAATTATGCTCGATAGAATCGAAAGCCTTTTGGAAATCTGCTGCAAATAGAACGTAAGATTTTTCTGAGTTTTCTGCAAAATCAAAGAGGCAGCAATGAATCTCAGTGGTTCATCAATATTCCTGCCTTCAGAGGTGATTTTGCAACGTGCACCGTTTTCTCTGCATGGTTCGAAAAACACAGAATTGCGACTTTAAGGGGAAAAAATGCTATAAAACGCAATTCGGATATTTTTTCCAACTAAGAGGCGATAAAAAGGCGATATTTACAAAACTCGCTCTAAGCCCCTAAAAGAGGAATGTGATAGACTCACGAGTTCTGGTTGGGCGAAATGAGAAAGACTACCTGGCAAGTGAGTCGGAAAGCTTGTGGGAACATTTACCTAGCCAACTGCGCTACGCCGACCTTAAACTATTTGTACGTACAGTCCAAGTTTTGGTAAAAAGGTGCTCGATTCCTTTTTGACCAAGCAAAAAGTCAATAGAAATAATTATTTTATCGGGAGAGGAGATACTTTATTATTTCCATCTCCCACATCCATTTACACAGTATGTTGTGTCCACATGCATGTGGAGTTTGGTTTTGAGTCAATTTCGTCAATAAAGTTATAATGGGATATGAATTTAACGATCATGACGTTAATCAACAGGAAATGTTATGAATATATACATAAAAACAACGATTGAAAAGTCTATCGACTCCCTTGTTTGACAGTCTGTCTCTCTCACAAAAATAGACGCTTAGAAAGCACGAGTTGGTACTGATACTAATATTGCTCTATTTTAAAAATTTAGAATAAATTTGGTCATTATAAAGTCTCATTTATTGTAACCGGACAGAATATAAAAAATCCACATTTCAATACCATTCAATTGCTATCTCATTAATTGTGCCGTTCAAATAGTTTGTTGTCAAGTTCAGATATCGTGCAGTACAACGTGTGTATGATTTGTATATAGTCAATTGAAGAAACGTTGTCGGATCTAAAAACATAGAACATAGAAGCTGAGACCGAAATGGTACTTGGGATGTCAATAATAATATTCTGATTTATTCATTTACGCTTTGCCTTCGATGCAAAATGCCAAAAGCGTGTTCAGGACCTGGGTTGGCGGGCCGTTTGGCTTCGATTTTTTATCGGTTGCAGCTTAAATGAATAAATCAGAATATAACTATTGACATCCCATGCACCATTTCGGTCTCAGCTTCTATGTTTGTAGACCCGACAACGTTTCTTCAATTGACTTTACCCTCAAATACTTCTTTGCTGATCTCAAATATCTTATTAATAATGGGCTCAAATTTCTCCATGTGGAGTTCAATTATCTTCTCACGAAGATCAGTGTTTCGTAATGTTAAGCAGTCACTCAGTTCAGTATAAAATATTCCAAGTCATTTACGGCGTCAGTCACTCGCTGGGCCTTGCCAAACAACTCCGCAAACCGACAAACGCTGCTTGTGATAGATTGATTGCCTTTCTGCTACAAATCATCCCACGAAACATAAAATTTCCCCAAAAATTCTGAAACAATAAATACTAGACACATTCGTCGAAAGCTATAGGCGGTTATATTAGCAAAATATTATAAAGTACTTGATATAAATAGCTTCATTTACCAGTCAACACAGCAACGGATTTCACTGATTCACGTGATTCGACCCGAAGAGACGCGGAAGGATATGGAGCGATGGTCTCGGACAGTGTCAGACTTCATCCGAGATCGTATCGACTACGATCGGTCGTCCCATCACAATCAATCGTAATAAGCTCGTAAACATTCGTAACTCGGCGAGACGTTTGAAGGACACGGGTGAAAAACGCATTGCGCATGCTCGAAAATTCGGCGGGAATTCGTGAACGCGTTCGTGTTTACAAAAAAAAAAGGACTGTCGATTCACTAAACTGTTGTGTATTATGCGAATTTCTCGTGTATTATTTGACCAGGAAAAGAGAACAACTAAAGCGATGTTTAAGGAAAAAATAAGCATTAAATTTTCACGGACAGCCTTAACTTGTTTTATTCAAAACTTCCGAGTATGCGCAATGCGTTTTTCGCCCGTGTCAATTATGTGCAATTATGGTTCCGAACACTTTCCGAAAATCGTTTACATTACCTTACATTACTCTTACTGTAAGAGTAACATCACTTACTACAAAACACGATGACATCTATAAATCAGTACCCACCAAAAGGTACCGTATCATGATCCCCACTCCTTAAAGCGGCTCGCTATATATTAATTCTGAAAATATAGGGTAAAGTCATCGGCAATGTTCTCCATAAATGCTAGCCTGACTAGTAGAGTACAAACACTAAAAGTGTGCAATGCTTTGCACTATTTTTTGCTAAATAGCACTAATTAAACAACAGAAAACAAACGAATTTGCAAAATTTAGCAGTATTTAGTACCATTTATGTTGCACGCATTTAGTGTTTGTACTAAGCAACAGCCAGTTTTGTTTCGGAATGACAAATTCCACTGTTATGTAATAAGGGTTCATTTCCTTCAAGCACTTGATTGGCAAGTGTCCCAAAATTGATCGTGTCCAGCAACTTGAATGATTTCATTATTGCTATACATTGCGATAAATATGAAATTTCTTGGTGAAATAGGACTAAAGAAGACCGCTTACTTTCTGTTTCTGTTGTACTCTGCTAGTCTTACAACATGTCTTTTTTGTATTTCAGTATACCACATGAAAGAGACAGGTTGGATCAAGGTATCTCAGACCGATGTCGCTAAACTTCACTACCAATATCAAGATGAAAAAAAGAAATAACTACTCTTGTTCATCTAATTTAATTTAGTTTAGACATCCCTTCTTTAGCTGATTGTAATGTTTAGGCATGAATAGTGTCAAGCTCTTTGTTTTCCTCGTGAATAAAAAAAATTCAGTGATTCATTCGTTGTTCTCATTCAGAAAAGTAATATTACTTTTCCAATTAACTGAAATGGTAAATCTGTAAATAGATTATTTCCACCTTAATTATATAGCTGCCTCTAAATCACATATTGCCAACAGATAGATTTTTCTTTGATTACGGTTAACTGTCCAATTTTTCTTAAATTGGACACTTGAAATTGGACAGTTAACCAAAAAATAGAGATAAGTGCTCATAATATTGGATTTAAAGGCAGCTATGTAATTAATAAGTATATAACAGGACTCCATGCTTGTCCAATTTGGAAAAAAAATGGACAAAAAATTCCGAGGACTGCCAAAATAATTGGACTCGGCCTGCGGCCTGTGGCCTCGTCCAATTTTGGGAGTCGGAATTTTTCGTCCATTTTTTTTTTTTTTTTTTTTTTTTCCTTTTTCAAATTGGACAGCATTGAGTCCTATTACATATACTAATTATGATAAATCTGAAAACTTCATTTTAGTGTCGGTTTGTTTTTGTGTGTTGGTAAAACCTTGTCACGTATACAGAATTGAGGCAACTATTTTGTAAAACATGCTCAGAGACGCTCCACTCTAACATTTTGTTTTTAGGTATCTACACTCATTTCAGAAAACGTCGCGTTTCAGAGCAACCAAAATGCGTCATGCCAAGATCGAAATAAATGCTGGTTTTATACTGGTAATGTCTTCAAATCACAATGTTATTACAAATCGAGTACGATATGCTTGCAAGTATTTAAATATGTACACAATTTGTAAACTTAAAGTAGTTTTCTAGAGAATCTGATTTCGTGAACACATGACAAAAAAATTCACCATGCATTTCGGCCTTGGCTCGTTGCTTTGTATCGCGACAACGTTCTTTGAAATGAGTGTATATGTTTTGTCTTGGGCTTTGATAAACCAGAATTTGGTTTTGGCAATATTTTTAGGTGGTTATTCCGTACCTTATTCAAGACAAACTAAACTATTTTACAAGTTCGAAAAAGTATACGAGTAATAACACGTCCTCTAGTACACCTGATAAGAAACTATTGTCCAATTCTTTGAGCATAAACTTCTCAAAGAAGATTATTAAGGAAAACTGCGAGTTCGTAGATACCCGACTGCTTCACTGGTTCAGTTGAGGGATTGCAACACCGTTAAACAATGCACTTTTTCGATATATCTTTCGCTATATATCTTGATGAAACTTTGAAATGATGTAACAGAAACACCCACATACCAGGGTAGATACCCACATAACAGGGTAGTAACTAGGTATATGGGATCAGGGATCAGCATTATTTTGGGGCTCAGGGATCACATCAGCGTTATTTTCTGGGCTCAGGGATCAGATTTTTAGCCTTGGGATCGGGATCACTGTCTTTGGAATCGGGATCACAAACGTTTTTCAGGGATCACTTTTTTAAGACGGGATCAGGGATCAAAATTGCCCTTATTTTGGGGATCAAGGATCAGATTTTAAGCCCTGGGATCGGAATCACTGCAAAAACTATATACCTCGTTACTACCCTGCACATAACCGTTCACTTTGCGGCCTTATACGTACTTACACACTGAGCAAAATCACTGCGAATCATTACAAACCAACACGGTGACCACCACTTCTTTTCTTGGTTTTCGACTTGCGCATGCATAAAATAACAATGATCTTTTAATATGATGGCAAAGAAAATGCATTGATGAAATCTAAGGCTCTGGAACTACCTTTAAAACTTAAATTTGATCTCGTTACGTAAAGCACCGGAAGAAACACGCGTACCGTACGGTACGGAGCCCTACAAGGGACATGCATAAAAAAAACGAGTGCTACGAATCCAAAGATTTATTGCCATTAAATGTGGATTTATTACAACTATCTTGTTCAAAAACTAAATTAAGGTTTCCTATACATCATTTCATGTTTCATTAAGATATATAGCAAAAGCTCGAAAAAATTGCGCTATGTTGCTGTTTTCTCATTTCGAGAGGAAGGCCATTTTCATTGCATTGCCAAACTTTTGAAAAAAATTGGTTTTCTTCCTTTTTTTCTATCCAGAAAAAAAAATTGTAGAAATTGTGTTGTGGAAACGAGAACGAGGATCAAAAGGAACTAATTTAGGATGAAGGATACTCGTCGTGAGGGGTCAAAATCAGTGATATGGTACCATACCTCCCCCCTCCCCCCCTCCCCATCACTTTTCCAATGGTCCGTCCCTAAACCGCATACCACAGGCAGCCCACACCATGCCAGTCGTGTGTTTGGTTTCCGTGGCTCGGGGGTACTCCACCAGGATTTCCTTTCCTTCCCCTCCTACCCAGCCCCAGGAGTCCCACTCTCCCTCCCCTATCGGAGGAATGAGTGGAATCTGGGAACGAGAGTGAACTGCCTCACTAGAGCTGACCAGAGACAGCTTTGTCTGCCATCGATCGTTCTCGATCAACGACATATCTGCTTCTTTGAGATGTTTTGCATGAGCAGTGCGCTCATCACTGGTTCTAACCGAGGCATAGGTTTAGAGTTTGTCAAGCAGTTTATTGGTATTTCATCACCACCACAACATATTTTTGCCACTTGCCGATCTCCTGATCCCGAGAATTCTGCGGATCTGCTTCAGCTGGCCAAAAATAACTCCACTGTACATGTCCTGAAACTGGATGTTACCAATGCAGAAGACATCAAGAATGTTGCAAGTAACGTTGACAGCATTGTGCATGATGAAGGTCTGACTTTGCTTATCAACAATGCTGCTGTATTTTCTTTCGCCGGTCAGGATTTGGCTAATATCACAGAGGAGCGGATGATGAATGCTTATCGAACGAATACCGTAGCCCCTCTAATGCTCGTACGAGGCCTACTTCCTTTGCTCAAACGAGCCGGTAAAAGGACACATGCTCAGCTCGGTCATTCCCCAGGTTATTGCAACGCAGCGATCGTAAACATATCATCTCGGACCTCCTCTATCTCGGAAAACAAGTTTGGTAGACTGTACTCTGCCAGAGCTTGCAAAGCTGCTACTAACATAATCACCAAATCGTTGAGTATCGATTTGAAAGAAGACGGTATAGTAACATTGCTGATAGACCCGGGGTGGGTCAAAACCGAGGCTGGTGGTGCTAACGCTAAAATCACTCCTCATGAAAGCGTTTATGGAATGATTCAGCTCATTTTGAATTTGGATGAGGACCATAGTGGTAGCTTTTATAATTACAGAGGGGAAATCGTTCCATGGTAAAGTAACTCATTCTTCGTTTGCATCTTACGTCACAGATCACAAAAATTCAAACTAAAATCTAATTTCGAGTCCTATCAGTTTTATTCTAACATATGTTATAGAAAATTGTGATGTGAGTTATTTTGTAGACTTATATTCAGATATTTTGATGGACTCGATGTTTTTTGGTCGAGTTGTAGAAGCCCTAGTTGTGTCACACAACGTAAAGTCACGCGTCTAAAATGCCGTGGAAATCAATATAATTGTGTCAAATTAAATTAGTTTGGTTTTATATATACTTAGAAATGCTATTCATAGTTAAATCAAGTGATATTTATCAACTTTATGCTTGAATTTATGTTCTGAAATTTTGGCAGCCATGTTGGAGGACAACGATATGTCCTCCAAGATGGTGCCGCCATACATTTACACTAAAATTTGCCAATAGCTCGGTAAAGAATTGCTCTTGTGCACCAAAAATTGTCCCAGAGGTGTTGCTTTAATTGCTCTACAAGTACATAAGCATCTTATTTTATTTGGCAAAAGTAATAATATTCTAAAATTTCAAAACATCAATGTACCACGTGGTTGCAAACGAAGAATTGTGGATTTCGTGACGTGACATGCGTCACGGCATACTTCGTTGGCCCAGCCCCTCTCGCTGACTTGACCTCCATCATGGCTGCTTCTTTCTACCGAAACGTGTTCATTACCGGCTGCAATCGAGGCATAGGTTTAGAATTTGTCAAACAGTTTCTCAGTCTTCCACAACCACCAAAACACCTTTTTGCATCATGCAGATCAATGAAGCCTGGGAATGCTGAAGAGCTGGTTAAATTGGCAAAACAGAACTCGAATTTACATATTCTGACTCTAGACGTACAAAGTGGAGATGATATTCGCAATGTTGCCTCTGATGTTGGACATATTCTGCAAGATGAAGGATTGAACTTAGTCATTAATAATGCTGGTGTTACTGCTTCAGTTACCGTAGAAAACGTTACAGCTGAGCAAATGATGACAGCTTACCAGATCAATGCTGTTGGTTCCTTCATGGTTGTTCAATCTCTGCTTCCCTTCTTAAAAAGAGCGGGAAAAGATAGCTCCAACATTGCACACTCCTGCAAGGCTGCTATTGTGAATATATCAGCCAAGACAACATCTGTTACTGATAATACCTCTGGCAAACTCTACCCGTCTCGAGCAAGCAAAGCAGCTCTGAACATCATCACAAAGTCTCTAAGTATCGACCTCAAAGACGATGGCGTCTCTGCAGTAGTTCTAAGTCCAGGGTGGGTCAAGACTCCTAATGGCGGACCGAATGCCCTAATTACTCCACAGGAAAGTGTCAATGGAATGATGAAAGTGATACATTCTTTAGATGACAGTAAAACTGGAATGTTTTTTAATTACAATGGAGCTGTTATTCCTTGGTAGAATTTTTTGGACATTTAGAAATTAATTTTCAGGAATAGTGATAGTTAAGTGAAATTAATGCTCAGTAAGGGCCTACACAGACTAGGGCATAGTTATCGATAACTAGCTAGCATTTACTATTAGTTGTGGATGAATAGTCCACACACTGGAAAAAGTACTTGATGATGACGATGATGATGATGATGATGGTGATGATATTTATTACTTCTGTAGTGCAAATTCCATGAGCAAAATTATGATCAAATGCATTTAGAATTAACTAAATTAACTAATACTGAAATATATATATGGATATAGCGAGCCTAATATTATCTGACATTATAATGCTAATTCAATATTGATAAAAATCTAGATTGCAATTAAAATCCTAAAATGATCATTTCTTGATAACAAACTGTGCTCATTTGAATTTGAGAACAAAGCAATTTTAGATGTTAATATGTTCAATTAGTCATTAGTCTGTGGAGGCCCTAAGAAAACTGAAATATTTTTATAGTACACTGCTCTTTTCTATGTAATTGACAAAGCAGTAGCTTAGGTCATACATGGGATATGGTCAGTATCCAAGGTTATAGAGGGGGACATTGGGGTTTGCAGTGTTGCAGTGTTGGCCTCTTTTTAGTGCGGTGTTGTGATGAACGAGGCTGAAAAATTGCAGTATTGTGGTGATCACAAACCTTGTGATGTGCGGTGTTTACGTTATTTTATGTACGGTGAAGCAAAATAAATTTTGCGGCGTTGCAATTTTAAGGTCCAACAAAAATGTTTTATCACATTCCTCTTGAAAAAGTGTGGTGACGGTGTTCCGTTGAATTTTTTTGCAGTGTTGCGGTGTTCACATTTATTTTTTTTGCAGTGTTGCGGCCGTGTACCAGACCCCCCAATGCCCCCCTCGTTATATATTATTCTGTATGGTCGACACCTGAGGTCATCACTGGGCCAAGTTGTTCAAATGGTGGTTAGTGTTACCATACAATGCTTTGAACCGTGGCCAATACCACAAAGTTTTTGATTACTTTTTTGACACCATTTTGATAACTTTGAATATCGCTAACCAATAAATTATTAGATTTGGGCACTTCACTCAGTAGGTTGAGTTTGTTATCATACATCTTTACATCGATGTACAAACTCCACCTATCAAACTGATCAAAGTGCAGTGCTGATATCTAATTGGTAAGCAGTATTTAAATAATTTAAATTATTTGTCAAAAAGTAATCAAAATTTGTGGTAGTAGCCATGGTTGAAGTGTAGCACTGTAATCCTGGGCTACAATAAATCGGTTTATTCAGATTTAACCCTGGGTCAGTAAACTGCACAGCCCTGGTCAATATCCAATATCATTATCAGTATAGAGCAGATTTTGTATGATATGAAAATGTCTGTGTTGTGTCTGGAAAAGACTTAAACAATGACCAATCAATATAATGACACATGGCATGGCACACCATGGACTGTCATGTAAACTCTGCTCTATGGGTTGCTGTTGGTATAGACTGTGTAGCTGGTGGTGCTACTAGGAGAGGGAGATCTTCCTTTCCTCTTCATCTACCTCCCCAGCACCCCCTACTCCCCAGCACCAAAAATACAGGCTACTGTTGGTATAGTTGTGAGTGGGCTTGCCTAACTCACCACTGTAGCTAGAGTTTAATTCTCAACTCCCAAGAGAAAACAAGAGTACAAGTTACTTCTTATACCACAGTAAACCAACCCTCCCGGGATAAGATTGATAGAGTCAACTCAAAAGGTCAATTATTTAAACAATATTTAAACCTTAGCCAAAGTCTATATCTTGTCTGAAAAAAAGAAAAAACTTTCAAGCATTGATCAGACAAGGTTGAAACGGCTTCATTTACAAAATCAGCTCATAATCTGCCTGTAGATGTCCAAAATATATCTGTACTGACTGATTTTGTACATTATGTTGATAACATATCACTAGCAGCTTATTGTAATTTGTACTGCATTTCTAATTAATTGATATTTATGAAAAAAGGAATCGATTCCAATAAAGCTTTTTTTTAACTTTTGTTTATTTATTATAACCATGGAAACAAAATCAAAATACTGGAATATTTTTTCGATCAATGAGCTACAAATTTATTAATATGAAATAAATCATTTTTAAAATGAAACGATAATCAAATGAAACAATCTCAATATGAAGAAACAACTGTAATCATTTCGATTTTTTAAAAAAGTGAATACATTTCAAAAGATTAATGAACCGTGAGGGTAAAATAAATAAGGTACAAGAAGTTAGTAAATATGGGATAGGCTGGGATAGGCTGGTCTCGGTGATCAAAAAGCAATAGTGAATAAATGTATTTGTATGTACAAAAGAAAAAAATATGGCTTTCTGGAATTACATTTGTAAATAGGATCTCTGAACTGCTATAATTAGAACTGGCCAAGTATATTATGCAGCTTCTTCCGCTTCTTCTTCTTCCTCTTCATAAAACTCTCCCTCCTCCTCCTCAGCTGTTGCATCTTGGTATTGTTGATATTCAGATACCAAATCATTCATGTTGGATTCAGCCTGGGGAAAAAGAAACAAGTTTTTATGTTTTCTTTCTTCTTAGTACAGTCAACAAAGGTGCAAGAGATTTTATCATTTTAACATGACTTACCTCAGTGAATTCCATCTCATCCATACCCTCACCAGTATACCAATGAAGGAAAGCCTTTCTCCTGAACATAGCAGTAAACTGCTCACTGATGCGCTTGAATAGCTCTTGAATGGCAGTGCTGTTGCCTACAAATGTACCCGACATCTTCAAGCCTCTGGGTGGGATGTCACAGACAGCTGTCTTGACGTTGTTGGGGATCCATTCCACAAAGTAGGAGCTGTTTTTGTTTTGGACGTTGAGCATTTGTTCGTCAACTTCTTTCATAGACATGCGGCCACGGAACATCGCAGCAACGGTCAGGTAGCGTCCATGTCTTGGATCACACGCAGCCATCATGTTCTTAGCATCAAACATCTGCTGTGTTAGTTCAGGGACAGTCAGAGCACGGTACTGTTGGGATCCACGGCTAGTCAATGGAGCAAAGCCAGGCATGAAAAAGTGGAGGCGTGGGAATGGCACCATGTTAACTGCTAACTTCCTAAGATCAGCGTTCAACTAATCAAGAGAAAAACGTTGTTCAAGTCTTAGAGCTAACGTAGAAAAAAGGCTGTGTTGACTAAGTAAAATAGCTTACCTGACCAGGGAATCTTAGACATGTTGTCACACCACTCATTGTGGCAGACACTAGATGGTTCAAGTCTCCATAAGTAGGTGTAGTCAGTTTAAGGGTTCTAAAGCAGATGTCATAAAGAGCCTCGTTATCAATACAATAGGTCTCGTCAGTATTCTCCACGAGCTGATGCACTGACAATGTAGCGTTGTACGGCTCAACAACAGTGTCTGACACTTTGGGTGAAGGCACCACGCTGAATGTGTTCATGATTCTATCTGGGTATTCCTCGCGGATTTTTGAGATCAGAAGGGTTCCCATTCCAGATCCAGTACCACCCCCAAGGGAATGTGTGAGCTGAAATCCCTGGACACAGTCGCAGCTCTCGGCCTCTTTTCGGACTACATCCAGTACAGAGTCAATAAGCTCCGCTCCTTCTGTATAATGACCTTTCGCCCAATTATTCCCTGCACCACTCTGACCTGTGAAAATGACATAAAAATCATTTTTTTCTCTCTCTTAAAAATGTTTCCATAGTAATTAGACTTTTATTTTAATTCTTGCTCAGTTCAGTATTCAATCAAATGCGCGCGCGCTTTTTGAAAACGAAGGCTGATTAACTTACCGAAAACGAAGTTATCAGGTCGGAAAATTTGTCCAAAAGGACCCGACCGAATAGAATCCATAGTTCCTGGCTCCAAATCCACCAGCACACATCGTGGAACGTACTTCCCACCTAAAGCAAAATGTGGTGTTTTAGAATGCAGAATCAATAGATGTAGTCATATAGAAGTACTCATATGCCTACCAGTCGCTTCATTGTAGTAAACGTTAATTCTTTCGAGCTGTAGGTCTGAATCGCCGTGATAAGTTCCAGTAGGATCGATGCCATGCTCGTCCGAGATCACCTCCCAAAACTGCACATTCAAAAATTGGGGGTACGTTATTGGACATTAGAAATAAATCATTCAAGTTTATTTAACAAAAGCTGGTTTGCTCTACAAATACAATTTTTACCTTGGCTCCAATTTGATTTCCACATTGTCCAGCTTGCAAATGAACTATTTCACGCATTTTGAAGTTTTTTCTCTTCCCTATAAACAAGACTTCTTAGATCAAGTGATGCTATCGCTTTGAGATCAGGTGTTACTAGCTCTGAGGAATCTTGACACTGCCTTGTTAGTCATATCCCTGTTGTCCTTGTGATTTGTAAACAAAGTCGGTGTATTTGCTTTCTCCCTGGAGACTAATGAGCATGCCTTTGTCTTGGTTTTGAAATTGTGCAGTCGTCTTTTGTTGCCGTGTGACCTCATTAAATGATCATTTAGCTGGATGCACGACAATGAAAGAGTTACCAGTAATTCGATCCTTGGCCAAACGCAAACCTGGAAGCCTCCCAACTTTGTAGACTATCAGAAATTTTGTCACAAATTCGCTTTAGTAAGAATTGCCCACGCGAAAAGTTATGGCTACCTACCATTCAAGAGGTCGGTGAAAAGTGCATACCCGTGTCACCTTTTACCATATATCAGTACGCCTCTTCTGAATGATAGTTTAAACTTTAATTGAATAGACAAAAACAAAAGAGCACCAAGGGGTGTCAATGCTTGTAAACATAATGTTTATTTATCCTTTAACGGTAACTTAGCAGAGGAGGCAACAGTGTAAAATATTTGACCATCAAATAGTTCCATGCATGGTATGCCCGAAAACGACTAAATGGCAGCTTTTCTCTATTGAATTGAGGTAAACCTTTTGAATTTTTTTACTTAAACAAAATTTGGGTTATTCGATGAAACTGGGCTATTAATAGTCTCGCTTAAAGGCTTTTTTTACGAAAAGTAAAACTCTTTTTAGATTTACATGAAGAATGTGAAATGACTATATAAACGCATTTTCATTGTTCGCGAAAATCTAAAACATCTAAAAAACTCTACTAACTTAACACGGTTCTAGTGACTTCATTTACTGTTAATCACCTCTTATTATACACGGCTTAATGACTCATTAGCACATTGAGTTCAAATGACTTATATTTAATCCTTTGTTTAAACAGCATAATACAGCACTACTCATTTGAAGTTACGTTCAAAAGGTCACCGCCCCGGATGTATATAGATCCCAGATCAAACTTTCGAAGCCATTTTCACATAATTTTCACTGGTTCTTAAGGTTGAATTTAATTTGTTTCGAAATGATTTTAGAGGTTAACTTAAACTTATACTTGATCTGATCTCTTGCCCCCTTGCATGATTCACCACTGAAAACCAAACTGAAAGAACTGTTTTTTTAGGGATTCCACCTGGCTGAGCCGGCCTGGAATTCGAAGTGGCCATATCCATAGGTATCAACGCGTACCATATCATCAAAACACGACCTTTATAATGAGCTTCTACCGTGTAATTCCAAAAGTTACAGGATCGACGAAGAACATTAATTACCATAGCTGGAAAGTGAGCATATCAAAATTAGTAAAACTGCGAAGTTTGAATGAGGCAAGTTCAAAACTCATGAAGATATAAATTTTCAAAAATCGAACATTTTTATAAATTTTGTATTATACATTATGTATTAAATTTTGTATGAAAACATTTGTCGGTATTCCAGCTGAGATGCCTCGCGAGTTTTGAATTTCCGCCTTCGAACTTCACTGTTTTGTTGATTTTAACATGCTCTTTCCAGCTGTGGTAATTATTTTTCTTTCACTAATTTAAAAATACCTGATAAAAGCTCATTGATAATAAACGTTCTATACGCAACCAAAACGTTTGCGCCATCCAACATCCGGTCACAAAATTTTCTAGCCACGCTCCTCTAGTTTGATGTTATGGAGAGACCGACTGTGATAAATACCACTTATAAGATATTTTCTTGTGCGGGCTCAGTGATATTTTAATTACGAACGATGAGTAAAATGTCAGCCCGTAATACACAAGAAAATATCTAATAAAGTCGATTTATTATACAATTGCTTTTTCGCTAGCTGTGTTTTAATTTTTAATCATCAAAACAGCCCTTTTTGCAAACCAGCGCGCGGGAAACCGTCAAACCGGTTTAAAGCCTTGACGTCATACAGGGCCGAATACGCAAACCGGATTTCTAGAGGGTATTACGTATTAATTACCGTCCCATATTGCTGGGTTTCATCCATTCCTTTGGGTAATCCAAAGGCAAAGAACCGGTAGCCATGTTGGATGAACAAACAAGAGACGTTAATGAGAAATCTTTTGTTGAAGTTCATCCAAGATGGCTGCCGTGACGTCACATGCAACCCAAGAATTGGCCCTCAAATGATACCTTATCTTGGTAAATGGACTGTGCGGTGATGAACCTGCAATTGCCGAGCCCCTTCTTCAAGTTCTGTTTGAGAGAGCTCCCAGTTGCCTGTTGTATAATGGCGGGTAATACCGCCTTTGGCTTTGTGCGATCACGTCATAAAAACATAAAACATTGGATTTTCAATTGTTTTTAAGCTCTCGTAAGCGGACAAAAATACGCCTACTCAATTTTTTGGTCAGTGTCCGCTTACAGGAACGTTTCTCGTATAAGCGGACAGCTCTGCTTACGGACTTTTGAGTTTCCCAAGGGTGTCGACCGCTTATGGGAGCTTCGACTGTATGTGGGAGACTCCTCGGGTTTCAAATTCTACGAGTGTCACGTGCCCTGTCACGTGATCTTGCAAAGCCTCTATTAAGATAATATTTACCAATATGTTCGATAAGACTGCAATTTTATTGACAAATGAACATCAAAAACATCTTGTAATACTCAGTACATAAATATGGCGGCGAGCAGAATTTTAGTGCATTAAAACCGACCAGCAGTTAACATGCGAACCAAACCAGTCCTTCGCAACCATTAGAGGTATCTTCTATTCCCAGTCCTTTCCGAATAACAGATCACATACTCAGTCCTCTTTATTCAAAAAAAGATGTGGTCTGATCCAAAGAAAGTGCTGGGAACGAATATAATAAAATGTTTGTAAAAAGATTTTTGAAATAAAATGTGCTTTTGAAATGTGTAGCCTGCGTCACATCCGGACTTTTACGAGTAAATTTCCGGCTGCACGCAGGCTAGAAATGTGCTACCCTGCGTAGCGGTTCTCCGAAAGGAATGGGCGTCCTTCCCTTAATTCTGCACCCTGCCCTTCAGTCCTCGAGAAGGTTGCGACGCAGAGTCGAAATATGTGCTTTTACTGATATCATAATTGTCTATGCCATGCTGGCTGCTTGTTCATATAATTTATAGGTGGCTAGAATGCGCAAAAAATACTAGCAGACTATTATTCACAATTTCTACTTTGCAGTCGCGTGCGTAGTTCGTTTTGTTTTTATATAACGCGTGCGTTAATAAATAATAATAAATTTCCCATGATGCTCGTCTGTGCACCGATTTCAAAAACTGCATCTCGAAATCAACATTATCGTTTACATTTCCTAGATGCGCGCGCGTTATATATAAATTCATAGACACGTAATGACAAGACAAGTTCCTTGACGCTGTTGTCATTTGTGTATTTGTTTTGTTCCAACTGGCAACGGTAACCATGGATGCTCAACGAAGCTACGTGCGGGTCCATTATAAATCTCAACAATGCCACTCCCAGCTTTCATTTCACGAATCGAAGGGTTATTGATTAAAACAGTTTCAATCGATAATTGGTCCGCTCATTAAGGAGTCATTAGTATTATCTAGGCTATCCCAAGCTTCCAGTGAATCGTCGTAGATCTCAAGGTCCGTGATATCAAGGTCGTCTAATTCTGTTTCTATCTTAAGATCCTGACACTGCTGGTACGTAGCGATTAGATCCTTGGCTTCATTCTCTGCCTGTGGAAAGATCGATTTGGGAATGTTAATTCTTAATTAAAGAGCACAGCTACAATAAAATACCAAAATATGGATGTCACATTCAAGAGTTCTTTTAAGGAAAATGAAAAGTAAGTGTTCCTTGGAGTAAAATCGATACAGCTGGATACTTTAATCTTCGATTACCACGTGTCGATTTTTTCAGGGTCAAGCGCTCGGTTAAAACTTAACGTATAATAATTTTCTGACCTTTTTGCATACTAATTAGCCAGTAGCAAAACGAGCAGGAGAGAAGGACCAAGATTCTTAAACATATGCTACTCTTTCATGCATGTGATTGGGTATTTTTTCTGGAACCTTAGTTAAGTAGGTTTATCAAACTTGGACCCAGTCCCCTGCTCGTTTTATTACCGGCCGGCCAGTTGTTTTACATTGCTTTTTACGCTGACAGTTACGCGCTGCTCTAAATGATTACGAGTGAGTAACGTAATCGTGATAGAACTGTATGTCCATAACAAGGTTTCCCACTCATACGAATCTATTGTTGTGATGGATGGGAAGTAATTACTTTAGAAGTACCTATGAGATGATTATGATTGACTATGATTACTATGAATACACTTCCTGTTTTATTATATTGAATGATAATTACCACCCCCTCAAACAGCTGGAGAATGAAGATCTTCCTGCCCCACCCCCTCCCCCCTGATTTCTTACATCAGAAAATTGCTTTTCGTCCATTCCTTCCTCCGTGAACCAGTGAACAAATGCTCTCCTCTTGTACATGACAGTAAATTGCTCCAGCAATCTCTTAAAGAGTTCTTGGATTGCAGTATTACTTGCAATACACGTGGCAGACATCTTCATATTTGTTGGAGGCACGTCGCACACTCCCACTTTGGCGTTATTTGGAATCCATTCCACAAATAAAGAACTGTGTTTATTTTGCTGACAAAGCATTTGTTTTTCAACTTCTTTCATAGAAACCATTCCACGAAACATAGCAGCAAACGTGAGGTATTTGCCGTTACGAGGATTACAAGCAATCATAGTGTTTTTAGAGTCAAACATTTGCTGTGTAAGTTCAGCTACTGTGATGGCACTGTAGGAAACTGACTCACGACTCGTCAGTGGTGCAAATCCAGGCAAGAAAAAGTGCAAGCGAGGATATGGTATCATGTTGACGGCGAGTTTCCTTAAATCGGCATTTAACTGTGGGCAGATGAAAAGTATAAAAGTACATTAATTTCAGCAATAGCTAAGATCAAGAGGAGGAGGACTATAACTAAAACGTGCACGAGATAACCAACAACTGTTTACAATGTTTGATTCATGTAACTTGAAATAGTTTTGTTTCTATCTGCCTTTTTTGTTTTTTTGTTTTGTTTAACTTAATTACAGACATTTCGACTCTCACTGAGTCTTCATCTTACTGACTGTAGTTAAATCTTTGTTGCAATGTTTGATTCATATTCACTAAAACTCAGGTACAAGGTGGCGTACCAATATCATAGCGCATGAGGTCGTAAAAACATCCCCAAGTATAAACATTACCAGTTGCGGTGTAACCTCAGAAAGCCCACACGCATTGTAACCGAATATATGTAGGGATGATGGATAACAATAAACCGGATGTCCCATTGGATACTCACTATTTATTGTATTGTATACTGTACTATTTTTACTGGCAAGAAAAATCAACCCCTGTAGGTAACGTCCTTATCTTCAGTCGCGTCCACATCAGAGCTCACTTTGGTTATTACTCAGAAGCAATGTTAAATATTTACTTTTGAACCAAGTCAATTCTATTACACTATTACCATTGCAAAATGCTGAAGATTTTTATAAGATGAACACGTGCGCAACTTCATTTCAATGTCTGCAGTAATCAAATATCTTCGAAGACACACTAGAAATTTGAGGTTTGAAATATAAACTTTAAAACGTAATCATATCGCTTTCCATGAAGGCTGCAAGCAATCAAGTATGCCGCTTGCTGGGTTTCTCTATTTTTGCCACTAATGCGATTAGTTTGCATGATTTTAATTGGGTTATCGATCATAGATAATCATTCAAACAATTTGTCATTAAGGATCAAGTAAATGGTGGTTGCGCGGTCTTTTAATCTCGAGTTTCCTAATTCGATCCTCTCTCATTCTTGTAGCTTTCGCAGCAAATGCAGTACTGATGAAGAGGGGATGGGTGTGGTGGTATGTGGGTGTGGTGGGGGAGGAGAAAGGCTGTCGTGTAAAAATTGCACATCATCAGTCTATGCTCGCGTTTATTAGTCGGATGACTATTCAGCGAGCTACCGACATAAAATTCCTTTACCTTTTTTAGCCAATTGTGGAAGAATTGAACCAGATATTGACACAATAATAATGGCATAATTGGCATAGTGATAGTTAAAATGACTATTATGACGCAATCGTCAGTACGTACGTACCTGTCCAGGGAATCTCAAACATGTTGTCAGCCCACTCATAGTATTTGCAATCAAATGGTTCAAGTCGTAATAAGTGGTAGTATCAATTTTCAACGTTCTAAAGCAGATATCATACAAAGCTTCGTTATCAATACAAAAAACTTCATCTGTAGTCTCAATCAACTGTTGCAATGCCAATGTTGCGTTGTATGGCTCAACCACGATTTCAGAAACCTTTGGAGATGGAAAAATACTTGCAGCACTGAGTATACGATCAGGATATTCTTCTTGGAGATGATACAAGATAAGTGTGCCTAACCCTGACCCTGTACCTCCCCCAAGGGAGTGCGTTAGCATGAAACCTTGTATGGAGTCACATTGTTCAGCTTCTTTACGAATACAGTCAAGAACCTCTTCGATCAGGTTGCAGCCATTGGAGTAAAACCCTTTGGCCCAGTTGTTGCCTGCTCCACATTTGCCTAAAAATGAATGAGAAAAATTCTTAGGGTCCGTTCACACGAAGGCGAGTTGTCCCTGGTAGCAGGGATAACTTTTTTGTCAGTTTTCTTTTCCCTGGGGAACACAAAACAAAAGAGTTATCCCTGCTACCAGGGACAACTCGCCTTCATTGAACGGGCCCTAAATCTTCTTCCATTTGATGCTGCAGTTTCATTTCAGTTTTAGCAAGAGTGATAACACGAAAGTCACCAATAGAACATTTCCACGATGGCGTCATTTTACTAGCTACAACTACCAGAATGCTTTACGAATTTACTTTCTTATTTAGATTTTTATTCTTGGCCTCTTGAGAATATTCGGATTATTGGCACTTGGTTGTCACAGACCTTTTTGAACTGTATCGAAACTGTATTCTTACTAAAAATATCCTAGCCCTAGTGAAAAGTGGGGGAGGGGGGGGGGGGGGTATCAGCATCCCAAAGCCCCCCGTCTCCTCCGTCCGTGGTAGTATATGACGCGATCTTGCAAATGTGCTATCATTGCAAGGAAGGAAACATTATTGCGTGATAAACATTTTTAGCCAATTGTTTCTGACACGTTAAAACAACCTCAGCATCGTTTTTTTAAGTTTATTTAATTGTAGCAAAGTCAACTACACATTATATTAGAAATCTACTGTAGGGGTATACGTGTTGCTATATTGAAATATTTATAAGCCGTGGGAAAAGGGGAAAAGGTCGCATTTAGAAAGCAACCAAGATTTCTTGTTATCACCTGGAGACAGTGAATAGAGTCAGCCAAGCCATCAATGGCTCACACATAGGTAACAATGACTCCCTATGTTTTGACTCTCAGACTCATTAAAGCACTATTAAATCTCAGACCTGATTGGCTAGTTGAATTTAATCACAAGACCCCATATGTGAATACATGCATGTAATCGACGACATCTCTCTGACTCGAGGTAACTTTTGTGACATGTTGGGGAACGTGCAAGCTTATCATTGTAAAATGATGCAGATGGTGTATTCACAAACAAGTTTTAAAAAGCTGTTTTGTATACAATTCATCGATATATTAGATGTCGTCCTAATGACCAATGACCAATATAATACACCGGATAAAAGACTAAAGAACGTTCTAACAAAGGTATCATTTGGATCGGAAAAAAACAATGAGGAATCAATGTAGCATGGAAATGAAGCTCCTTGGGTGGACATTAACACTTATACAAAATTTAGGAAGTCTGCTGCAAAGCACGCAACTTTTAATTTTCTCCCTAATTTTATCTTATATTTTCTAATAAGTCAGTCACCGTTTGAGGTCACGTGAAAATTAAGAGTTTCGAGTTAAATATAAGGATGAGAGCGATATAAGCTCTTAGGAATGGCAGCTAAGTCTTATTAAAAGTTTCCGCAAGCTAATGTAAAAAAGATGACATTCCACTTGAAAAAGACTTAGCATAACTATAATTTCTGTCTTTTATTTCGGTACTATGAATATGTTTACTTAACATTCAGTCTATGATTTGATATGCCAAATATCTCTAAAATCTATATTTTGTTTTGACTATTTCCAATGATATGTGCGGAAATTGATTCCGCCACGGAATAGTCACTTGTGTTTTGGGTTTCGTCTCGCTTTTAATTCACTGAAATCACTTGATAATACAACAACTTGTTCTCTCAACTCTGTCTTAGTTTCTCGCTTCTGTCAACTCTCACACCACACCCCCTATCACATTACACGCTGTACACACTAACTCACTTCCGCTCTGAATTATTACAAATTTGCTTCCGGTCACACTCCCCTAAAATTTAGAAATTATTTCTTAAATTTTACAACTGCTGATTATAAATCTACGAAAGTTAATATACTATATAATCATCATTGTCTTTGAAATCATCGTGTCTATAATACTTCCAGTTTGTTTGAATAATTGTAATAACTCGTTTTTTGAACAGTAACATTAAAATGGATATACACTTCTTGTAACGTTCATGATCCTTGAATGTTCCTCATCACTATCATAACTAATTATCAAGTCCATGATTGTACAGTTCTAATAGTCATCACTTGCGTGATGTCTAAATGTCCAACTCCTCATCTTCAAGTACACTCGTTATGACTTGCTTCGCGTTCTGCGCTGCTTGTCTGGCACTCCTGCGTTGCATGGGTTGCTGCGGTGGTAGTACTTCGTTTGCTGCTGTCTGAGTTGCTGCTTTGATCTCCAGCGGACAAACAAGAGATAACGGTCTCTCGAGGTGATGAATGCTGTCAACTTTTGCTGCAATTCTTCTGCTGTCTGTGACTTCGTGACTTCAAGGTGAATTGCTCTTGAAGTTGCGCAAGTGAATATGAGGATGTAGCACTTGCTTTTCTCATCTTTTGATATCTTGTACTCAAGTGGTCCTGCAAAATCCACTCCTGTTGTCTGAAACGGTCGACTGGTCTCAGTACGAAACGTAGGTAGTGCAGCTGTTGCTGTAGTTCCATAGGGTTTTGTACTGAAAGTCTTGCACTTCTTACACTCGTTGATCACCTTCTTCACTTTGGATCGTAACCTTGGGATCCAGTACTTCTCTCTGGTCGCTGCCATTGTGTTAGGGACTCCCAGGTGTGCGATTTCTGTATGTATGTGGCGTACCAGCTTATCTGTGAACGTTCCTTTCTCCAGATAGATCGGCTGGTAGCCTTGGATTCTCCCTTTACATCTTAGCACGCCTTTGTCATCCTTCACAATCGTCCAGCCTGGACTCTCGAGATCTGTTTCAACTTCTGTTTGCACTCTCTTTACCCAGACTTCCTCTGCGTTGCTAATCTCTTCTACAGTGAGTGGCAAGGTTTCCTTCCCTCGTACTGTCTTTGTTCGGCAGTTGTTCACGAACCTCAAAGCCCACGCTGTTATTCTCATGGCTTTCCAGTACGGGTGTTTTTCTATTACCACATCCCACTCATCTGGATCGCGTTCAGTAGCAAGGAGGGCATTCAGTTTAGCTGGGCTGCATTCTTCACTGACGCTTTTCGAAGTCTCCAGCTTTGGCTGTTCTGGCCACTGTTCTTCGTGAAGAAGCCACTCAGGTCCAGTAAACCATTCTCCATCCTCCAACTTCTCAATTACGGCTCCGCGACTGCCAAGGTCTGCTAGGTTCTTCTCTGTTTAGCAATGTCTCCATTGCATACGTGTTTGTTCTGTGATTTGTGCTATCTTGTTGACACGATTCGCTAAGAACACTTTCCACTGCTTACCGGGATTATATATCCAGTACAAGGCTACCATACTGTCCATCCACACTGTGATTGACTGTATAGGCCAGTTGTGTAGGGCCTGACACAAATTCTTCACCATGTTGGCTGCCATGTGACCGCTCACTAACTCGAGTCTTGGGATGGTAGTGTTATGCTTTCATATTCTTGACGTGGATGTAAGTAGACCTTTCACTGTTCCTGTTTCATGTTCGATTACTGCTATGGTTACCGCTGAACAGGCTACTTTGCTTGCATCGGCAAATACGTGAAGATGAACCGCCTTTACTCTCTTGACTTCTCTTGACACAGCTCTAGGGATCTTTACGTTCCTTAGTTGACTAGTCCACTTGAGCCACTGTTTCTGTAATTGAGGTGACGCTTCGCTGTCCCAGGCTTTAGTTTCTTCACAAACCTCTCTGTAAATGCGCTTGCCTTCTACGGCTACAGGCGATATAATACCCAGAGGGTCGTAGATGCTTCCTAACTGCTTCAACGCGGTAATCTTTGTCAGCGGTTTGTCAGACTCTGGCTTGTTGACAGTAACTTCCAGGGTGTCGTCTCGTTTATTCCAAACATGACCAAGAAACTTGGTAGGGTTTGGTACGTCTTTGTCTTCTAGCGTCGCTATGTCGGACTCCCATTTGTGTACTGGGAACTTTGCACTCTCTAGAATCTCTGTAGCTTCACGCTTGAATCTTTCAAGTTCGTCTTCGTCACATCCGCCTTTCATCAGGTTGTCTACGTAGGTATTCTCTCTCAAGATCGCTACCGTGTCTTGGAAGATGGACGGTTGTTGGTCATAGTGGTACTGTAAGGTGGCTCCAAGCATGAATGGGCTTGCTTCAGCGCCAAATGGGACTCTAGTAAAGCGCAGGTGTTGCTCTTTGTTGTTCACATCAAACAGAAATCTGAATGCATCTCTGTCTTCCTTCTTTATACCGATCTGTAGGAAGGCCTTCTCAATATCTCCCAGCAGTAGGTGTGTGGACATGCGAGCACGGATCATTACGTCCCACAAAAGCGGTTGTAACGGAGGACCAGTGTACATACAGTCGTTTATACTGTTGGCTTGATAACATGGTTTAGCGCTCGCGTCGAATACCATACGCACTTTGGTCGTTGTTGCGTTTTCTCTTACCACTGGTTTATGCGGCATATAGAACACTCTATCACCATCGGGTACTGCGGGGGCTCTCTCAATTACACCTGCTGCTAACTGATCGTTCACTATCTTTCTATATTCAGCTTCGACTATTGTGTTTTGTTTCAGCTTTCTCTGTGTGTTGGCAAGGCGTCGTCTGCTTGCTTGCTCGTTGCTGTCTACTAATGTACTACCAGGGATCCATGGTACGCTAACTTCATAACGTCCGTCATCCTGTCTCACTATATTCTCTCTGAAATCTTCGTTAACTTGCAAGCTATCGTTCTCTGCTCTATCTTCTACTCCTAACACGTCCAGGGCACACAGTCTTTCACAGTGTTCGTTAATTTCCTTGGTGTACATGCAGTTTGAATCTGCATATTCTGATCCCCCGTGGATGACCCACCCAAAGGCTGTTCCCTCTACTATGGGATCTTGCGGTTTTCCTTTATACACTTGCTCAGTTCTTATTTTACAATAGAAACTGTCGCTGAGGATGATGTCGATTTGATACTCATCAGATTTAACATAGTAGAACGTTTTCCCGCGTGCGTGTGCGTATTTCTGCTTCAGCTCTTTGATGGTTGGTCGTGTTATTGTGGTAAAATCCGGCATTTTACTCCCAGTTAGCTCTATTCGTTCGCGTTCTTTGTTGTCTACGGAGTTTAGCTCTACCTCAAATATAGGCATAGATTGCCTTTTTATTCCGTTCACCGTCACAATGTTTTGTGTCTCCTGTCTTATAGGCGCTAATGCGAGCTTTCTTGCGGCTTCGCTAGACACAAAATTCCTCCCTGACCCAGTATCGAGAAACGCCCATAGGGTTGTGTTATTCACTTGCACGGGGATGATTGCTGGTAAACTCTTTTCGCTTGAGGGGGTATACCCATTGAGAACACTACCTTGTTGCGGTTTGTCAGAGGAACTCCCGTTATCTCGTGTGCATAAGCTCGTGTGGTGCTTGCCCTTGCACTTGAAGCATCCCCTGCTGCGGCATTGATTGGCTTGATGACTGGCGCGGCCACAATTGAAACAGAGTTTCTTATCAGCAAAAAATCGTTTGCGGTCTTCTATGGTGTTATATGAAGTGCACGCCTCCCCCCAATGGCCTCCCGAGCAATAAAGACACTTTGGAGTTCTTCCCTTGGATGTTGCGTTACTTGTTTCTGCGTTAGTAAAAAAGTGCTTTTCCCTTTTCTTGCTCTCTTCTCTGGGGCTCTCCTCTACCCGGTTTCTCTTAAGCCATTTTTGAATTGAGGTCAAGAGCTGAGACATGTCCCATTCCTCCCACTCATCATCAGTACGAACTAGATCAGGTTTCACCTGGGGCATTTTGTTAATCGTAGGAATGACTAAAGCCTTCAACGTGGCCTCCTCCCCAAGGGATTGTAGCGCGTCAAAGCTTTTTGTAAGCTTTTCGTAAAATTCGCGAACTTTCTCGTAGCTGGTCCCGCGAACGGGAGCTAAGTTTATCAGTTCGTCCATGTGGGCTGCACTGACCAATTTAGCATGACCATATTCACTTTGTAATCGCTCCCACGCTGTTTTGTAACCCACGCTGCCTGGTTTAAGATTAGCAAATCTATCTCTTACCTTAGGACCGACTAATTCGAGTAGATATCCAAATTTCTCTTCGTCAGAAATTGGAGACTTGTCAATTTGAGAAATAAACATGTTCTCAAACCTGATCCAATCGCTCGGCGTTCCTTTGAATGGTGTTATCTTCAACTCCGGCAATTTCGTGCGTTTTTTACTCTGAGCTCGCTCCATCTCCATCTCCATCTTTTTCTCGGTTAACTTCAACTCCGCCTTCATTCTTTCTTCAAGCATTTCTTTCTCTTTGTCGTACATGGTTTGGCGAAATTGTTCCTCCCTTTGGTGTTTGTATTGTAAACATTCCTCCGTAGCTGCCACGCTCTCTTCTCGTTGTTTCTTTTCTAACGATTTCTGTAGATTCACCTTCGTTTCAAGTAATGGGGTACAATTGGCTTTTAAATTCTTTTTCCACTGCCTAATTGATCTAGTGGTGGATTTTCCAAGTTCTAACTTAAGTTCTTGTAAGTTAGTTATCATTTCATTGATCTTGTCATGTATTGTGTTACACTTACTGAGTACGATCTTTAACTCCTCGTAATCGTCGCTTTCCCCGCATTCTTGAGCATCTTCTAGGAAGAATTTCAGCTTGTCAATTTCTTTGTTAATCTTTTGTTCTTTTTCCTTTTCTTCAGCTGTAAGTTCGATTGGGATTTCTTGTTCTTCGTCGCTCATGATGATGTTTGTTGACCTTTATACACAGTAATGTCTCGATTCACGTTTCCATTGCGTTGTGTCGTTTTAAATCACTTATTTTACGTTGTTTTCCACACGATCCTGGTCACGGCACCACTTGTGTGCGGAAATTGATTCCGCCACGGAATAGTCACTTGTGTTTTGGGTTTCGTCTCGCTTTTAATTCACTGAAATCACTTGATAATACAACAACTTGTTCTCTCAACTCTGTCTTAGTTTCTCGCTTCTGTCAACTCTCACACCACACCCCCTATCACATTACACGCTGTACACACTAACTCACTTCCGCTCTGAATTATTACAAATTTGCTTCCGGTCAGATAATTCAAAGCTAATATGGCACAAAACGTGGTCTGAAAACATCAGTGTATACGGCGAAACTGTATTGTTGGTCATGATCAGTGTCGATATATAAAAAGAGTAATCCCATAAAACCGTTGAGTTAACTTAGGTACTTAACCCGACCAGCTTTTTCAGTCAATTAAAGATTCAAATGCAGGGGAAATAATGGTTTAATCTCGACGTGAGTCTTAATGGCGTGCAGGGATATGTAAATGCACGAAAAACAATTTTGATGCCGATTATAATCTGGGCAAACAGCCCACCGTGGATGAGCGTCTGTGTTTTATTGGCAGAAAGGCAAAATTAAAGTAATATAATATTCAAGTGGTATTGCATACATACAAATAATATTAATGTTTTTAGGATGTCATCGTGCAACACTCTTTAGCAAAATGTCAAATTAAAGTTTCGACAACTGCCAACACTAACTGTCAAACTATTTCTTCTGATCAAAATACGACAGCAAACAACTAGTTAAAGTTCTTTAACTATGAATTTATAGTATTTTCTCAGGTGGAAAGTATGTTTCGAATAGAGACCCGCAAATACACCAAGGATTTCAAAACAACAACACGAGATGACACTCCAGAAACTGAAGACTTTTTGGCTAGGGGCTTCTGCTCTCGTGTTTGTTCGTGTCATCTGAAAATCTCTTTATATTATAATTCTGTTCTTTGCCTGATATATACGAATTAAAAAGAGCGAATTAAGAAATGACAATATCTGATAAAAACCTGCCAAATGTATTCTCTTGTTACTTCGATTCATTCTATTTTGTAAAAAAAGAATTTAATTAACAAGTGAGAAGCCAGGGAAGAAATCCAAAAAAGAGCATGAATTCTCGCCACAAAAAATAATCGTAGTTGTCATAGAAAGATGGATATCACTCGGACTCTTACCAAAGACGTAATTATCTGGTCTGAAAAGCTGCCCCAGAGGTGACGACCTCAAAGAGTCCATCGTTCCAGACTCCAAATCCACCAGCACTGAGCGGGGAACATATCTATTCTCTAAAATAAAAATAAACTCACTCAATTTATGGAAATCTAAAATTTGGACTTCGTACTTGATAATTGTAATGATATATAGACAAATGTGACAGCCAATATTGTCATTTAAACATACGGCTAAAAAATGACTGTTTAAAGAACCATATACGATACAAACCTGAGCCTTCGGAGAAGTACACATCTATTTTCTCTAATTGTTTGTTGTAGTTGCCTCTGTATTTGCCTTGCTCGTCTATACCATGCTCTTCACACACCAACTCCCAGAACTACATAGTAAACAGTAATTCAATTAGAGGAGCATTTCACAGTATTAGAAATCCTCAAGAGTAATGTTTGCCTCGCTAAATAGATACAAGCTTACTTTATAACCAACTTGATTTCCACATTGCCCGACTTGAACGTTGATTATCTCTCGCATTTCCGAAGCGTTGGGGTTGATAGACAAACTGCGAGAATTTGGAACTATAACGCTTCATCTCTGTTTCTTTGGGGGAGTGACTGTTGGACTCAGAGAAGCCATTTATAAGACTGTCTCTACTCTACGACATGAATTATTGAGGTACTCGTGAAACAGGAACCAGAAAGACATGGTGGTTTATTATTTTGTGCGGCAGCCTCACTTCTATGAGGGGCGAGCTTCCGGTTTTCTTGTGTCTTTCAAGAGACCATTATAAAA
This sequence comes from Telmatactis stephensoni, assembly GCA_029948255.1. Classification (NCBI taxonomy): domain Eukaryota; kingdom Metazoa; phylum Cnidaria; class Anthozoa; order Actiniaria; family Isophelliidae; genus Telmatactis; species Telmatactis stephensoni. The sequence continues at coordinate 224,598 of JALIZF010001452.1, read as the reverse complement.
ACGATCAAAGGGCTTTATGTTATCAAAGTAATAATGTTTTTATCGTATTTACTATCTATACAGGCTGATGATGGATGAATCAAAACAATTCAGTAAAATTATTTTTGCTCGTGTTGTTTTTCCGTGTGTTTTTGAGTGTTTGTTATCAGCTACTGAATTGAATCGGGAAATATTGCACCCACGATCATAAATTATTCCCGCCAGTATAAAATTGCTGCATTATCGGTTAAAACTGAAAAAATAACAAACAAACAAAAAAATAAAAACGGTAAAATTAAAATTAATAGAAAAAAAAGAGTCGTAAACTCTGTTTAAAATTGGAAGAAAATCACGAAAACGAAACTGAAACGAAAAGCAACACTGATGCAAAAATTCTAAAAAAGAAAAACTAAAAGAAAGAAAAAAAGAAAAAATCAATCAGTTAATATCATTAATTAATTCTAAAACAATTTAGCGTTTCTTATGAGTTATTTTTATAAACTAAAGGATCTTTTAACTATAAACTGAAAAACTACGATATTTACAAGAAACAGAACTGAACAAGGAAAGAAACGCATTTCAGATCGATCCTAAGTTTTCACACATCTCCGTTATGACCCCAGTAATCTTATAAATCAGCAAACAAGAAACTACTCTCGCTCACAGATTAATTTTCCTAATAACAAAGCTACCGGCATAGCATGTGGGAGTTCAAGGGCTGTAAACTATCGGTACGACAGACTAGTTTCACTTTCTCATTTGATTTTGACAAATATTTACTCTTTGGATATAATTGTTTGATTGCTCCTTTACCCCCTCAACGAGGAAAACGCCATGTTCAAATCCTTGTTTTTGGTCCAACTGCTTTCCTAGAGACCCCCACTTAGGAAAAAAAGCTTAATTTATATTGCCAAGTTTCAATATATTTTCAAAATGCGCATTCAATAAATTGAATCTAATTGAACTCTATTAATCGAAACTAATCAACTTGAGCATCGATTAATAACCCGTCAAAATATTTCAATAGTTTGGGAACTAGTACTAAAATAGCATGTAAACATTTGTTTTAATTTGCGCAAGTTCTTTCTCATAGGATTTTTTCTTTTAGCATGTTATGCAAAATATACGGGGAGATAACATCACCCTCGCACCTGAAGGACTAAATGATGGGTAAATCAAAAAGAAACCATGCACTGTTTGAAGCCCAAGACCAGAAAAACACGAGTCAATTTTTTTTGGTGTTATTGTATGCAGAGAAAACATTCTAGCTCATCAAGAGGGTATTTCATAAAAATAACCATATTGATTATAGACCCATTGGCCATTCCCTCTTTTACATTTGCCGACAAAACAAACAAACAAACAATGAGTTCAGTCACTCTTTAATTTACTGTTTTTCCAAACTGCTTTAACAAAGCAAGTAGTTTTCACAACTCAAGGGGCTATTTGATATCCATGGGCTATAAATATATATATTTCTTTAACAAATAAACTTTGCACCCACTTTAAAAATAAAACTTTGATAGTATAAGCAACAATTCTTTTACAACGGATAAAAGATTTTAAGATCATGTACACAAAACCAATTTCAAGTTGAAAGTCTTCCTTTCTACACATGTAGCACTCTAGGTTCATTACAGTATCAGGTTAAGGATTTTTTTGGGTGGAGTTAAATATCTATGCAGCTTCACCCTCTTCTTCCTCTTCATCAAACTCTCCCTCCTCCTCAGCTGTTGCATCTTGGTATTGTTGATATTCAGATACCAAATCATTCATGTTGGATTCAGCCTGGGGAAAAAGAAACAGTTTTTATGTTTTCTTTCTTCTTAGTAAGTCAACAAAGGTGCAAGAGATTTTATCATTTTAACATGAATTACCTCAGTGAATTCCATCTCATCCATACCCTCACCAGTATACCAATGAAGGAAAGCCTTTCTCCTGAACATAGCAGTGAACTGCTCACTGATGCGCTTGAATAGCTCTTGAATGGCAGTGCTGTTGCCAATGAATGTAGCTGACATCTTCAGGCCTCTGGGTGGGATGTCACAGACAGCTGTCTTGACGTTGTTGGGGATCCATTCAACAAAGTAGGAGCTGTTCTTGTTCTGGACGTTAAGCATTTGTTCGTCAACTTCTTTCATAGACATGCGGCCACGGAACATCACAGCAACTGTCAGATAGCGTCCATGACGAGGATCACATGCAGCCATCATGTTCTTGGCATCAAACATCTGCTGTGTGAGCTCAGGAACAGTCAGGGCACGGTACTGCTGAGATCCACGGCTGGTCAGTGGAGCAAAGCCAGGCATGAAGAAGTGGAGACGTGGGAATGGCACCATGTTGACAGCTAATTTCCTTAAATCAGCATTAAGCTAAGGTACAACAATTTATTAATTAATTCCAGAGGTAATTTTTATTACTTATTTTACTGCAATTTCAATATTATTCTGCAAACTCAGTAGTTGCAAGCTGCCTGTTAGAATTTGGTTATTCACTGCTTGCAGTCAAAAATATAAAAGTTACCAACTGATTATTGTTGATTGCTGGCAGCAAAAAAAAACCAATTTTACAAGCTATTGAAATGTCTGAGTTTGCAGAGTAATGAGACTCACAAATCTTTCAAAAAAATTGAGGAGTTGATCTTTAGTAAATGTAGTTGTGGGAGGGACAATTTTACAAGCTATTGAAATGTCCGAGTTTGCAGAGTAATGAGACTCACAAATCTTTCAAAAAAATTGAGGAGTTGATCTCTAGTAAATGTAGTTGTGGGAGGGAATGACTTTAATATGGTTTATACCACTCTAAAAAGTCATTTGGCATCAAAACAGGAAGGCAAACCTTAGTGGAATCATTATTCTTTGAATAATTAAATAAGTCATTGAAGAAAACTTCAAATATGAAGTATATTGAATGAAACACTCTACCTGTCCAGGAAATCTTAGACATGTTGTTACACCGCTCATGGTGGCAGACACTAGATGGTTCAGATCTCCATAAGTAGGTGTAGTTAGCTTAAGGGTTCTAAAGCAGATATCGTACAAAGCTTCGTTGTCTATGCAGTATGTCTCATCTGTATTCTCAACTAGCTGATGGACTGACAGGGTGGCATTGTATGGTTCAACAACTGTATCTGACACCTTGGGTGAGGGGACAACACTGAAGGTGTTCATGATCCTATCTGGATATTCTTCACGGATCTTGGAAATAAGAAGTGTTCCCATACCAGAACCTGTTCCACCACCTAGTGAGTGTGTAAGCTGGAATCCTTGTAAGCAGTCACAGCTTTCTGCCTCCTTTCGGACCACATCAAGTACGGAATCTACCAATTCAGCTCCTTCAGTATAATGACCCTTTGCCCAGTTGTTTCCTGCTCCACTTTGGCCTAATAAAATCAGTTAAAATGGTTATTGAAAAACCACTGGACCGCACCATTTATTTTACACAGGATTTATTTTTTTATTTCTATGTATTTGAATTTTTAGAGATCAGCAGGTAAAAAGCCAACGGCTCGAGATAAGCAAGTTCATCAATTTTACATGAATTTCCATTATTCACAACAAAACCCAGGATTAGTAAATTAAAGCTGAATTCAACTTACCAAACACGAAGTTATCGGGGCGGAAAATTTGACCAAACGGTCCAGAACGAACAGAATCCATTGTGCCTGGCTCCAAATCAACCAACACAGCACGAGGGACATATTTCCCGCCTAAAATCGTTTGAGACGTGAGCAAACAAACCGTCAGAGAAAAATCGAGGAAATTTAAAATTGCCTAAAAATTTTTCACTTAAATATCAAGGTCAACACTTAAAAAGTCCCGTACCAGTTGCCTCATTGTAATAAACGTTAATTCTTTCGAGCTGTAGGTCTGAATCGCCGTGATACGTTCCTGTAGGATCGATACCATGCTCGTCCGAGATCACCTCCCAAAACTGAAACGAAAAAAAAAACATTTTAGCATGTCTTCTTGAAGTCAAAAGGACAAATTTTCAAACGTACCTTAGCACCAATTTGGTTCCCGCACTGTCCAGCTTGCAGATGTACAATTTCACGCATATTTGGATGATATTTATGAGGCTAACACTAGATTTTTTCTATCACAAAACCACTTCCTCGACTTTCTTTTTCTGCTGTGAAGGTTGGGCGTCGGGCTGCTATTTATACTACATACGCCACCATTGTTACGTCAGCAGTTGTCATAGTAATGTCACACAAATTCACATAAACAGTTTCAACACCAAGTCGAGGCTATGTACAACAATCTGTTGTCATAATAAAATATAAAATAAACACAAGCTACTTCAAATCAGAGTAACTCTATTCAAATGACTGGGTTTGAAACTGTTTGTTTATGCTCTTACAGCTGATGTCCCGTTCAAGAACAGCTGTTGTAAAAACGATCCAGCTGTTTCTTTTGTTTCTTCCAATATCCCACTGAAAAGTTACAAAGTCAAGGACCCCTGGCTCTCACAGCACTTCACAAAAACAGTCATAAACAACATGGAGATGCGGAGAATGTACAGTTTTTATTTTATCTGATTAAGTATCAAAGCATTTTGACAAGTTTTTTATTGAAGTTTTACTCAGCGATTTACGATCACATTTGGCTCAGGGATCAGAATTTTTACCTTGGGATTGGGATAACAGTCTTAGGGATCGGGATCGCGGCCTGTTTTTCAGGGATCAGCTCTTATCTGCTGTCTGCCTGGATGATAAATTTTGATACATCTGACAAATATACTGCAAATTTTCTGCCAATCGAGTTAATGGTTTGTAGAGTGAAATCATGTCAGAAATGTAGGATGGAGCCAACTAATACCTCGTTACTAGTCTGTATAAGGGGATACACGTATCACTAGTGATATGTGTATCCCTATGCACGGATACACAAAACACTGAAGTAGAAGGGAAATCACTAGCTAGAAAGATTGAAAACACTAAACCGAGAAAAATAAACGATACGGCACCAAAAGAGCTCAAAATTTCTAATCAATTTTTATGAGAGTAATAAATAATAGGCACTTAATTTTCATAACGTTTGCATTTTTGCGTTTGCTAGAATACTCGTAAAAGAAAAAAAAGAAAAGAAAAGAAAACCGTCAGAAGAAGCGGTACTGGCTGTTTGGGGTTCCTGTGTCATATTCTTAAGCTTTCAAAATGGCGACTGAATCTTTGACTCCAAATCGAAGCCTAATAAACCCAAAATTCGAAGGCTACAAGCTTCCTCCAGATCAAGTGAATGTAGAGACAACGAATCTTGTATCTGAGGTTAAGGTTGTAACTCCAAGAGACGACCTGTTCTCTCTCCAGTATATTCGTGCATTTGGATCTTTCAACTCCCTCGTGTTGGATCGATGGCAAACACCGTGCGAGCGTGTATTCTTTGTGGATGAAAATAACGAGGTCCAACAAGCTACTATTAAGGTTTGGACGAGTTATTGTCAACTTTGAAAATCCTTGGTTTGTAAAACTGCATTTTAGAGACTGATTTCGTATGCATACAATTGTCAACTCTCATTTTCTGCACAAGCTATAACTTAAGCTTAAAGCTTTATCAACAGACATTAGGACATCTAGCTATTTTAATTTGTTGTGATAACAGTTTAACTTACATCTTGGTCAGTGTTTGTGAGTCTTTTGGTGACTTAAAAGGCCAATCGTTGAGTGGCAACAAGGCTGGCGACTGCAGTGCAGTCTGGGCAGATAAAGTTGGCAGTAACTGTTTCCTGAACATTGGCACTCGCGTGACTGGGTGCTTATTAATGTTCTTGGATCTTGTTGATGCGACAGCATTCAAAGCGTTCTACATTAGACTAACAGTAATATTGCCAGGATATTACTAAGGTAGTCTGATTTGAATTGACAAAGTTTTCTTTTCTTTTCAATAGAGTACAACTATTGATACACTAGAAAGTGTCTTCAAGCTACCCCTGACAGAAGACTCAAAGGACAGGCTCAATGCTTCAATATTCTTCCCTTCAAAAGATTTTGTCTGCATAGGTGATGGGAATGGAAAATTATACATAGTGCATTCAGAAGGAAGAACAACAGGCAGCAGCTCTGAATGGAAAGTCTCCTTTGTCTACGAGTTTGATGTACCATTTGTTATTACACATGCAACTCAAGATAGAGAATCGGGAAGCCTAAGCTGTCTTCTGTTGAGTATAATAGAGAATGATGATGAAGTGTCTGCTAAAAAAGCTCATATCGTGAGGATGACTCTTGGAGTGTTCTCACAAGTCAAAACGTCAGGGTCATCCAGTTTTAGTTGTGAAGCAATCAAGTGTGCACAAGGTCATTGTGCTCCTCTCTATTCAGCCTTAGAACCAGGGAGTAATGCCATCATAGTTGCAAGTGAAAAACCTTTTCATCTTTTGAAAGGTACAGAAATGGTGAAATACAGTAATTTATAGTCTCCCATGTAGCTGTTTTTTTTTGTGGCATCACGCAATGCTAGGGAAGCATTGCGTGATGCCACAAAAAAGGGCTGTGAGGGAGACTAACAGTAATATTGCCAGGATCTATTGCATCTGCATCTATAGCCGGAACAGAGGGGGACTTAATGCTTGTCTAAGCAGATTTCTACCTCTCACCAGCTTGTACTGACAACCCTGAACAAATGAATAGCTCCCTGCAAAAACAGTGTAAGTGAGCTATGATCAAAAATCAAATTCTCCTTATGATCAAAAGTCAACTTTTCCTATTTGAGGGAGAATTTTAAGGGCGAATTTACTATTTGATCACACATCACTTGTATTGTTTTTGCACTGATGTCTTCAAATGATTTCTTGAAATCATACTGAAAGTCAAGTGAAGTAATTTTTAAAGGAATACCACTCAGATTTCTCCTATATTTGATGATTTTATCACAGATAATAATGGAAAATCAGAAGCAACTGAAGGAAAAGAAACTGAAGAAAAAGACAATGCCAAGAATGAGGTTGATGATGATGATGATGATGATGAAAAGCCAGTAGAATATACATACTCTTGGTTCCAGGAAGGAGATGATGTCACAATACGTTTTGATGTTGCCAAGGAAACCACCAAAGATGATGTTATCTGTGTTATAAGACCTGATGAAATTGATGTTAGTTTATTTAGTGGTGAGATTTTACTGAAAGGGCCTTTGTTTGCCAAGATCAAATCTGGAGAAAGTACATGGACTTTAGAAAATAACTGGTAGGTACTGGTAGCTGAGTTCCTACTGGACCTACTGTGATGAAAAGATCTTCATGTTGTTCTGCACGAAAGACTCATGTAATTGTCACACTCTTCATGTTTACAAATGTCTCACCCATGTCCATGCCCTTGCCCAGAATTCTGTAGGTACAATTGCTTTGTGACACCCAATATTGATTCCATACCTAGATATTTTGAAAAAAGTCAGAAGTGTCACTTAAGCCATTTTTGTGGGTACTATACTTCTTCAATTTTAAAGAAATATCTCATGTTTTTTAGTCTAGAAATAACCCTACAAAAGCAATCTACAGAACATCACTGGAGCAGTGTTGTTGTTGGTGACACACAAGGAAGATATATTATCCAGGGAGAAGAAGCCAAAAGGGCTCAGGAAATTCATGAACGACTAGAGCACTTAACTTCAGATAAGCAGGTAAGCAGAACATACATTATGCTTTTTGCTACTTCTTGCGTAGTTGAGTATAACTTGATGTACTGTAGGATCAAGTGGAGGAGAGGGGCAAGGGTTGCATTTGAAGATATTAACCTTGATAACCTTTGTAAGGAGGCAGCATATGGTCAGAACGTCAGTCTCTTAATCCACTGGTCCCAAGTTTAAGTCCCCACTCTGGCTGCTAGCTCAGAGGCTGAATGTGTTCTTGGTAGTCCCTAGTTAAGATTCAGCTTCTTGACCATGCTTGGTTATATATATAGCCAACTGGTTTGCCTCCTGCCAGTTGGAATTCTTAACCATTTATGTTATATGTTTATCAATATTATTATTAAGTTTGATAATTGTAACTGTAATATTGATAGTGTAACTGTAATATTCCATGGTTATCATCTAAAAACAAGGATTCTACACTTTTTTATGTTTAATCACGGATACAAACTGTCATTTCCAGGTAGCCAATGACAAATCAAATGCTATGCTATTCAACCCTCAGCAACTGGAACAGTGTGATGATTTCCCTGAAGACATTGAGTATATCATGCGACTTGATACTAATACTGGTGACATCACTCATAAGGTACATGATGGGACATAACAAATAGAAGCCTAACAGGGCACATGACATCATTGGGAACCCTGTTGATTGTTTCTTACTTCCAGCAAAAAAGTGAACCTTATCAATTAGAACTTGTCCTCAAAGTAAAGTTTATCTGTTTTTTAGAGCGATAACACTTAAACCGTGAAATAACTTAGTAACTAAATAGAGACAAATAGTAGAAAAACCCTTTGTTTTCTATTGTTTCATTAGTACCTTTTTAGTTAGTACTTGTTTCACGGTTTTAGTGCTATCGCTCTATTGGTTTACCTGGTTAGGTTGACCAGTCAGCACCCAGTATATTACACCCAGCAAATTACAATAATTGTATCTTGCAAGTATGCAACAGTCGACATTTACAGTTAGTGGTAGACACACAGCTTACTCAATATTGCCCACGCAATGTTGTCACAACACTTTGAAAATTATTGGAGAAGCTGGGAAAGACAGATCAGTAAGCCTAGTTGTTGTTAGATCCAAATAAAAGAACCTAGGGATGCGAAATCATATTGGAAGTTCTCCAAAGTTGAGAACTTGTAGTCATCTTACAAAATGATATATTTTTTAAATCTTAAAAGATTTGTTGATTTGTATTTCCAGGTCTGTCTTGCTAGCCACCAGTGGGTATTTAACACAATTCTCACTCCTGGTAGCCTACCAGTATTCTGTCTACGACATGATGTTGATGCACTTGTCTGGCAACCAACACCCAATCTTGAAGACCCCAGCAAATACTGGAATCACATTGGCACATTTGATGCATTAGGATATGTGCAGGCATCTAAACAAGACAAGAAATTCTCCACCTGCGCACCTGACATGAGCTTTGCTGCCATATGCGACAGCACAAAACATGTATATATCTACAATAGACCAGAAGAAGGAGCAAAGTTTGCCTTTCAACGAGTCATAACCTTAGATTCACCCAGCAATTCTATTCTTGGTCTCCAGGCTAGCAATCACAAGGTGTTTGTTATTACGGCCAAGTCACTACATGTTATTACTATAAAAGATGCTAACTGGTCAATACAATAATTTTTATTTGTGTTCTAGATAGTGTAATAAGAACCTTAAGATTCCATATATACAATCATACAATAATTGTACAGTATTTGAAATACTGGCCCCACGTCAAACTTAAAACAAAAATGAAATATGTTTGCATAATGCTGTTTTTATATAATTTTGATACATACTTTTAATTTCAGTTTTTGTTATTCTTTCACTCTGATATATTCTGGCCAGAAACTTTGATGTTTTTTTTTACTTTAAATTATCACCAAGACTAGACATGCAGCCCCTGATTAATATGTTTGGAAAGGAAAAAGTATAAGGATCAAGATTTGGGGTGGGGTGGGGGGAGACTCCATTGTAAAAGGATCAAGATCAAGATCTTAAGTAACTTAAAGGAAAAAGGGACAAATGATTATGGATAAAGTAATCATATATATGTTAATTTAGTGCTTTGTTTAATAGGTAATAACTTCATCAGGGGCCCATTTCTCAAAAGACTCGATAACTTTATGGACCTGTTAACTTATATTATAAATTCGATTTATTTATGTTAACGGGTCCATAAAGTTATCAGGTCTTTTGAGAAATCGGCCCCAGATACATAATTTAAATTAGGACCTGATATTAAAATATACAGTGCAGTATTTTCTTTACAAAAATTAATAGTGAGTATAGGCTCATATGTTATGGTAATACAGTTGAATCTCTGCCAATGGAGGCCTGCAGTATAGGGACACCTCCATGGACAGCAACCCATGGTGGTTATACTGAAAAAACCGGGGGGGGGGGGGGGTTGGGACTCCCACATATAAGAGGACGGGGATGCTCGTCGGAAATTTTGAAAATGACCCCTAAAAGGTACCTGAGTGGGAGTGGCAACAATTCATTTCTACCCCTAAAAGGTACCAATTCAAAAACAATAATAAAGAATTAAAGTAATGAAACATTTGTTATCGATGTGCTTTGAAGATTCAATTCAGATCATCGAAATCGTCCCTTTCATGCTTATTTTAGGTAGTTTATTTACCCCAAAACAGTCCCTAAAAGGTACCAGCTGTGTCTCTGGTAATCCACTTAAGTCTGAGGCACCAGATTGCAGATTTTGACCCCTAAAAGGTACGACGAGCATCCCTGTCCATTTACGATCGGAGTCCCCCCCGGGCTGAAAAACTACATCTTAAACTTCTAATCAGTGCCATCTCATACATGTAAGCAGTCGAGAATTACTCATCCTGAGGCATTCAATTACTAATGGAAGGCCCAATTGCTTTCTTAGTGCCAGAAGGGTAGAGTACTCCACTGAAAGCCATGGGGTGTAAATGCTCACCCAGTCTGCTAACAGTGCACTGCCAGACATGGGGTCAAGTTGAGGCTTAGGCAAATAAAATGCTTATTACAATTCCTCTATTGTTAGAATGTGATCACCCAATACTGTATATTGAAAGTGGTCTACTGCTTGATGGACACTCCAGGCTTAAGTGGGTGTTCTCTCCCTAGCTTGCCTATAGGAACTCCTATCCATTGGATAAATCCAATAGGACATTTGCAAGATGGCATCATTTTACTACAACTACCAGTGAGAATGCTTCACAAATTTTCTTTATGTCCTATAATTACAGTTGAACAGCACTTGAGACCATCTCCCATAAGCAACCACCTCTCTTATGACCAGTTTTCAAAAACATCGAGTTCCCCATGCAAATATCATTAGAGGTTGTTTTGTTTGTTTTTAACCTCCCATCAGTAATATGATTTGATACATAATTCATCTCTCATCAAGTAAAACACTCTTATTGAGGTCAAATATACATCACTCTTTCATTGGCTAAAGTTTGTCGTTTGGTGGTTGCTGTTGGCCATAAACATCAATCTTAAGGTCTCTATTAGTAATGACCATACCACAAATGAATGTGTAGCAAGTCTGATCTGGTAAGACGTTTGTGACATACAGCAGTAGAATCTGTGGAGCCTCTACTTATTTACATTTGTAAGCCTCAATCCACAGGTAATGGGGCACTGAGCTCTACTAATGGGTAGGTCTATAATTTTGAGTTTCCCATGGGTGTCCACTATAATACTCGAGATTTGTCAGTGAGTATTAGATCTGATTGATCTGTAAAATCTGAAAAACTGACTGGTAACTTCTGTAAACCTGTAAATGTGTTGGGCCTGCACTGGAATAGTGTTAACTCATGGACGACTGCATGACCTCTGTTTAGCAACCACCTCAACTTGACATTTTTGGTGGTTGCTTACAGGGGTAAGCCAAAACTACAGCATACACTAACAACTCATGTTAAGCAACATCAAAGACAATGGACAATTATAATTTTCATTTAATTCCACTGGAAATTTTAATTTCAAATGTCTGTGAAGTTCTAAAATAACTGCTATGAAGTATATTTCTATCAATAATTGTATGTATAGCCATAACTGAAATCTACTGTTAGTAATAATGTAATCCACTGTGAAGGTTATAGAAAAAACTATAATATATGCTATAAACTAAAATTGACAACTATGAACAAATCTTAATCATACAACCTAATTAAAGTTGGAAGAATTGAAAATTAATAACTTTTTTTGGATAAATTTATACAAATTTGAATCATACAGTTCATTATTTTAGTGTACATACATATTGCTGGGTAATGTATGTGACATCGCAGCAGCCATAATTGGATGAACTTCAACAAGATTTCTCATTGTTAGTATTTATTATTGTTTGTTCAACCAACATGGCTACTGCTTCTCTGTCTTTGATTTCTGGGGCCACGTCTGGTGGTCTACCTGCTACCATGCAAAGAAACTGATTTATGATTTATGGAATCAGTTTACTGAGATCCTGAATTGCAATACACTGTGCAGATGTCAAGATATATAAAGACTCCAGATCCCCTTGCACTTTTGTAATTGCCTAGTTCCTACATGCTGTAAAATCGATAGCCATCACATAAGAATAAATATGCAATTTTCTTCCATTGTCAACCAGCTGTAATAACTAGCTACATACTACTTAACAATTATTATAAATAAATGTGTGACTATAATTCTCTTTTTAACAACACATCCATCAAAACCAAGAAACATGAATATTAAATCACAATATTAAATTACTACCTATTTATAGATTAATTTTTATCCTTTGGTATCAAGAGGTTTATTTGAAAAATATAGACCAAACGTGTATATATGTTCTTCAATTATTCCTGACCAATAATTATATAATTATGATTAGAAATTAATTACAGTATAAAAAAACTCATTTGTACTTTGTGGTTAGAAATTTTTCATAAGTACCCAGAGAAAATTTAAGGACCTCCTGCCTACCTCCCCTCTTGAACTTCCAATTTTCTTCCAAACATGCCATTCCATGCTATTTGTACTAATATTTAATCCTCCTTCCCTCTGGAAATGTCAATCATGTCTCTGTGGTGGGGTATGATACACATGCTATTAACATTCATTAATTAAATCTGCTTTTCTCAAAGAGTGCAATAATCTACCACCATAAGAATACTTTAAAAACATTGTTAAACCCAAAAGTAATCAAAAGTAAGGTCATTTCTAGGTCCTGATGGATGTGTTTCTGCTAGTCAAACATGTTTGTCTTTGACGTTTGCTTGTAGTAGTTTAGGTTGGTCTACAAATTCGGTACCAAAGAATACTACTATGTAAAGAGTTAAGAGGACAGCTGCTCCCCAGAAAAGTATATACAGTAACTGGACTCCATAGTCAGCTGGAAACAAAAGAATATGAAAATGTTAACAATAAATTAGTTAAATAACCCCCCCCCCCCCCCCCGGGATTGTTGCACACAATCAAAGAATCTATCACTTAATTCCCCCTTTTTTGACACTTTGAATCATCAAATTCTGCCCCCTGAGGGTACTCAACCAGGTTTTACTATACATGGAGTTTGAAACCCTTTTATATTGTATAATTTTGGGGTAGAAAAGGTTTTATATGTACCTAAGCTTTCACTGCACTTAGTCTGATACTCAACTTGTACAGTGTCCATCATAAAGAGTTACCCCTTTCATATTTCCAGCATAAAAACAGCTACCCCACCTCTACATATAGTTAATCACAGAGAGTAACCCCACCCCCACACATAATTAGTCGCAAAAATGATAGCTTGCAAATTATATAACTTGCATTTGTGTAATGATCTCTAAAATAACTTGTACAATGGCTGCAAAAGTACAAAATCTAATGTCATGTTTTTCAACACTGCATGCATGCAATGTAAATTCTTACTTGATGGCAGGATGAGACTGATAATAAACATGGAAAAGCCAAATAAGAGGATGAAAGGAAGCTGAAATGGGGAAAAACAGTTTTATTAGTAGCTGCTTGAAAATCAAATAAGTCTCTTTGGTAAATGAATAAAAGAATGTTGTACAAATTATGAACAAACATTTCAATTTTTTGGTCATTCAACATTTGTTCTAAAAGATTGAAAGAACAAGTGGATCAACAAATCAAATGAATGACCAAAAAAAGGAAAAAAGCAAACAAACATCAAGTGAATGACAAGAATATAGTATTCTAAACAAGAGAAGACTATTACCATCATGTATCTCCAGTCACGTTTTACTTGGAGAGGGCAGGACTTTGTTATACACTCATTTGAATCAACAACATAGTTGCCTAGAAACAAGTCTATAGAGTCCTGAATAAAAACACACAAAATGTTCAGTTTTATTATTAGTAAAAATGTCTCCAAGGCTAATTATTTTTTCGCAGTGTGAATGCAGTAACTGGGACCACTTACTGGGGTTTTCGATATTCTGCGAACTCTGACCTTCAAACAGTCCGTTGGAATTTGGTTATTTGCTTCCGCCCACCTCAACAAAACATCGAAAAATCAATACTAAAAGTTGCTAAAATCCTACCAAATGACCAAATTTGATCTTCAGAGAGTATATATTAATTAGCTATATTATCATTTTGGTATTAAAAGTTCATTGTATTAGTGATATTTACTTTTGATTGACAGAAGCAAAAATGCAAATTAGCGGTTGGCATTTGAAAGTCAGAGTTCTCAGAATACCAAAAACCGCAGTAAACAAAAATGACCAATCAGGTTCACCTAAAGTCACTTAACAAAAATCCAATTCCAGCAAAGTTGTTTCAATCAGCTGATTAGCTTTTTCATTTAGTAATCTGATTGATTAGCTTTGTTCAAGTGGTCCCGGTTACTATGTCTGCACTGTTACAAATGTTTTTACATGTATCTCAAGGGGCCTTCCATTTGAGTGGGATATGTAACTCTCACACAGACACCTCACTAACATGCATGATTGGTTTCCCATTGCCAAATATAGCCTGAGAGGACAGCCATTCTTTTCATTCACCCCTCTTGGCCAGTGTATTCACAACATTCTAGTGACAGGCCTGTGTTCATTGTAAATTAAGCCTCTTTGTGGTCATTAATGTTGGAAATAGTTTTCGTAGAGCCATGGAGGTTACTTCTCATCAATTACCTCAATCACCTCAGTTTTATTCATTTGCAGTAAACAGACCTGTCATTAATATCGAAATTTGGCTCTGTTGCTCAGACATCTCTTTTGTCAGAGGGACCAAAGTATGAGAGAGGACAGCTGTTCTTAGGCTGTACCTAATATTTGTCAGTTTCTGTTTATAAACTTTGCAAAGACAATGACTGAGACATTTAACAAAGTAGAAATAACCTGTCTGTATCCATCTGAGAAATTGTTCTTGTAGTATCTAATAGCAGAATTTACACCATCTTTGAGAAGCCCTAATATGGATCTTTTGCCAGTCCTAAAACACATACATAAACAACATATAAATGCTATAAAAATTGACCTCAATGTCATTATTAATAGTAGAAGCAATTAAATGTAATGTCAAGGGCGGATCCAGGATTTTTCAAAGGTGGGGGTCACGTGACGTTTACAAACAGGGAACCCAAACGAAAAGGTCTTAAGCCATTGAAACTCGCTGAAAATATGACATTCATTGCTTAGACTAGTGATTTTTTAACACTTTTTATTAGAAACAAAAATATTATATTTACAACTGAATGGGTAGAGGGTTGGCATTGCTTAGTGATATTTCAATGAATGTTAAAAGTGAGTCTTTTCACAGAAAAAAATTACTGCTGTCGCAAATTCATGACATATTCATTGATAAACACAGGGGGGTCCTGACCCCCGCGACCCTCCCCCTGGATCCGCCCTTGTAATGTAGTGGATGAGTCAGATGGTGTGGTTTCATAGCCTCTTCAGCTGGAGCAAATAGTTATTCTGATGGCACAAAGAAACTACAAAAAGTTTTTAATTAGTTCCATGAGAACTCATGAGATTGAATACTGGTAATTCCCTCTCTAAGAAGCAGACTTTAAGGTAGCTCACCACAGTTTTAAAGATTGTTATAATAGTAAAAAGCATATTAATAGCTGCTACAGATGTACTAGACAGTATACTTTGACACCCGTACAGCTATGACAGATCATGAATTAGGGAGGCATTTGATATGAAACCCATTGCTCAAAAGGTTGCTATAGCAACATCACGTCAGCTTTAATGAAGGTCATTTTTCCAATAAAATAAAAATGCATGTTTTCCACTGTTAATTTTTTTTAAACTCATTTTAAAGAAAGTCCATATCTTTGCCTTTCATTTGGCAGAGAACAAATAAAAACATTCTGCACTACAGAATCTAAAATATTTCAAAATTTCAATTTTACAAAATGAAAAAAAAATTCAATCTGTAGTTAATTTAATCTGTATTATATATCAAAGTTGACAAATTACAAATTAAAGGATTTTACAATTTAGTTTTGGACATTTTTGCCCCAAAAGATTGACAGCACAACATGACGTCAGTAAAACAAAAATTCTACAAGTTCCAGTGCTGCGCATGCTCATGATCTTGAGTATGTGGTGTTCTTAACTATTAATAGTGAGCTACCTTAATGGGAAGGATTTCTGATTTTTAACCATGCAACCTCCTACCTCTCCTTTGGAACACATTTATATACACCCAGACTATGAAAAAATTGAAAGTAGCAAAATGCACAATTATTATTCTACCTTGTGAAATCTGTCTTTAATGCTCCTGTACCAGCATATTGAACAGAACAGGCATCAGCGTTGTCTGCCCAGACTGAAAACAAATCATCACATTCAAATAAGTCCCTGGTCCATCAGTTCAGAATAAAGTGATATTCCATTTCATGCATCACAAAATAGTCCATAAAGTTGCACCAGTTCAAGAACAAATTTGTACGGTCCACAAAGCTTAAAAATTGCATTTACTTGTTTTTATTTATAAAATTGCATTTACTAATTCCTCAACATAACTTTGGAAACTGACCAGACATAGCCTTCTTTAAATATATTTACCATTTTTGAAGACAAATTCAAAGTCTTTATAATCTGTGATTCTCTCTCCAGTGGTAATAACCCCATATTCCTGATAAAGAGAGAAGAAAGAGAAGAGAAGACTAAAAACCAGCTAATCCATTGTTCTCCCTCATCATTTTAAAATGTACACATTAATCACAACTTGATTTAAAATTAAGACAAAACAGGAAATCTAGAATAGAATTGCTATCATAAGAAATAACCTCCAGTTGAAGTTCAAGGCTCTTGGTTGCCAGCATACTTTGGACAACATTGGTTCTACATAACAAAAAAAATTAAGTTGAGTTTGCTTGTTTGTTTGTTTGTTAATGTTTGCTTGTTAATGTTTGTTTATTTGTCAATGTCAGCAGAGAATGTTACAATTCAAGATAATTTGAGAAGATTATTAAATTATTAATTGGTGTCAGATTATTACCTATCTAGGGAATCAATGCAGTTTGTCCTGAAAACACCTTTTTGTTCTGAGTTGATGGTCTTATCTCTTTCCATGCTGAAATATCTGATAGCAACAAAAGTAGCACATCAAATGACAGAATGAGATGAATTTAGTGGGAAAAATGAAAGAGAGGAAACATTGACCCTGATCAATCTTACCCAAATTTCTTGAGGTCACTTTGTAGTCTATCTATAAGAATGTTAAGTCTGTCCCATCTCATCTTACTGCATTCTTTATGAAAGTCAAAGGCATCATATCTGAAAGCCAGAGAAAGAGGTTTACTGTGGTCATGATAGAGATGTAGTCAGAGATGGTCATTGTAGAGAGGTAGCGAGGCGGTCAATGTAGAGAGGTCATCATCGTAGAGAGGTGGTCATTGTAGAGAGGTGGTCATTGTAGAGAGGTGGTCATTGTAGAGAGGTGGTCATTGTAGAGAGGTGGTCATTGTAGAGAGGTGGTGGTCATTGTAAAGACTAGGTGGTCATCACTGAGAAGTGATCATTGTAGAGAGGTGGTCATTAATTTTGTAGAGGGCATCCAGTCATTTTGATCCAAGTCATTTTGATCCAGGTCAATTCCATCCATCATCGGTCAATTCAATCGATATGGCAGGTCAATTTGATCGACATGTATATTGAACATAGTAATCAAGTATTTGTAAGTAAGTGCTAGTGTTTTAGTTTAGATAACCACTTAAGAAGTTTCTAGGAGTGAATTTTACTTTTGACAAAGCGGTTACAATTATTGTTGTCATTAACAGACATTACAAATGTGCGCTATAATTAAGCCAATTGAAATTTAGTTCTTTTTTCTCATAAAATACTTTGATCAAAATGACTTGGGATCAGAATGACCAGCATTATTGTAGAAAGGTGGTTTGATTGTAGTGCAAGGTGGTCATTATTGTAGAGAGGAGGTCATGATCATAGTGAGGAGTTTTAATCAAACAATCCTCAATTGATAGGAAAAAAACCAGCTACAATATCTACCTTAATTTATCCTGTGTATAACCAGAGTTTCTAACAATGCTAGAAAAGTTATCTCCTAAAACCTTTTCTGGAGGCTTTTGGTCTATCTGCATAAATACACAAATAGTAGTGCTGGTCAACATTTTCTGTATACAAAATGATTAATCTCCCCCCAAAAGGACATGCACAAAGATCATACAGATACCCTCAGTTTAATATAATTTATTCATTTGATTAATTCTTATGTGCATCTTAAAATACATTAGACAACAGTACTTGTGTTTTATTCACTGAATAAGGATGAAGTCTGTTTGTTTGGGTTATTTGGTACCTTATAGGGGTAGAAAATAGCTGCAGTTATCCCAATTTTGGTGCCTTTTAGGGATAAAAATGAAAATGCCCAACAATCATCCCCAATTAGTTTTCACAATTAGGTAAACAGCACAGACACAGAAAGTTACCAGAATTTTAATTTGAAGGTTCTTATTGGCATCAAGGCATGACACAGCATGCCATAGCATATTCCTTTTCACACTCATACCAAAATTAGTTAGTTTATGGTATAAAAAAATTGGCACTGTATTGGTCAGTATACCCAAAGAAAACACAGTTTAATTCACTTACCAAATTAACCAGTACTAGTTCTCCATAATGGGCAATCTCATTATCAATATGATATTGAAATCCTAAAGTCTGTAGTGAATAAAATGTTTTCAAAAATATTAAATACCAAATGTTGTTTGTAACAGATTATTATAATAATTGTACTTACATGATCAGCACTGTTATTGATTAATGGTTTGGGTTTGTACTTTAAGTTTGGTCGCTGAGACCAGTACATTGGAATAGAGCCCCTGATCTGTTGTAAAGGAACAAGAAACTCAATTCAAATCAAACACTAATTGGAATAGAACCTCTGATCTGTTGTATTATGGGAACAAGAAACTTAATTAAAATCAAACACTTATACCCAGGGAGGACTCCTACAATCCATATAAGAGGGCGGGAATGCTTGTCAGCAATTTTGAAATGACCCCTAAAAGGAACTTTATCTTGGTCTTATCCTAGTGGGCATGGCAACAATTGATTTGTACCCCTAGGTACCAATTCAAAAACAAACAATTGAAGAATCCAAATATTAAAAACTCCTTAATTTGATATGCTCAAGAGACACAAGCCAGATCATTAAAATAGTCCCAGTAAAATAATGCTCATTTTAGGTAATTTATAAATTTACCAAAAACACCCTTAAAGTTACCAGCTAAGTCTCTGGTAGTCCACTTCAGTCTGAGACACCCTTAAAGGTACCAGATCACTGATTTTGACCCCTAAAAGGTACGACGAGCATCCCCGCCCATTTCTGATCTGAGTTCCCCCCTTCCCCCCCAGGCATCAGACTGAGAAGGAGGTATGGTGCAAATGAAGCTAAAATGATGGACAGGACCCCAAAAAAGGCCAATGCAACTAAGTCAGACCAACCCTCAAAATCGCTCATGAATAAAACAACTAAAAACAACTGCACACTATCAGTTATTAGCCTCTTATTTTTTTGTCATAATGAAGGTACAGTAATACCATAATAGGCTATATGTAGACAACAACTTGGCTATATACACTATTATAAGAAAAGGTCTTGGTAAATTTGCTAACCAAAAAACACCTCAAAAAAGCACAGTACCCTAAAAAAAGGTCAGATTTTTAGAATTTAAACATCAAAGAGGGCTTCTCACCTCCTTGTCATTGTTGTACCTTAATATCCCCCCTACATGCCTCAGTGCCCACCATCATCACATTTACCTGTACATATGATGAAGTTCCATTGTTATATTGAATAATCTGTTCTGTTTCTACATAGTTTGCTGCTCTCCCTTCATGATCAATGCCTCTTATATAATAGCGAACACCTGTTGTTTTACAAAAAATCTTAATTATATTAAATATTTATTATATTAAAAATATTAAGGAAGGAATGACAGAAGGAATGAAGGAAGGGTGGGAGGGAGGGGGAGGGAGGGAAAGAAAGGGAGGGAGGGAGGGAGGGGAGAAGGGAGAGGAATGGAAGAAGAAAGGAAGGAAGGAAGGAAGGAAGGAAAAAAAGGAATGGAGGGAGGGAGAGGGAGGGAGGGAGGGAAGAAGAAATGAAGGAAGGAAGAAAGGGAGGATGCATGGATGGAAGAAAGAATGGAAGGGGAGGGAGGGTGGGAGGAAGGAAGGAAGGAAGAAAGAAAAGAAAAGTAAAGGAAGCAAGGGAGGAGAGTAGGGAGATGGGAAGGAGGAAAAACAGAAGAAGAAGGAAATGCATTTAAGATAACGGCCAGTGAGATTAGATTTTAAAAATGTTCAATTTCATACCTGCTCTGTAGCAGCTGCGACGAGAGATGAGTATAAAATCAAAGGAATTCTGTTTAATTGTACATGATGTAATGCTAATAACTTGGACAATGTTAAGGAGTAAGTTTGGGTTGAATACTGCATTTGGAGACTTGAACAAACATTATTTTCTATATCACTGAAGACATGAACAAACATTATTTTATATATCACTGAAATAGAGTCATCTTTACATTTTTTAATGATGATAAATATTTGATAATAAAAAGGATACAGCCATGCATCACCGGAAGTATAAAGTTCTGAAGCTGAACATTAATAGAAAAATATTTAATTGATGCAATATATGACGTACAGTAGCTGTCTCTATTGTGATGACTGTTAATTCCCTAAGGTGATAGTTTCTTGTTTAACTGTATTTACAGAGAATATTATTTAATGATAATACAAGATAAGATCAGCTTACCTCTGGTTGTACAGTGAATGGACTCAGGAGATGATTATTCCAAACAAATCTCGGATCAACCTGATAACAATTATTATAAATAGGTGTCATTTTTGATTGGATAGCAACTTATAATAGCAGAAGACACCAAATAAATATAATGGATGACATGACACAGCTAAAGGATAATAAGGGTGTGCCCATCATACATGTGAAAAATTATCCATTCATTCTTTGCATTTATTATTGATGCTAGCTGTTAATAAGATGTGTTGTATTTGGCTATGAACTCAGAGAGCTAATTTTGATGTAAAGATCAGTTAAATGGACTGAAAAGCTCAATGATTTGGTTCAGAGTTTTTGCATAGATGTTTCTTAATGTTTCATTTCATAATTTTACTCTGCTACATTTATTACATGTAGCATCATGCACTAAGATCCTAACACAATTTATCATGCCACAGGTAATACAGGCAACCCAGTTTATACTATTAGAACGTCTTGTGTTTTTAAATGTCATACATACCCTTTCAAAAAGAGGTATCTGGAGAAAGTCAGGGCTTGTTCTGGATAATCTTTGCACAGTATGTGTAAGATCATAAGTACAGGAAAAGTAGAATCCATCTGTCTGAAGTACAGAGGTAACCATACCCAGATAGAGCTTGTTGTAATACACCTTCAAAACAAATCCAAATTAGTAGATCCATAAAGTAAATGTTACTTTCTAATTTACCTAAGTATGTACAGTATATGTATCAAATATTAAGCCCCAGCAGGCTAATGTATCTCCTGGAAATGGGCATTAGCATAGTCCCCTAGGGTGTGAAATGTGACATTGCTTGCTATATCTTAAAAAATCACCATCTGATAACATAAACCATTTAGGATTTGATTTTGACTGATTGTCCTGGATGGGAATTTGATTTTTGCTTCATGAAAATATCAAAATCCCCTGGGTTTGACTTCCCCACCCCATCCTAATCCACCCAGTATTCCACCCTGTGGTTATTAACATCATTGATAGGTGCATAAATCTGATCACAATTATTTAAAGAGAATTAATTAAGTAGACAGGTCAGGAATGGCATGCACCACAGGGGTCACAATTAAACATTCACACCAAAATAAAAAACTTGGATTCAAATGCTCAAACGTTTAAAACTATTAAGTCTACCTGGTCCTCATTTAGATGTAACATTGCCCTTGGAAATGGCAGAACCTCAGTCCCCAGTACTTTCCATACTTCATTGCCTTGTATATACCCTACAAGTCTTTTTCTTGTGATTACTATCAGGTATGGTCCTAAAAGGATTGTTCAGAATCAAAATATAAGTAAAATACAGACAAAAGTAATAGTGCTACAGTTGAAGTGGGTTTCCTGTGGTACTGACAACACAGGTATCCCACAATTGAATGGACACTTAACAGGAAATAATTAATTTTCTTTTTAAAGATACAATTACATGTAAGTGTCAGTCTTGTACATGTACATGTACTATCCAAAGCCTTGCTAATATAATGCAACTATAATGAGAGCAAGGCTTTGGATAGTACAGGGTTTACTAAGATCAAAGTGTATCTTGGAAAATCGCAATTAAATCATATCCACATTGCATGTACACTGTATTGCACTGTAAACAAGGCATCCACCAGCACAGTTTTGCAAGTAACAGCATTTATTTTTAAATATTAAATAATTAAGGAATAAAAAATGGTTTCCCGTGTTTGATAGCCTGATCAAAACACGCGTGATGTTGGGAGAACACGAGAGAGCGTAGTGGACGCACATTTTCAATGTTTTGGAGAGTAGTTTTTACACGGGAATTCAGTTTCCCCCTACTACAATCGTTACCATATGTATTTTTTTTTTTTTGTCATTTGGTAAAAAGTATTATTAAACTTATACTTAAACTTAAACTTATTCCCAGTTTTAGGACAAAATCAGAAAGTATATAATTCTATTTTCTAGACTGAATAAAAAAAACTGTGATTCCATTTGACAGTCCTTCAGAATGAAAATAATTGTTACAGTATAGCAAAACATAATCATGCGATGTAAGCTCTTTATCATTCATGTGCAAACCAGAGATCAATTGGATGCTATATCAAAACAACTTGTGAAAGTCTATTGTGAAAATGGTTGGCACATTACCATTACCATTACATGTACAATGTGTTTGTTACTAACAGAAAGTAAATCTCTTAATATGTACATCATTATGTACTTATGGACTGAGTGGGAGGGTGGGACGGGAAATAATTTGGCTTGAGATCATGCCATACAGGCCAAGTGCAGCAACATCATAATTATGACCTCATTTTTCTGTTACAAAAAGTGCTAAAAAAACTCTGTATTACACAAATAAAATTATAGTGCATGGAAATGAGCAGGGCTGGACGAAGCCAGGTTTTTACAGCTCACTCATGCAAAGCTGTATGTCCCTGATCTCATAATCTTTTCCAAAGGTTCTCTTAAGAGCGTGCAAGCAGGACCATACGGGTCATATGATAATAAAAAATTATCTTTAGAAAGTTCAATGGAGGTTTTAGCTTTTTAATTCTTTCAATTCTTTGTCATTGTAAAATTACCTGCCAGTAAATGGATAATTCCCATGATCCCAAAGATATCTTTGGTTTCTGCTGATGGTGGGATTTGACCTTCATTGTCTGTATTGAGAATAAAAATTTAACAAATAAAAATAAATAAATAATCTAGTCAGAACAGCATATCCACATACAGCAGATCTATTTTGTATGAGTGTAAAATCGACCTGCTGTGCCATGTTCATGTCGGTTGCTTTGTTGTCTATTAAAATATTGAAATTACTGCTATAACTGTGCTATGCCATGATAGTGCCATTTTCACAGTCATACATACATGTATAAATTGTACTCTTGTGGTTCTTTATCTGCTATCACTCATACTCAATACTACACTTCTACATGTACATTAAATACATTACATAAAACACTTGAGCAATATTCACACATGTATGTTAATTTTTGCAGAGAAAGGAAGACCCAGAAAACCCTGAGAAAAACCCTTGTGGCATCACATCATTTACACTCAGTTCTCATGACCCATCACCCGCCTAGCTGGGACTCGAACCCAGACCACAGTGGCGAATGGCCAGCGCTCTCACTAGTTGGCCAACCATACCACCCTTAATTAAAATGCAGTATTTAGTACAATTCATGTTGCACATGTTTAGCATTTGCACTCTAGTGACTGGCAATGAGCCCAGCAGTTTGAGGCTTGGATATATTAAAATTTGATGTACTGGTTATACTGGTTAATGGAAAAATATTTAGATTTTGCACGATACCCCAAACACTCCATTTGAAAATAATAATAATTATAGAACCCATTGTATTTCTTTGTCCTTCAAAAGTCATAATTTCAATAGTGCCAGGGTGTTATTTAGCAATTACTTTTTTGGAAAAAAAAAAGAAAAATTAAAATAAAAAATTTATAACTGATACCAGGGATGTCTTAATGAGAAAATCAAAAGCATGTCAAATATTTCAAAACAGTTCAAATGTTCATAGAACGCTGAAACTTTTCTATTTTGAGCATATATATTTAGATAAAAAGTTTCTTTTGTACAACGTTTGAATAAAAAAAATAAAGAACACACACCTATTTAAAGCTGAATACATCCCAATAATTACATCGTAATATGGTCGTAATTTTTTGAAAGAAAAGACGGGCTAACAAAGTGATACCCTGGAGATAATAGAGAAAACTAATTGGCTCTGGTTCTTTGAGTAAAAAGAACAAACTGACGACACACCGTAAACTATCGAAGTATTGCAAAATTAATAACAGCTCTAAGCTCGTCCCATTTCATAATTCCTCTATGTGATTCTAGATTTACTAAATAATAGTCGTTATATTTACCTAGGGCCACTGTTTTAGTCTAGATTTCAATAATAGAGAAAGATCACGAAATTTCTCACCGGCTAAATTTAGCTCTTGCGAAACTCGATCGATTTCCAATATCTTGTCACCTAAAGCCGTTGGGTCTCTTGGCTCGACGTAAAATTTATCCGGCGAAATATGCCTGAAAAAAACACATATTGAGTGAATAGTTAATAAATCATTCAAAGAAATCTTTGGATTCTTTTGTAACTACCAAAGACAAGGAGAAAAAACTTACAATCGCAAAGTCTTATAAATGCTCTGGTCGGCCATTTTGCACCGTGAGACCATAATATGAGCCCGCAATATGAAAGAACAGCTGATATAATAATGAGCCGACGGTATTTACGGTCAGTTGTTACACAAATAGAATAGAATGCAAGATGGCGGCAGTTTCGTCTTTGGAACAAAGTAAGACTTAATTTTTGGTTTGTTTTCTTTATGCTTTTGTGAATTTTTTTCATTCATAGATGCTGAAGAAAATGTGTAGTATTAATTTATTTGTGATATAATTTAGTGTTTTTTAGGATTTCAAGACCGATTTGTCAATGCAGTCGTATGTTTGGCATATGTCATGATCTGCAAGCAGGACAAAAATGGCGTATTAGGTTAGCTGCAAACTAGTTTTAATTTTATTAGGCCTTTCATAACATCTAAACCCTCATCTTCTAGACTTACCTTTGCGAACGAGCCTTTTATTAAATTAAAAAAATTGTTATTTGATCAAATAGTATCTTGTGTTTGTATTTTCAGTAAAGGACAAGCTCCTGATGGGCTGAGATATGGACCTCTCACAGATCTCCCTGATTGGTCATATGCTGGTATATATTATTCCTTTCTTTGTTTCTATGGCTTTTGTTGCTAGACAACAATTGCTACTGTCAATGATTAATCATTAATGGAACAAAATCCCAACTCCCAGTAATCACATTTACCAGTAACCTGGTCATCTGACAACTGTATTGATACATGCACTTATTCATAATTTATCTACCAATATCTTCCTGATGCCTTACTAAATGAGAAAGCTTTTAACATCAAGTTGATAAACAATTTGTACAACATTTTAGTGACAATGTCAAAACCTTTTGGTGATTGTAACACAAAGTACAATTCATCATGTGACGGCAAGAGGCCAATCAGTGATTAGAATAAGTCTTAAATATTTTGTTACTTAACAATGTCAAATGTGCATGGCTTCTGGATATTAATATGTGCTCTTAAATTTTGACAACTTTAACAGATGGAAGACCAGCACCTGAGACAATAAAAAGAAGAAGAAGAATGCAGAACAGACTGGATGTTGCTGTGAGTTGTTATGATGTTTCACTGTGGTTTTCAATTTCTAGAAATGAAATGAGTTCTGGCAATATTGAAATGAAAAGGAAAAAAAATAGTATGTCCTCGGCAGGAATTAACTGCAATTTCAATAGGAACCTCTATAATATAGACACCTCTGCACACATATAACAAAGAGGTCTCTATGTCCAATGCAAGCAGCTGGTGTGGAAACATTTTCAATTAGTGCAAAAGTTGTTCAAACAGCTACCTTTTAGAAATATGTGACTGTATGTTTGTTTGAGTATGAAACTAGCTTGGAAAAATCCAAGCATTCAGGCGAATGGCAATTTCATTCATAAACTTGATTTTTGTTGTGGATAATGTTTCTATGGAAATATGTCCACTATGCTATATTGCCTGTAATGTTTAAGTAAGTAAATCGGTAAAGTGGTTGGCACAAACAATGAACTTTAGCTGTCAGCTATTGATTGTGGAGAGCCTGAAGAATTTATATGAGATGACTACTTTCATGCAAGATCAGTCAGTTATCAATTTATTATTGTTGATTGGAAGATATAGACATCTTTTGTTCCAATAATTATTCAAATTATTCTCTTGTCTCTTCATACAGAAGTGTACAGGTTGTTTTGTATGATGGTTGATCAACCATTTTCACGAGTCACTTGAATTTTCTAGTATACACGCAAGCATTTATACTATTTTATCCCACATTATAGAAAGTTCAGTCAGTTAATTACCACAATGCCCCATGGGAAGAGACAGTTGAATACTGCCAAATATACAATGGCTTAACTGCTTTCTGATTGGCTGTATTTTTTATGGTGTGGGATAAGACATTATATGCATATGAAGATCAAGGCTGCCTATTTTTCACATATCCGTCTACATTTCCACAGGAATCCCAATGGATCCTGGGAAAAATGTTCAAAAATAAAGTTACTACCTTTTGAGTAGCATTGTGCACTGTTTCTTTGACCGAAAAATAATGGGATTTTTGAAAAACCTTCACAGTAATAATATTTATTAATTAGTTTATTATGCATTGTTATTTTGTAGCAAAGAATATCCCAGTTTAATATTATGCATTGTTATTTGTAGCAAAGAATATCCCAGTTGTTGTCAGAAGTGGATGAAGCAAAAAACAACTCAGAAAATACAGAAGAACCAAAAGCAAAGCAATGAGACCATTTAGTCATTCAAAAAGGTCAAGTATATTTATAAAACCAATGTAAATGCTTGCATTTGGCTCCTAAAGCAACTCTCCTAAAGAGGACTGCACAATATAAAAAGTACTGCACTTGAATTCATCAAATAGGCCAGTTAAAAATCCATTTCAAGGGTGGAATCCAGTTTAATCCAGATTAAAGTGCTAGTGAGAGTGGCTCCTTAGCAAGGAAAGGGGAACAACATTTCATGTATGGTCGCATCTTATTGAATCACATTTTTAATGTGATTTTATCATATTTTTCTCTTATAAATTGGCCCAATATTTGAATAAAACAAGTTCAACTGACCGGCAATCAGGTCGTCTGAGGGCTCGGATTTTTTCTGATCATACATTTATTACTAACAACTCCAACTCAAGTGACAATTCCATTCAATAAGTTCAACTATACGTTTGCTTTTTAATTTTCGCGAAAATAAATAAATTAATTAATTAAATTAATTAGGTGAAAATTAAAAAGAAAATGTAGTTGAACTTGTTTTATTCAGATAATGTATCCTGCATACAAACACACCATTGGCTCCAATATTGTTGAAAACAGGAATTGAAATACTTCAAATATTGTGATCTTGACCATCTTGTAAATACAAGGACTGAAAAAATCGTGAATTTGAATGAGATTCAGAGGTTCATTTCTGTGAAATCACTAAATAAAAATAAACCGACTTTGTGTAATACAAATTTGCTTAATACCTCGGCATATTAACTCGCTATTCGCTTTTTGTTAGCTCAGTGGATTATCTGTCTTTGTGTCCTTGTAGATTCCTAAAGTCGGCGATAAACTACAATTTTTTCTCATTCTGGCAAAGCAATTTTAGATTTTCTTGCAGAGAAAAATTGCACCTTCTATTATCACTGTTTTCTTGAAAGTATACGTTTGCGGGCGTCCACGGACTCGCGAAAATGCATACTAATAGTTCTCGATTATGTGCGTTTTCGTGAGCATTTTAGTGTAGACAAAGTAATAATAATTAATGATAATAATTTGATATTTGTAAAGCGCAAAATACATGTATATATGATCTAATGCGCTCTATATATGATCTAATGCGCTCTATATATGATCTAATGCGCTCTATATATGATCTAATGCGCTCTATATATGATCTAATGCGCTCTATATATGATCTAATGCGCTCTATATATGATCTAATGCGCTCAAAGGACCTAAAGACATGAAAAGATATGCGGTTTAATTACACATACATGTGGACAAGATTTCAGTTGTACAGTAGACTGCACCATCTCCTTTTCCTAAAAAGTAATTCTATCGGTCCAAAGACAAACGGCTACCCTTTGGAAATCATCAAGTGGTCGCCAAGAGAGATTGAAGGCTTTTAACCGTTTAGAGAGGACTTGGCCGACTGGCTATTCAACAGCTGGTGCAAGAGGATTTACTGGTAAACCATGTACGAGTAAGCACTTCAATATTTGCTAAACTGAGATGAGGATTGCCTCATTTGGCACCCCCTCCCCCCCAAAAAAAACAACAACAAACAAACAAACAAAACAAAAACAAAAACCGCTGCCAAACTTATAGTGATATTGTAGCCTGCTTTATTGAGTATATCGTGGGTGCTTCAAGTTACATGACTTAAACTATCAAAAGTTTCAGTCTTAAACTATCAAGACTTAAGGAGTCCCGCATAATTGATTATAGACGTGTAATTAGATAAAATCAACAGAATTTATGATTCTGTTCATAATTATTGAATAAAACGAAATGCCCCTCTTTCTCCCTAGCAAACTATTGCCCTGTTTCACAGGGGTTTCCTACAATTTCACTCCTCTATGAGAAGGAAAGGAGACGGTGGACATGGAAAAAGATACCTACGCCAGAATATGTTCTGTTGAGCATGCGCGTTGGTACAGGAAACTACGTCAAAACTACTTTAGATAAAATAAGCAAAGCAACAAAGGTATTCAGTTGAACCAGTTACATGCATAAACTGGAACAAACTTGTATTTTTTTTTCAAACCGGCTTTTTACGTCATCGATCAGATCCGTAGATTTACTAACATGCTAAATAAGCCGTGTAGAAATTGTGCGCCCAAGTGAACGCTACACTATCCATTTTTTTTTAAGTTTCGTTAAAAAACATTAAACTTGTGATATCGGCCGTTTGACTATGTAAGCCATGACGAGCTTATACCGCCTAAAAAGTGCACCCTCGGTAGTCCTTCGAAAATATGTGTTGCTATGGTGATAATTCCTGATCCATTTTGCTCAGTGTTTCTGTCCACTTTTGACTGCTTTCTTGCCACTGCCCTCTTTGGGTACCTAAAGTCAAACAAATAAAGTATACAATTCAGGAAATTTGTTCATTTGCACGAGTGTCTAAGAATGTGTTCTACTCAGTGGCATGAATAATCTATTTGGAGGCTCGAAGCAACCTGTCACTGACTGCACTTCAACATTTCATTTAATGTCTCGATCAGCTTATGCTAGACTGATTTGAAAGGTTTTCACACAAGTTATCAGTCTTTGGTGAAAGTTTTTAAATTTTTCTTTGTTGCGAAGAGTAGAGTTTCTACTTCCTTATTTTGCGCGGAATGGTAAAACGAGCATGCAGCATTTGCTCTGCAACTTTGCGCGAGATTTTAAACGATTTTGATACCCTTATACGTAGTACCGCACCTAGGTCGACTACCTTTATACTGAAATAGGATTATATCAGAACAGAGAGTTCATTGGTTGCTTACAATGGGTTTGTCCACGCCGTCAGTGCTCAAGGGACATTCCAACTTCCAAAGGGGGCACTTGCCAACTCCAGCAGATTTTTGGTCATACACTTTGTGGATAACCTGTGCAGTGAACAAGAACATGAAATTACACGATGCATTGTAGCAAAACTTCACTTAGTGACTTGGTTTATCTGTGGCTGATAAAAACAAATATGACTTAATGTCGTGGCTACACGGGCGATTTTTTACTTGCACAGGCGACACGATTTTTTGACATCATCAATGTTACAATTTCGTGCACCATATTTGCTTATGAAAACCGGTCCTTCTTGTCATGCCGCCTTTATCGGCAGCTTTTGCTACTAGAATTTGTCGCTCATGTAGCTACCACGTTGGTGATTTCAAATAATCGCGTCGTCTTTTCAAGCAAAAAATAGCTCGCGTAGCCGCAGCTTAAGACAACGTTTCGACTTCATATAGATATTGTCTCAAAGTCTACATTGATTAGACTGGAAACAGGACAGGTGATCAACTACATGTAGAAAATGTCAACCTCAATAGTAAGGGCACCTCCATAATACGGACACTAGTTTGCTTGGCCCTTCGTTGTCATTACTATGCTATTACCTTCACGCTCTTTTCAAACTTTGCTTTGGATGATGCACCATGGTGTTCATCTCGCATTTCACCAAGTTTTCCCTTTAACTCGCCGACCGTTTTCACTCCCTTGAATGGACATCCAGCCTCGAAGGCGGGGCAGCCTTTGGCAAGTGCTTTGGCTTCTGGCACGTTGAAAGGGCAAACTTTGCCTTTCTCAAAGGATGGGCAATGTTCCTTGACGCAGTCAATGGTGTAGTCCTCTGAGAACTAAATAAAGTGCAAATAAATGTTCTCTTCACAATTCAGATAGTATAAAATCGCTAAGCATGGATAGAAGCTGATACAAAATTTATTAGTTTATTTAGATAGCAAAGGCAGGGATGATCAAAAGGCAGCCGGGGATACCACAACAGCTTGCGCCTCTAACTGTTGGCCCTGTAGTGTAGTGGGACAGACACCGTAGTGGTGTGGGTTCTTTTACGTCCCTCAAATGCAGTGATAATGTAAAGTGTCAAGAGACGAGGCCTACGGTGTAACGTCTTGAATGTTTGTCCATTTGCAGATATGATTATAAAGGCAAACGTCTACGCAACATTTTAAAACTGAGAGTTGATTTGGCCCATCGTTCGAGGGTTCCGGTCAATGGGACTACCCGATTGTCAGTTAACGACTAATTTTTTGGACAATTCAAAAAAAGGACCTTGTTCAACGTCGGCCGTTCCTTTAGCTGCAGCTAATCTTCCAGGAAGCCGACAATTGTCAGTTAACTAAAAAAAGTTTGGCCAGCAAATGTCATGCAGTTAACGACTAATTTTTTGGACAATTCAAAAAAAGGACCTTGTTCAACGTCGGCCGTTCCTTTAGCTGCAGCTAATCTTCCAGGAAGCCGACAATTGTCAGTTGACTAAAAAAAGTTTGGCCAGCAAATGTCAGTTAACTACTAATTTGTAATAGATAAAGTAAAATGTCAATTAACTATAAATGTTCAATTTTCAGTTATAATTAACTAATTTTTAGGCCAATATGTCAGCTAATAGACCTTTTTACCTACATGGCGGCCATCGGCTTGAATTATTTTGTTCCAAAATATATTATGGGATTCCCGGGGTACAAATACATATTAATTTGCCACATGGGCATCCCATAATGTCTTAATTTTGGAACAAAAGAATTCAAGATGGCCGCCATATCGGTAAAAAGGTCTATTGTTAAACCCATTGATACCCTTAAAGGCCCTGGATGGTTTCGGTCGGAAATCAAACCCCGACCTTCCGCACTTAATACCGACCCTCAACCAATTGAGCCAATGAAGAGGGTGGCGGTACCGGTTGTGAATGGTGATGATGATGATGAATGTGTACTTACAATTGGTTTCCCAGTGTCATCAGTGGACATCGCACATCCACAGTGAAAGAAAGGGCAGTGACCATATTTGGAAGCCTCTACTCCATTGCATCCAAATATCACCTGTTGAAAGATAAAATTTCAAGGTTGTAGGATTCTTAAATTCAAAATTGAATTTTTGAAGGGACGATTTCCGTTTTATTTTGATGAGATCACGTTTCATCATCGTAGTATACTGTGACAACAATTCTACCATTTAGTTCATCCCCAAAAATATGTACGAAAGGTATATTATATATGGAAGTGCGAGCAAGGGAAGTTAGACAACAGATCTAGACTTCGATTTGGTTATTAGAAAGAGAGGACGGATGACAATTCATGGTTCCTCTGTTTGTTCGTTACAATTGCTATGTCCCACAAGGTGTAATATTTTATCGAATGTCAGAATATCAGCAATTGATCGAAAAAGTCCGATCACAGAATATTTCTCATCCATAGTTTTGGTTTTTTTAATAACGTTTGTAACGCTCCGTGTAATCACGTTGCAAATATTTAGTTTGGGAGAAATGAATCCACTGGGAATTCTGAGGATGAGCTGATTGCTTGTTTGTACATTTGCTTAGTGTTCAACTCACGTTAAATGCCTGGCGATGATTGGCAGTTGCTTTGCATTGGTCTCTCATCTTACCCAACTTTTCCCTCAGCTCTCCAATGGTCTTCACGTCTTTGAAGGGGCAACCAGCTTTCTTAAACTCTGGGCAACCTTTTGCCAGTCCCTTTAGACCAGGTACATTGTAGGGGCAGTAACGACCTTTCTGAAAAACTGGACAATGCTCCTTAACGTACTGCATTTCCATTTGGTTGTCAGTCTGAAAAAAGATCGTGGAAAATGATGAAGCGTAGTTAAATAACGGAAATTAAGCGATGAAATCATCTGTAAAGATATGAAGAAAACCATATGAAACCAGTCAAGAGACCCGAACCAGGATCGATGCTCATTCTAATGGAAAAGTATTAGAACCCCGTGCAAACGCCAGCTCGCAATGCCAGCAATGTTGAAGTCGCCATGAAAGAAGTTATCTTATGTTAAAAATCAAATCTTTTTAGATCGAGAGCATAGGATTATATCAGAACAGAGAGTTCACTGGTTGCTTACAATGGGTTTGTCCTCGCGGTCAGTGCTCAACGGACATTCAAACTGCCAAAGGGGACACTTGCCAACTCTAGCAGATTTTTGGTCATACACTTTGTGGATAACCTGTGCAGTGAACAAGAACATGAAATTAAACGATGCATTATAGCAAAACTTCACTTAGTGACTTGATTTATCTGTGCCTGATGAAAAAAGAGGCTTCAAGTCAACGTTTCGACTTTATATAGAGATTGTCTCAAAGTCTACATTGATTAGACTGGAAACAGGACAGGTAATCAACTACATGTAGAAAATGTCAAGCACCTCCATAATACGGACACTAGTTTGCTTGGCCCTTCGTTGTTCGTATGAGAAAGGTCCCACTCAGTGTTCGTATTACTATGCTATTACCTTCACGCTCTTGTCAAACTTTGCTTTGGATGATGCATCATGGTGTTCATCTCGCATTTCACCAAGTTTTCCCTTTAACTCGCCGACTGTTTTCACTCCTTTGAATGGACATCCACCTCCGAAGGCGGGGCAGCCTTTGGCAAGTGCTTTGGCTTCTGGCACGTTGAAAGGGCAAACTTTGCCTTTCTCAAAGGATGGGCAATGTTCCTTGACGCAGTCAATGGTGTAGTCCTCTGAGAACTAAATAAAGTGCAAATAAATGTTGTCTTCACAATTCAGATAGTTTAAATCGCTAAGCATGGATAGAAGCGATATAAAATTTATTTGTTTATTTAGATTTCTCTTCCTATGATTAAAAGGCAACCGGGGATACCACAACAGCTTGCGCCTCTTACTGTTGACCCTGTAGTGTAGTGGGACAGACACCGTAGTGGTGTGGGTTCTTTTGCGTCCCTCAAATGCTATGATAATGTAAAGTGTCAAGAGACGAGGCCTACGGTGTAACGTCTTGAATGTTTGTCCATTTGCAGATATGATTATAAAGGTAAACGTCTACGCAACATTTTAAAACTGAGAGTTGATTCGGCCCATCGTTCGAGTTTGCCGATCAATGGGAGTACACGATTGTCAGTTCATTACTAAGTTTTTGGACAATTCAAAAAAGGACCTTGTTTAACGCCGGCCGTTCTTGCAGCTAATCTTCCAGGAAGCCGATAATTGTCAGTTAACTAAAAAAAGTTTGGCCAGCAAATGTCAGTTAACTACTAATTTGTAATAGATAAAGTAAAATGTCAATTAACTATAAATGTTCAATTTTCAGTTAACTAATTTTTAGGCCAATATGTCAGTTTATAGTCCTTTTTACCTACATGGCGGCCATATTGAATTCTATTGTTCCAAAATACATTATGCGATGCCCAGGGTACAAATACATGGGCATCCCATAATGTCTTAATTTTGGAACAAAAGAATTCAGTGAATGATGAAGATGATGATGATGAATGTGTACTTACAATCGGTTTCCCAGTGTCATCAGTGGACATCGCACATCCACATGTAAAGAAAGGGCAGTGACCATATTTGGAAGCCTCTACTCCATTGCATCCAAATATCACCTGTTAAAAGATAAAATTTCAAGGTTGTAGGATTCTCAGATTCAAAATTGAATTTTTGAAGGGACGTTTTCCATTTTATTTTGATGAGATCACGTTTCACCATCGTAGTATACTGTGACAACAATTCTACCATTTAGTTCATCCCGTAAAATATGTACTTTCGAACGCATCGAAAGCCGGTATCTTGTGGACGTGCGACCAAGGGAAGTTAGACAACAGACTTCGATTTGGTTATTAGAGAGAGAGGACGGATGGCAATTCAGTCATGGTTCCTCTGTTTGTTCGTTACTATTGCTATGTCCCACAAGGTGTAATATTTTATCGAATATCAGAATATCAGCAGTTGATCGAAAAAGTCCGATCACAGAATATTTCTCATCCATAGTTTTGGGGTTTTTTAATAACGTTTGTAACGTTCCGCGTAATCACGTTGCAAATATTTAGTTTGGGAGAAATGAATCCATTGGGAATCCTTAGGATGAGCTGATTGCTTGTTTGCACATTTGCTTAGTGTTCAACTCACGTTTAATGCCTGGCGATGATTGGCAGTTGCTTTGCATTCATCTCTCATCTTACCCAACTTTTCCCTCAGCTCTCCAACGGTCTTCACGTCTTTGAAGGGGCAACCACCAGCATTCTTAAACTCTGGGCAACCTTTTGCCAGTCCCTTTAGACCAGGTACATTGTAGGGGCAGTAACGACCTTTCTGAAAAACTGGACAGTGCTCCTTAACGTACTGCATTTCCATTTGGTTGTCAGTCTGAAAAAGGATCGTGGAAAATGATCAGCGTAGTCAAATAACAGAAATTAAGCGATGAAGGCATCTGTAAAAATATGAAGAAAAGCATGAGAAACTCAAAAGACCCGAACCAGGATCGATGCTCATTCTAATGGAAAAATATTAAACCCGGCGTGCAAACGGCCACTCAGCCGACTACTTTTTATTGAAATAGGATTATATCAGAACAGAGAGTTCACTGGTTGCTTACAATGGGTTTGTCCTCGCGGTCAGTGCTCAACGGACATTCAAACTTCCAAAGGGGACACTTGCCAACTCCAACAGATTTTGCATCATACACTTCGTGGATAACCTGTGCAGTGAACAAGAACATGAAATTAAACGATGCATTATAGCAAAACTTCACTTAGTGACTTGGTTTATCTGTGGTTGATAAAAAGAGAGAGACTGGGAATAAAGGTAGGGTACCAACAAAAAGTGACAATCAATACACTGCACACGGCATTTTGAATGTATTCCTATGTCATCACTTTTACGATTCGTCAACAAAACTTCACTTGGTTTTGCTGTGTTTGGTAAAAGGTTAGGACTTGAAACAACCTTCAAAGTCTTCATTGATTAGACTGGAAACAATGGACAGGCGTTAAGCTACATGTAGAAAATTACAACCTCAATAGTCAGGGCACTTGTATACGAACACTTTGCATGACCCTTCGTTGTCCGTATGAGAAAGGTCCCAATGTACATATTACTATGCTATTACCTTCACGAACTTGTCAAACTTTGCTTTGGATGATGCATCATGGTGTTCATCTCGCATTTCGCCAAGTTTTCCCTTTAACTCGCCGACCGTTTTCACTCCTTTGAATGGACATCCACCTTTGAAGGCGGGGCAGCCTTTGGCAAGTGCTTTGGCTTCTGGCACGTTGAAAGGACAAGTTTTGCCTTTTTTAAAGGATGGGCAATGTTCCTTGACGTAGTCAGTGGTGTAGTACTCTGGCAACTAAATGAAGTGCAAATAATTGTTCTCTTCGCAATTCAGATAGTATCAAGAGACCATAATACTAAGAGGGCGAAGCTCAGTATTGATGTCTGTGCCATGTTCGTGGCGGCTAAGGCTATTTTTAGTAACTTCGCCATCGCGCGCGCAAGTCCCTCAACCAATAGAATTTGATTTTTGACGTGCGCGCGGACGGGACCGTTTGAATTCTATTGTTTAAGAGCCTTGCGCGCGCGATGGCGAAGTTACTAAAAATAGCCTTAGCCGCCACAAACATGGCACAGACATCAATACTGAGCTTCGCTCTCTTAGTATTATGGTCTCTTGATAGTATAAAATCGCTAAGCATGGATAGAAGTGATGCAAAATTGATAGTTTATTTAGAATTCTCTTCCTATGATCAAAAGGCAGGGATACCACCACAACAGCTTGCGCCTCTAACTGTTGACCCTGTAGTGTAGTGGGACAGACACCGTAGTGGTGTGGGTTCTTTTACGTCCCTCAAATGCAGTGATAATGTAAAGTGTCAAGAGACGAGGCCTACGGTGTAACGTCTTGAATGTTTGTCCATTTGCAGATATGATTATAAAGGAAACGTCTACACAACATTTTAAAACTGAGAGTTGATTCGGCCCATCATCAGTCGAGGGTTCCGGTCAATGGGAGTATCCGATTAATTTTGCCTAATTTTTAGGCAAAATGCCAGCTAACTATCAAACTCCATTGACACCCTCTCTTGCAGGTTCGGTCGGAAATCGAACCCCGACTTTCCGCACTGAATACGGGCGCTCAACCAATTGAGCGACTGAACAGGGTTGCGGTTGTGAATGATAATGACGATGATGATGATGAATGTGTACTTACAATTGGTTTCCCAGTGTAATCAGTGGACATCGCACATCCACATGTAAAGAAAGGGCAGTGACCATATTTGGAAGCCTCTACTCCATTGCATCCAAATATCACCTGTTAAAAAGAAAATTTCAAGGTTGTAGGATTCTCAGATAAAAAAGTCACAGCATTAACATCTCATCGGGGTTTTAGGGTTTTTAATAACGTTTGTAACGTTCGGCGTAATCACGATGCAAATATTTAGCCGGTTTGAGAAAAATGAATCCATTGGGAATTCTGAGGAGGAGCTGATTAGTTTGCACATTTGCTCAGTGTTCAACTTACGTTAAGTGCCTGGCGATAATTGGCAATTCCTTTGCATTGGTCTCTCATCTTACCCAACTTTTCCTTCAACTCTCCAACGGTCTTCACGTCTTTGAAGGGGCAGCCCCCAGCTTTCTCAAACTGTGGGCAACCTTTTGCCAGTCCCTTTAGACAAGATACATTATAGGGACAGTAACGACCTTGTTGAAAGGCTGGACAGTTCTCCTTAACGTACTCCATTTTCATGAGGCTGTCACTCTGCAAAAGGATAGTAGAAAATGTAGTGCAGTAAGTAACGGAAATTGAGCCTATTTTAGTAATGATGTTTCTTAGTGTTTTTAAACACATTCTCAAATAGAGGACAACTTAAATTCGAGCAAACAAGTGTTTGAGGACGAATAGGCCATTTTTATCGGTCAGAAACACTGGAGTCAAACTTTCTTTCGAGAGATCAGGGTCAGTTTTACAACTCTTCAAGCTTTCTTCGAGTCTTATCTTAAAGTGCTTTTTTTTCTAGCCACATTTTGACGTATTAAAATACAGACGCACGGAAAAATGGAATCTATTTGTTAACTTTCTTACTATGAGTTGCCCTTTCAGGTCTTCCTTTTCCTGACATCCATACTTGTGAAATGGGCAATGACCATGCTTGGCGACTAATTTATCATTGACATCATGGATGATCTGCAAAACAAAACAGAGTACTTTCATGAGGGGGTATCTCTTAACAATATAGACACTGTTAACAACACTGCTGTCTTTATTATTATTTATTTGGTCTTCTTTGCCGTTGAACTCTATTATTAATGTTTTCAAGTACCTTAATGTTAATTAGAGTTCCAATCAATATACCTTTTGAATATTCTGACACTCCACATTTAAAAGTAACTTCGTTTAATTTTTAAACATAAAACAACTCTTTTAATTTGGTACATGCATGTTTCGATGTTACTAACATCATCTTCAGCCATATGAGATAATATTACAATGCGCGTGAATATATACTGATACCTATACATTCAGTTATAAACGAACAAAATTTAAACTAACCAATAAGGAAACAAGTTATCTAAAGTAGAGTATGAACTAAAGATAACTGAAAAGATTATCTTAACTTAACATAACAAAGTTAAACTGACATGTTCAACTTGTTTGTTTAACTCAGGTTTCAACCGTTCAATGAAATAGCCCTCTTTAATTTTTAACTGGAAATTACTAGAAGCAGAATCTAGTATTTTAAAACACGATAGATCACATTTGTTTAGAATAGACCATTTCACGGTTGTCGTGGCTCAACCTCAGCCTCGACACCGTGTAATATATTCTTTAGAATTTGACTACAGCCCGTGGAATTTTAAAGTGTTTCGATTGTTTGTTGGTGTGTGCATTCCTTACATTACCATGGGCTGCAGTCAATTTCTAAAGAATATATTACACGCTGTCGAGGCTGAGGTTGAGCCACGACAACCGTGAAATGGTCTAAAAGTCTTACTAGCAAAACTTTGCTTATAGACTAAAAAGGTTTTTTTTCCTATCCTTAATAGTCTTAATATACTTTCCTAACAGGGTACATTACCTCAAGAGCTTTGTTCATATTAACCAGTCCTTGGCCTTGGGGCATTTTGTCTCTCATTTCACCCAACTTCTGTTTCAACTCGCCAACATCTTTGACATCTTTGAATGGGCATCCTTCCCTGAACGCAGGGCATTTACCAACAAGCTGTTTAGCAGCTCGGACGTTGTAAGGGCACCCTTTTCCTCCCTTAAAAACTGGGCACTTGGTTTTGACGGTGTCTATGGTTACATAAACTGAATCCTGACAAAACCAAAACAATTACAAAAACAGTTAATTTTGACTCGTGTACGAAGTGGCTTATTGGTTAGCGTGGCTTTCAAAGAGAGAGAATCAAGACTCGACTCCCATCAGTGTCGTCAGTGTTCCTTGCTCA
Organism: Telmatactis stephensoni; assembly: GCA_029948255.1. Lineage (NCBI taxonomy): Eukaryota > Metazoa > Cnidaria > Anthozoa > Actiniaria > Isophelliidae > Telmatactis > Telmatactis stephensoni. The sequence continues at coordinate 185,217 of JALIZF010001452.1, read as the reverse complement.
GTTTTTTACATAAGAATTTCATGCTCAAGAGAATGCCACGTGATTTGAAATCGACAAACATTACGCCCAAACTAAAACTTCTTGCTGATACTGGACAATAGTCGCACTGCAGTGGAACCAAGCCTTACGGCTACCCGTTAAGGATGTTCATGAGCATTAGTTCCCGTCGTCAAAGTTTCGGTAAAAATTTGAATGCTAAAAGAAAAACATACTAGAAGTATAGCCACATTTTTAGCGCATTTTCAACGTACTGATGTTCGCCTTATTTGCAATTTAATCATCGAGCTAAAAATGTCCGCCTTGGCCTTTGAGTTTTCGGCGGGTCATCGAAAGTAATATGATTCGATATGATTGGATCCCGAGGAATGTCGGTAAAATACGACTCGTCACCGAAATCCTACTGACATTACATACACAATGACACAGTGTGCTATCGCTAGCTTCGCTTGAGGTAGACATAACAACTGAATAGATAAATACCCCGCCATGCAATGCGGCCAATGCGTTATTCGTTTCAACGGGGCTCTATACTATGTTTCTTTGTGGGAAAGACTCGTCATCTATCGTTTCACATGACTTTCATTTTTTCTTGTTCCACATGAAATAACTGGTTAAAGTCAAATTTACGAGTTTTTATGGTCCTTGAAAGTTGTCACCAAGTGATGATGAATATACCAAAGACACAAGAAAACGTTTGCGAGGTTATTTCCGCGCTCAGTTTGTTCCCACATTTCTCCAGCCGTTTGGTATTTGCTTTAAAGTGGTTGCACTGTACCATTTTGTGAGGTCAGTCATACCCTTTCATATACCTGCCGTTTAAATAGAAATCGTTTCAAACATTTACTATAACTAGGCTATACTTCAACTCGTGAAAACTATTGTTTTTTGATTCCTCCAGCTTAACTCCTTTCAAGCTGAGTTCCTTTGGCCGAATCAGATCATCACAACATATAAAAATAATTCAGGGTTTTCAAAAGAAAGGCGGCAAAAATGTGGCCATGTTCTTAGGTCCCAGCGGAAACGGTCCCAACTGAACGAATACTGTCTGTGCGTTCACAGTAGAGAATAACCCAAAGTTAGTCAAAGCTTGACTCTGATCATGGGATCCATGCAGTATCCATAGACTGCAGCGACTTGAATTTAAAAACTAGTAACATCCTAATGTATTACTAAGACAAAATTAAAAAGGTTTATTAATTGACGCCGCTATTTTGCTAGTCAAAGTTTTCATTGGTTATTGTTTGTACTTCTAGCCAGGGAGGTGGACTTGTTTACTTTTATGTCTAATTGTAAAAACAATAAGGGCACTATATCCCGCGTAGACGACGCTTATACTGCTTAAGCGCGTTGTCAATCGTAACCCTAAGACGGGAGATAGTGAAATCTCCCATTGATGTTCAATATGCAGGACAAAAGAAATACTGTCATAACAAAAGAAACTAATAAAAGAATAATAACACACTAACAAAAAGATAAAAATGGTAAAAATAACAAAGAAACGACCGCGCATACCTCCAAGAAAGGCTGAAGGTATATTTAATCTATGGTCAAAGTATTCCTGGAGCGTCAGTTAATGCTTCCTATAGTGTAATTAAAACATTCAATTAAGTGGCGGTCTTGATTTTTTTAAGGATAAAGACAGACATACAATGTTGTTCACACCCAAATAAGCCTCCAGGAAGATTTAACGCCCTAGAAATAGTTGGCGTTTGTATATACCTTCATCTTGTTTTAGGCCTGATTTCAAGCAACTAAATAGCCAATGTGCACGAGCGCGATTTTTGGGGAATGTAGTCCTTGCACTCTTTTAGGTCTACTAGAATAAACCTCCAAATCTGTTTTTGTGTTTTCTTTACAGAAAATGCAAGTTTTTTAGCAATAATTTTTAAAATGCTAAGAATGCTAATAGATTTTTTATGGTTAGGTTTTTGATTGACTACAACTCCGAGAATGCTTTACGGCAAGTTTTGGTTAATCAAAGTACTGCGTACAAAGGAAAGCTCTGAGACCGAAAGAGAAACACGATCAGTTGTCACCGCCTGCACAAAAATCAACAGCATCTATATAATAGTTCAAAACCGGTGTTCACCTTAAGTTTTCAACGGCATATTTGAAATCCTCAATAAGTTTATACACCTATAGGTATATGAGTTTATAGGGTAGTGATAGACTCTATTAACTCGAGAGTGGTTTCATTTAATAGCTAATAAGTTAAATATACGGCACAAAAGAAGAGAATGATAGAATTAATTTAACTAATAAATAAATTATTAACTAATAAAATAATATTTAACAGTCCGTTTGCATGGCGTCATTTTGCTACAACTACCAGAATAGGATATGATGCAGAGATGCAAGTCGTCTGTTGCTATAATATGTTCAAATTTTGCTTGCTGTCCTTAAAACAATCATAGTGCAATTTGCGAGAGCTTTGATTTTGTCTGCTCGGCCAGGTACTTCCATTACAAAAACATATCCACCATAATTATATGATTAACAGGTTTTGCCAAATTGCAATTCTACGCAGCTAAGGCCTACTCCAGGACCATAAGTTGCCTTAAAACGCCTCAGTAAAATGCATTAAAATACTCAATGCAGCCTAAAGTAGCCTTAGGTTAATTTCAGTTAATTCAACTTTTTTTAATAAGTTGCCTTAAAACGCCGTAAAGCGCCTTAAAAATTACACAAATTTCTCCACATTTTCTTAAAACGCCTTAGAAGGCCTTAAATTGCATTAAGTTGCTGTAAAAAAAAGACGGCGACTTAAGGACCCGGGATAGGCCTCGGCTAGTCAGTTGTTTATTTCATCTTGACTGTCACAGCTAGCTTCATTATTTAAGTTGAAAGAATCCGCTTTTTGTTCATGATGTGAGTAACTGACCCGTGCCTTAACCCGTATTCAACTCAAATCGATGTCGGCGACTTTGTGGAATAAAGCAAAGAAACTGAATATAGATGCCATTATTGTTTTGCAAAAGCGAAGGCCCATCCCACACTTAACCCGGCCACAAGAGAGCTAACTTTTAGTAAACAAAGCGGATGAAACATGCAATTTGAGTTGTGTTTATCTGATTTCCGCAGACTTATACGCAAAAGAGTGAGCAGTAGAAAAAGTGGCACTCAAGACAAGGGCTATAATGTATGCAAATTTTGCTTGCTGTCCTTAAAACAAATAGTATGTCTTTAATTAAAAAGTCATAAGCAAACAAGCGAAAGCGACGAGAGCGAGCAACAGAAAAATGTCTGGAACTGCCATGCAAGATGGACAATAACAAATATTTCAAATATTCTTTCGCAAAATATTGTACTTTCAAAATGATACAACTTGTAACTTTTTACTTACAATGGCAGATTGAGGCTCAAAAACTGGCTTTCCATGTTTGTCAGTGTTAAACGGCCAGGTCTGGTGTTCTGGGCATGTCTTTCCTAACTTCTTCTCTTCGTTGTAGCCAAGAAGGACGGCCTGTTGAATAGCGTGTCCCATGATTTTCTTTCCCTGCTCATCATCGGGCACAAGCGATTGAAGTACGTCGGTTATTTCGCCAAGAGTTTTACATTGCCCTGGACTTACTATACATCCATGGTCAAACTCTGGACACTTTCGGGCAAGTTCACTCTTTAAACCAGTGAAAGGGCACTGGTTGTCTTTGAAGACGGGGCATTTTGCCTTGACTTCAGCTACGGTAGTTTCCTGCAAACAATGAAATGTTATTTAAACTGATCTGTGCGTACAGAATAGTAGTTCATGCAGCCCAATATTCTCACAGCCAAAGTAAACAACTTAAGTACATAAGGGGCTTCCAGCCCATGGCAAATCTTGTTCGCGCGCCCGAGTGCGAGCAAACTGTAGAAAAGAAGACTAAATGGAGACCAGCTGATTTAGAAGAGTAAAAGCAAGGACCAATTTTGTTTATAGGCTTAAAACAAGTTCCCCAGCTAATCACTAGTACAAAGTAAGTCATGAAGTAAGGACTGAAGGCAAGCAAGACACCTCTTAAAGTCACTATACATTCGATAAAGCTGTGAAGCAAGGAGAGTATTGGAAAAAAAATCCAGAAATTACTCAAAATTGAAATATGGTAAGAAAGATCAGCAATGATTGGCGGCAGCGTTTTACGAAGAGAAAAATTCAAAGTCTTATGCTCCTAATAGTGCTAATCACTTGGGTTGCAATTATTACGAAATTAAGTCAGAATAACAAAGCAGCAGGCTTCGGAAATTTTCCAGACGAAGAAATGAGCCGAGCGTTATGATAAACGACAGCTGTTCCTGAAGCTAAATTGAAGTCAGTTTCACATTAAGCTAAGCTGTAGTTACTTACCCTGGCCATTTCGTTGCAGTATCGCACGGTTTAGAGCAAGCGCTGTTGCTGCGAAATGAAACTCGAGCGAAATGAGCTAAAGCTTACGAAGTCAGTTTTATAACAGCCTAATCTCGTATGCCATCGATAAGCTATAACAATCAGCAAACAATAAACGTCTGAAACGTTAGCCAATCATAATGGCCGTGAGAACCACGCATGAATGCAAATAGCTACGTCACAGGCTTCTGAGGGGGGAGGGGGAAGGGAGAGAGGAATTAGGAGAATAGTGTTTTCACTTCGTGTTTATATTTTTATGCCAATTTGATATCATTTAAAGCCATTGTGGAATCTAACTTGAACTGCATCGTTTGTTAGTTTTATTTGAGTCCGTCCTTTTTAAGATGAAGTCTATTTTATAAGACATACCACGGTTTATATTTGCATAACTTGCCTTTTTGGTCCGGTGAGCTTATTTTCGGGGAGGGCTTATATTTGGAATAAAATTTGTGTTTCAAAACAAGCAGGCGTATTTGATACATCATCAAAACGTTTTTTCGCTAACATTAAATACTTAGCTAATTGATGAGAGATCAGAAAACTTAGAGTTGTTATGTAATAATTGGCGGCACGTGGCAATGGGGGTATCAGGGAATATTGCAATAAGACCCCCTATGAGGACTATTGTTTACGATCACGTAGCCTGTGAACGCGCTCTCAGGGACATGATAACGGAAAAACCATATGAGCTAAGCGGCTGTTTTCATACTTTCAGTTTCAGAAACTGATAATGAAACATGAAAAAAGGTACCTGCATGCTAGAATTTTACTCGATTAGAAAAAAACTTTTACAAAACCTCGAGACATTACAATAAAGCTTCGCGGGGATATTTATTAAAACAGTGATTTTTCTGTTGATCAGAATGTCCGGGCACCTCTCCCAAAGTACAGCGCATTATATCTCAGAGACGCATGTACCAAATTTTGATAATATTTGATATTTTGTTCTTTGTGTCTAAAATGGCTTGTATACAAAATATTGAGCTTGAAAAACCTATGGTGTCGTAATGATAAGAGGCTATTAAACGTTTTTCCGCCCTATCGCTTTCAGGGGCCTGTTCACAGGCTAACGATCACGTGCACGCAGAATGTGACCTCTCTCTTTCCAAGCATTCATCAAGCGAGGACGCTATATTTTTTCCCCTTCCTCCATCACCCTATTGTCACATTCTTGGTGCCGTCACCTTTACTTGGCAATATAGTTCAAGCAAGTTGTGAAACTTATTATCTCTAGTGCATATTTTTGAGAATAAACCGGCTTTGGGTTTTCTGAACCCCTCATGAGTCAAATACAAGCCGGGCGTATAAGATACTATCTGAATATATCATTAAAAAGTTTTTTTTCGCTAACATTAAATGCTTAGCTTGATGAGAGATCAGAGAGTTTAGGCCGCTGAACAACACTAACTAACGGTGTACAGGGTCGTACAGTAATCAAAGTTTTGTTCTATGTAAAAGGCGCTTGACCACTACGTGGTTTAGCTTTTATTTGTTTCTTTCGAATCACAATAAAAGAGATTAATATGTTGCTATTAATACAAATATAAAATGCATATACCACAGGAGATACCTGCTGTTTTTTGCGAACCGGCGAACAAAACTGAACAAAACAAAACAAAACCAAAAAAAAAAAAAAAAAAAATTCCATTCTATATACCTTTTGCATAAAAACGTTTGCAGAGGAGACTAACCGACCTTAGCTCAGTGTACTCTTCTATCTAGAGTCAGTATTTGAGACTGATATCTGCAAAGAAAGATTCGCTCGGAGGCAGGTAAATTACAAAAGAACACAATTAAGGACCCCTACTAGGTAAATTACCCAACCCTATCCCTAAGAAGTAACACAGACCCTTTCACATACTTGCATCCCTCGCTATAAAAAAGACAACTTAACTTAAATGTAAATTATAACATATAATAGACGATCGTGTTTGGTTCTGAAGAGCTTTATTAAAAGCTAATTAAGTTACTATCATTCTTATTTTCTTTTAACTGACTGTATTACTTCTGATCCAATTGTGATTGTTTATTCAAAATCTGTAATATATACGGCTTTACGGACCATTAGACCACCACATTCCAGGTGACATTTGGTTAATTCGTGTTTACTACGTATTTCAGGATAAGGTTGTAAGTTTCCTACATGGAACCGACGAATCTTTTTTATAATGATCTTCTTTCATTGATGGTTTTCATTTGTTTAACGGAGACTGGTTCCACGAATCATCACATGATGTTTCACGTCGCTTGAAACATGTCCCCCCATTGTGTGCCAAGCCGCATATTGTAGTCACCGGGTCTCCTATACCTTTTGCGTGAAACGTGAATGGCTGATTTGTTTTTGACGTGAAACGTGATTTAAGGTCTAAAATGTTTTTGCGTACACGGTTTTACTTTCGTTACAAATCACACCTTTGATGCTTCGTACTACAATGCTGAACAAGAAGTGCAAGATAAAATAAATTGATTCCCATATTTTAATAGACAGTTTCAATGGCATATCAATTCATTACTCGATGGTTGCTCACCTAAAAGAACTCTATTGATCATATTTATAAGATAGGATATGATCCATTAGCTCATGTATCATCTCACAAAGACTTGGGAATTATTATATATCATATGATTTGAAATGGATGAACATATTGATAATGTCATCTCTAGGTATCTTAGGTTTCTCATGTAGACATAGTCCGTGCAGCTTTGATCTACTACTAGAAGATCGTTAAATTTAGCTTATGTAATGGTCTGATTTAGATTATGCAAGTGAGTTGTGGGCTCCTCAGACGTCCATAGGGAATATTTCTAATTAGAAAGTGTATAAAGGAGGACAATTAAGTTTATTTTAAATCTTAAGTGGAGTGACACCACAAGTAACAATTTCATTTATATACTAGTAAAGTTAAATTTACTGCCGATTACTTATCAACATGAAATTATGGATATGATATGATCTTATTTTTATTATGAATGTCGCTTAGGTCACTTTCCTAATAATGTTTGTTCATTCCAGAGTTTTGAGTCGTTCTACTCGTAACAGCTCTGCTTTTGACCTGCCAATTCCGGCTAAGTGTCGCCCTAAACTTTTTCAAACTAGTTATCAGTTTTAATCGTGGCTAAGCTGTGGAATAATCTCTCTGTTTCTCTTCGCTCTTGCCAGTGTAAGTATTTTAAGCAATTTAAATCACAGTTAATCGCTTATTATACTAATGGTCTTAAGACTGCTTTTGATATCAGTACTTTTAAGACTTGGAAATCTATGTAACTTAGAAGTAACTTAGCTATGTAACTTATAAGTGCTGCTCTTCTCGTAACATCTTAACGACTAATGCTTGCTGTTACTGAGTAGACTTAACTTAGATCTTAATTATATATAGTATTGGGCAAACATTCCATATATATGTCATATTGTATTTTTATGTACATATATTCATTTATATATGATTTTATTTGCTATTGATCAGGGGGGGAAAGAAATCGAATATTGCTACTTTGATAGATTTTTCAAATGCAATAAGTTTATGATAAGAATTGTATCTAAAATCTCAGTTCAGTTTTGTTGTGTATTGTTTCTTGTTTAAAATGGCCTTCACAAGCCCGTGTTCTTTTTTATATTTAGTGGACCGTATTCCGATCAAAGAGTTTATGAATACCATTTTAATTAATGTTTCTAGAATATTTAGCACAAATATCGGTTCACGTGTAATTTCTCTGTTATGTAAGCCGTCACGTTGCAATTAATGATTTAGTTAAACCATATGTCATTAACTATCCATATATAGCTTATCTAGCATTTTATCTAGGAATTGGCCAATAAGGGGCCAGGGGCGGTCTGAATTTCAGGCCCATTCACAGGGAGCCCGGCTTGGTGATGTTATAATGAAAACAAAACGATCACGTTACAGATGAAAATCTATAATATTCCTGCAGGCGCCAATCTGTCTGGCCCGTAATGTAACACCGGCTTGAATGTAACGCAATAGTGTAAAATGCCCCCGTAAGAAGAGAGAAAGAAGAGAAGGGCTGAAGCAAACTATGGTACCCCTGATAAAATGTCAATTTTTGGTTGCTTATTTTGAACTCAGGGCCCTAAAACCCGCACTTAGAGAAAGAAGATAGTTTACCCCAAATGAGAGAGCGTCATTTTTATCACTTATCAGCTACTTCTATGAAAGATTCGGTAATTTATGATCGGCTTGTTTTAAACTTATGTGTGCCAGCACTTGCTGGGACAGTTAATTAACTTGGTAGGAAAAAAGCAAATTTCTTACAGTTGAAGCTTTTTATATCCTGGTAGTTTAGAATACATTTATTAGATAGTTTTCTTCTTATTCCCTATAGCTACGTTTCCCCTCGACGGTAACTTTTTTTCTTGTCTGCATAAATTAAGTGTCCCAGCAACTGCTGGAACACATGTAACGATAGATCTCTGTTTGCTTCAGCCCTTCTCTCCTTCTGTGTACTCTAGCGCGTGTGTTACATCTAACCGTTAATTATTTGAATTTGAACATATTCAATTACACGTCACGTTCAGGCCGGTGTTACATTACGGAACAGATAGACTGGCGCTTGGAATGATCGTTTTGTTTTCATTATAACGTCACCAAGCCGGGCTCCCTGTGGCCCATTTTCCGCCCATCGATGCAATGCCATTCTGACTCAATGTCCGACAAATGTATAGTTCAGCACCAATATTTTAGTTCATTTCATAGGGCACGCTCAGTTTAATTGGAGCCCAGCTCTATTGTGTAATCCTCACCATTATATTATTATCTTTTTATTCAATTATTGTGTAATTATTTTTTTAGGTGAAATTTTTTAATTGTATATATGTATATGAATATGAATATGGGATGAGTATAGTTTAGTCATAATTGCTATTAATCTCATTAAACCTTCTTCTTCTTCTTCTTCTTCTTCTTTAAAGCTTCTTCAAAGCTTCTTCAAGCTTCTTCTTCAAAGCTTCTTCTTCAAAGCTTCTTCAAGCTTCTTCTTCAAAGCTTCTTCAAGCTTCTTCTTCAATTAAAGCTTCTTCAAGCTTCTTCTTCAATTAAAGCTTCTTCAAAGCTTCTTCAAAGTTATTTCTTCAAAGCTTCTTCAAAGCAAAGCTTCTTCAAAGCTTCTTCAAAGCTTTTTCAAAGCTTCCTAGCTCTTCAAAGCTTCTTCAAAACTTCTTCAAAGCTAGCTTCAAAACTTCTTCAAAGCTTCTTCAAAGTTTCTTCAAAGCTTCTTCACAGCTTCCTCTTCAAAGCTTCTTCTTCAAAGCTTCTTCAAAGCTTCTTCAAAAGCTTCTTCAAAGCTTCCTCTTCAAAGCTTCTTCAAAGCTTCTTCAAAGCTTCTTCTTCAAAGCGTGCAAAGCTTAATAAATAAATAATTAATTAATAATTAATTAATTAAATAAGAGTGTTTTCACTTCGTGTTTATAGTATATTTTAATATTCATTTGAAGCCATTGCGGAACTTGAACTGCATATCGTTTGTTGGTTTTGTTTGAATCCGTCTTTTTTGTGTTGAAGTCTATTTTTTACGCGGACATACCACTGCTTATATTTTGTATAACTTGCCTTTTTGGTCCGGTGAGCTTATTTTCGGGAAGGGCTTATATTTGGAATAAAATATGTGTTTCAAAACAAGCCAGGCGTATTTGATACTATCTGAATATATCATCAAGAAAAGGTTTTTTTTTTCGCTAACATTAAATACTTAGCTTGATGAAAGGTCAGAGAGTTTAGAGTGAACAACACTAACGCCGGTGTACAGTAATCAAAGTGTTGTTCAAAAGCGCTTGACCACTACGTGGTTTAGCTTGTATTTGTAAGTCAATCCTTGATGGCTTCTTTCGAATCATATGTACGTGAGATTAATATATTGTTATTATTACCAATATAAAATGGTACCACACTGCTCTTTGTGGCGAACCGGCTAACTATCAAAACGCAATTCATTTTTTCGAACATAAAAGCGTTTCCGTAGGAGGCTAACGTACTGACCGTTAGCTCGGTAGACCCTTCTTTATCTAGAGTCAGTATTTGAGATTATATCTGCCAAGAAAGAAATCATGTTTGGTTCTGAAGCGCTTTAATTTAAGCTAACTAAGTTACAATTAATCCCGGGGGGGGGGGGACTCCGATCGTAAATGGACGGGGATGCTCGTCGTACCTTTTAGGGGTCAAAATCTGCAATCTGGTACCTTTTAGGGTGTCTCAGACTAAGTGGACTACCAGAAACATAGCTGGTACCTTTTAGGGACTGTTTTGGGGTAAATAAACTACCTAAAATACGCATGAAAGGGACGATTTCGATGATCTGAATTGAATCTTCAAAGCACATCGATAACGAAGTGTTTCTTACTTTAATTTCTTATTATTGCTTTTGAATTGGTACCTTTTAGGGGTAGAAATGAATTGTTGCCACTCCCACTCAGGTACCTTTTAGGGGTCATTTTCAAAATTTCCGACGAGCATCCCCGTCCTCTTATATATAGGAGTCCCCCCCCCCCCCCCCCGGGCAATTAATTTTAGCTACCAATCCAACTCGGGGCCGTAGCGCCCACAGGGGCTGGGGGGCACATGCTCACCCAGTTCAGTTCTGAAAATATCAAAAAATATACAAAGACTTGCAATGTATAGGTGAAATATCGATGGTTTGTTACTACAAAATCAAGATCTGTTTTATAACGTATCATGTAGTGACAATAAAAATCAATAAATTAATAAAAAATAAATGTTAATTATGCATCACGTGATGCATAGTGACTTTGTGCCCAGCCCCCAACCCCACCGCAGTATTTGAAGGCTTGCTACGGCCCTGTAACTGTATGTATATAATTTTTGATCTGATTGTGATTGCTCATATTCAAAATATGTAATGTATACGGCTTTACGGACCATTACCCGCCACACTCCAGGGGACATTTGGCAGGAACAAGCGGACCAAGCGGCATGAACAAGTTAATTCGTGTTTACTACGTATTTGAGAATAAGGTTGCAAGTTTCCTACATGGAACGAATCTTTTTTATAATGATCTTCTTTATTGTTTGATGGTTTTCATTTTTTTATTAAACGGAGACTGGTTCCACGAATCATCACATGATGTTTCACGTCGCTTGAAACATGTCCCCCATTGTGTGCCAAGTCGTATGTAGTCACCGGCTGCGTGAAACGTGAATGGCTGATTTATTTTGACGTGAAACGTGATTTAAGGTCTAAAACCTTTTTGCGTCCACGTGAAGCTTCTTAAAGGTTTTACTTTCGTTACAAATCACACCTTTGATGCTTCGTACCGTACAATAGCCGAATTCATATTAGAGACGGAAAACCGTCTGAGTCGGGAAACTCATCACAAGACGGAAAACTCGTCTGATATGAATCCGGTGAATGGCGAGTTTCCTGTCTCAATTTATCCGTCTTACTTTCCCGGCCAAACCGACGAAAAAGTTGAACGAGAAACTCGTCAGTGACGGAAAACCCGTCCTAAATTCCTATTAGACGTGAAAATCGCGACGGGTTTTCTGTCTGTCCCAGGATTTATTTATTTATTATTTATTTGTCGGAAAACTAAAACGGTTAACCGTCCTTAAATTCACATTAGTCGGGTTTTTGTGAGACGAAATTCCATCCGAGACGAGTTTTCCGTCTTCTACTATGAATTCAACAAATGCTGAACAAGAAGTGCAAGCTAAAATAGATTGATTCCCATATTTTAAAAGATAGTTTCAGTGGCATATCAATTCATTACTCGTTAGGTGCTCCTAGTCACGAGTTCGCGCCACCACCGAGTCAACGTGCTGATTGGCGTCTTGCTTTGGTAATTGAACAGCTTCTGCTGGCTTCTGAGTTCACAGGAAAGGAGCTTATTTGTCAGATATCGACGCTATAAATGAAGTATTTGTTTGCGAATAGGTTTTGTATGCTTGCTTTCTGATTATATGATTACTAATAATTAATTGATAAAAAAATAACTAGGAGTTGTTATGTAATAATTTGCGGCACGTTGCAATGGGGGAATGACTTATTGTATCAAGACCCCCTATAAGGACTCTATTCTTTATGATTACGTAGCCTGTGAACGGGCTCTCAGGGACATAGCGGAAAAACAGCTAAGCAGCTGCCTTTTTCATAGTTTCAGTTTCAGAAACTGATAACGAAACATGAAAAAAAGGTACCTGCATGCTAAGCTTTTACTAGCTCTAGAAAAAAACTTTTACAAAACCTTGTAACATTACAGTAAAGCTTCGCGGGGATATTTATCAAAACAATGCTTTTTCTGTTGATCAAAATGTCACCTCTCCCAAAGTACGGGGCATTATATCTCAGAGACGCATGTACCAATTGCAAATTTTGATATTATTTGATATTTTGTTCTTGTGACTAAAATAGCTTGAATGCAAAATATTGAGCTTAATAAACCTATGGTGTTCTTATAATTAGAGGCTATTAAACGTTTTCCCGCCCTATCGCTTTCAGGGGCCTGTTCACAGGCTAACGATACGTGCACCGCAGAATGTGACCTCTCTCTTCTCAAGCATTCATCAAGCGAGGACGCTATATAATTTTCCCCTTCCTCCATCACCCTATTGTCACATTGCCGTTTTATTGGTGCCGTCACCTTTACTGGGCAATATAGTTTAAGTAAGTTGTGAAACCTATTATCTCTAGTGCATATTTTTGAGAATAAACCGGCTTTGGGTTTTCTGAACCCCTCATGAGTCAAATACTGGCTTGCTTTTTGTGTCATTCTGTCCGGTAAAAGGCGAATGCAGGCCTTATTAGGTGGTTATTGACAGCAGTGGAAAGAAAGTAGACATACATTGACTATATAACTGCGAACCGGATCGTTAAAAATTGTAATTATTCCAAAAAACAGCCGGAACATCAAAGCTCTGCATGAGCCTAAAAACGTTTATATAAGCCTGTTAAGCAGGAGCCAAATGCAATTTGAGTGACGACGGGAGACGGCGATCTCGACTGACTTTGTTTTGGTTTGGTTTGTCATCCCTACGGGCTAGTTGTGATACCGAAATAGCTAGAAAACAATGTACATTAAATAAATCATCCATGACCAAGCTTGACTCTTTATGGAATTTTTAGCCTCGTGGATTTGAGGTTTGATCCGGAAATCACTCGGTTTGTTCGTGCATAAACTGCGTTATTACTGATAAGCGCAATTGAATTTTCTTTTTCTTTTTAGTTGAAAGAGAAGTCGATTTGACCAGAAATATGCCATTGATCTGGTTTAGCCACAGGCGGCAAAAGCTGAATGAGCGTTTGGGTTACCTGTGGTCAAGGTCGAAAAAAAGCATTTCAAAAAAATCGTTCCTTCTGACATGTTTGCTTGATTTACAGCCCGAATAGTTCATTAAGGTGATAATATAATTTAAATGTTGTTTTAGTTCTAGTTTTATGCCTTAAGTATGAACTTCACTTCTCCTAATGCTATGTACTTATACCATTCAATTCAAACGCCAATAATTCATCTAGCTTCCATCCTACAATCTGAAATATTCGGGCCGTAAATCAAGCTAGCAAGTCGTAAGGAACGATTTTATTGCGTACAATTCTTTATATTTCGACCATGACCACAGGTACGGCCGTTGGCGCTCCATACTTTTACTTACAAAGGAGAGGTGCAATTTGTACAGTCAACAGGCGTTATAGCGGACACCGTACCTCTCTGGACCATCATTTGATGTCCATAATAGCGAGAGTCCGCAATAGCGAGGTGTGACAAAAATGACCAAATTTGTTATTGGTAAAGTTTCACATACTGCTATACACTCTTGAGATTTCCAGTTTCTTTTAATTTACAATAGGTAAACATTTACGCTCAATGACGTGTGATAGCGTCAACAGCGCAAGCATTTCAGCTAAAATTTCATTCAAAAACACAACAAAATCCTTAACGTCTTCGCCTTTTTTCCCCATCAAAATCGTCCCTTTGTGATCCGAATATGCATAGTTTTGATGCTAGCCTAAAGTGAACAACAGCAGAACTAAGAAAACTTTGATTTTTGACGCTGTCCCTTTTTGTGTACTAAATTTCCTTGAAACAGCACTTCTCTTAGCCAATCAGCATCGAGAATTTTTTCATGTACATTATTAATAAAATCTCGAGAAGAGAAATTTGAGCACGCGCTTGTTGAAATGTGATGGCGTTCAGTAATATCACGCGCATTTCACCAGAACATTTAACATAATGTGCTTTTGTGGGCTTCCTGTGTTTCTACTATTTCCTGTTTACCGAAAAGCTAGGTTTCTAAGCCAATTTCAAGATGGTGGACCATGTGATGTGTTTCACCGCTGCAATATCTGCAAGTTTTGATGGAATTTTGACAGTTTGAGGCTCCAAACAAAAACAAATCTACGTGGCTTCCAAATAAGGTAATGCCTGCCCAAATATGGAATAGACTTCATGACCGGGCAAACGCGGACACATGTTTGATATGCAACTGACAACCAAATGTTATGTTCTTTAATGAGTGAAAAATGCGTAGATTTAATATGCTAGTGCTAATCTTGACAAAAGCAGAAAACGAAAAAAATCGATTTAAAGACCATTAATTTTAATGATTTTTGAAACTGTGGTGTTCAAATGTAATTTGCACTTACAGCTTTTCTGCACAGTGTTACATTTAAACTGCACTGTTCTTGACCAATCACAATCGAGTAATTTTTTCATTTTGATAACCATATATAACTACAAACTAGAGATTATTTGTTTGTTTACTGTGGGGCATCAAATAAGTCATATCTGTCTTTACAATCAGGGACGTCCCATCCCAGAAGACATCTCTTTCTACCATTGACGTCACAGATGTAATGCCCATTGACGTCATCATCGTGAGGAACACAGTATACATCACATTCCCTCCCATACCACCACTTCCCACACTTGCTCTTCCCAGCTTCACTGCACTGTATTGTACCCGTGTCTACAAAACCTGGTTTGAGACAGCTGTAAGAACAGTTGGTGCCGTAGAATCCGGACAAACACTGCTGACATCCAATCATAGAGGAACCTTTTCCACATAGTGTATTATAGTCTTTGCATTCAATATGCTCACTTTTCACAAAACAAGGTTTTGTGCAGTTGGACCCATACCATCCCAAGTTACATTTCTTTCTGCCCATAGGATCACATGTGTAATATCCATTTATGGAGTCACTGTGAGGGACACAGTAAGTTGTGCAGTTGTCACCGTGCCACCACATTAAGCATCTCTTGATGTTGTCTTTGTCGCAAGTGTAGTACCCATCTCGTGGATTACTTCTTGGTATACATGGAGGTTCACAGTTGGGTGGGAAATGACCGTCTCGGCAAGTCTGCAAAAAAGTTGTGACCAGACATTAGAAGCTGGTGCTCAGGTAACCTTCCTGTACAACCACCCTCCCAAAAGAGCGTGCTAAAGTAATGCGCAATATTCAGCATTATTATAGGTTAATTAGAGATGAAAGGGTGTACCCTATGAGAAAGAGAAAAAACAAACAAAAACCAAAAATTGAAAAAACCCGGCACCATCTACTAAGGTCTACTAAAGAATGTCGCTTAATTATCTTGGATTAATTGACCTTGCTTCGAGCTGGGTTTTCCTCCCTCGCTAGTGAGCTGAAAGTATTAATTGTATGCGGTATAGAATATTAGAATGTAGTGGTAGTGTGTGTGTGAGAGTACAGTGTTCCTCCAATTAGTGTGCAAGCGCAAAAAGACATTGGACACTTAAACAGTTACATATTTTAAAGACTATAACGTGAAAGGCAGCTCATTTAAGCCTGGTTTTCACTAGCGACGCAAGCATAAGCGCAAGTAATTTACGCAGACTCAGTATCGCGCATAAATTATCACATAGGTGTGAGAAAAGACAAGCACTGCTAATGAGCAGTACACTACTAAGTCTGCGTATGTTGCTTGTGCTTATGTCATGAAAGCCAGACTTCACGATCCTTACTTTGCAATCAGGTGGAGCCCAGTTTGGATGACAGATCTTTGTTCCATTTTCACTACAGCTGTAATGACCTTGAAGGTCATCATCGCGTTCAGCGCAATAGTTATCGCACTTCTCACCATGCCAACCAGCGTGGCAAACCGTGTTGCCGTTGCCATCACAACGGGCACGAGAACCTGGAATACAATACTTGTTGCAAGAAGGACCAAACCAGTTGGGTAGACACACCTTGTTGCCTTGTTTATCACAATTGTAGTGAGTCCCTGCATTCCTGCGGCAAAATCGCTTACAGCTTTCACCATACCAGTAGGTACGACAAATTTTGTTGCCTTTAGAGTCGCAAACATAATGGCCATGTTGGTTATCGTCGTAGGATTTGCAGTGCTTCTTGCATTGACGCCCGTACCATCCTGGCCGACAAAACGTATTTCCAAAGGAATCGCACCTTAAGTGCCCGCGAGCATCATCATCGTGCTCTATACACTGTTTATTGCATCGGTTGCCATACCAACCATGGTAGCACTTCTTATTTCCCTCATGATCACAGTCATAATGTCCAAGCCAGTTTCTGGATTTTCTGCAGTATTTGGTACAGCGTGAGCCATAGTAGAAGGAAGAACAGTACACTCGAAATTCAACTTGAAGACTGGATCGTCTTCCACGCAGTGTTCGTTGATACACTCTCGACGAACGCCCATTGGGACTGGGTTTGCTGACGTGTACTGTGTACGATAACTTATCCACGAGGTCGTCCTTGGTAAATCTGTCCCAGTCCCACGCTTCAACATACAGACCAATTTGACCCTGTCGAGAAAAATCGAATTAATCTGAGTTTAAATGATTGAGAGTTAACGTGATTATAAGAGTGAGACACGCGTATTCGTATAATCTTCAATCTACCCTTGGATTTGCCAATATGTAAGGCCCGGTTTACACTAGCAACAGAGGCATAAGCGCAAGCAATGTACGCAGACTCAGTAATGTACTGCTCATTAGCAGTGCTTGTCTTTTCATTAGTGACATAAACATAAGCACAAGCAACATAGACTCTTTTTACTACTGACATATTAAGCAAAAGCAGCATACGCAGACTCACTATAGCATTTATCACATAGGAGTGAAAAAAGACAAGCACTGCTAACGAGCAGTACATCACAGCTGAGTCTGTGTCTTGTACTTATACTTATGTCACTGATTGGTATATCACTATAGTGTGAACCAGGCTTTATCGAAAGTAGTCCCTTGTTTGATGCTAAGGCTTGGCACGGAATTTCAAGTGGTTAATCCTATTTATACTGATATATAGGAAGAGCAGGGAACAATCCATCACAAAGCTGGACATCTTTCTAATTTCATGTTAACAGTCCCGGACTCACGATGCAACTTTTACATTTCATTTTGCAACGTTTCGCATAACAGCCACGAGAAGCCACGAGGGCCACGTGAGGATCACGAGTTTATTAGTAGTTATACTATTAAGTGTTTTTACCCTCGTAAAATAAAGTTTCTATCTATCTACAGCAGAGTTGCACTGTGCGGTCCATCCCTACAACTGTTGAACTCCACGTCGCGCAAAACAGTTACAGTAGTAGAATCATCCATGCAAGTACCCCTTTACAAAGAACTAAAACTTACAGAAAACGAAGAGAAACTTCTCCGAATCGTGAATCGCATGTGAATGTCGTCGTGCCCCATCCTACCAGTTCTGATGTTTGCCAAGGAGCAACCACTCAAGGACTGTGGTTTAGCTTTGTCTGTCAGACAAATCTTGAAGTATGTGTTACATTTGATTCTACATCGACCCCATAGATGAAAGTCGCAACATTTGCCGTTCCATTTGCGATTGGTTGGGTTTCGGTAGCGTTTGAATGTTACAAATACATAGCCATGAGCATCTACTTCCACCTGGTGAAAGAAAATATTCCAGTTATACTAGTCTGACATACTGACTGACTAACTGACTGACTGACTGACTGACTGACTGACTGACTGACGCGACTGACTGACTGACTGACTGACTGACTGACTGACTGACTGACTGACTGACGCGACTGACTGACTGACTGACTGACTGACTGACTGAATGACTGACTGACTGACTGACTGACTGACTGACTGACTGACTGACTGACTGACTGACTGACTGACTGACTGACTGAATGAATGAATGAATGAATGAATGAGTGAATGAATGAATGAATAAACGAATTAATGATTGATTGATTAACTCTTTGTTTGTTCTTGCCTTTCGATGCCTTAAACAAGCATTATCTACTTAATCCATTCAAAACAGCAGGACGTTGACGTCTTCGCCAAGTTTTTGTCTGAAGTGCCTGTGCCAGTCTACCAAAACATCCGAGAAACCATCTGTTCCTTTAACTTAGATGCAAAATTTAGTCCAAGCTTTTATTCTAAATGAAGGCACTATTTCGAGTGATTTAGCCTTGAAACGATTTACAAATCTCAGCAGTGTCTTGTGTTGTCATCATCACGCGAAGATCGTGTTAACACTAGCTGTATATAGTCATACAGACAAATACACACAGACAAAGTGTAGCTAAACAATCTAAAAATCACTTACAATTGCAAATATGAAGATCACAGCTAGCCCTAGGCCAGCGAGAAGCACTGATTTGCTTTTCATCCTGAACACGTACGATGCTGTCCTGACGGAATGGTGATTTGATATAAAACTCAAGGTTATGTCAGCATGTCTTGGAAGTGACGTGGTGAAACAGATATCGGGTCTCAGCGGAAGTTAAAAGCACATGATCTCACTCTGCTATAAGATTGAGAGATTGCCAGTTAGTTAAGCAGGAAATAATTAGAACGGTACTGAGATCTTCCTCTCAATCTTTCTTATTCACCATTTCTTCCTTCCTTCCTTCTTCCTTCCTCATTTTTTCTCATTTTTCTTCCTTACTTCACATATGTTTCTTTTCCTCTGACTTTGTCTCTCCTTTTCATAATATTTTTCTCTTTTGACATTTGCTTTACTCCCCTCCTTCGATTCTCTCTCTCTTTGTTTTCTTTTTTTCATCGCAACTTCAAATGCCAATGTCATCAGGGAATTTTTTTATTGATTTGTGACGCGTTATCAAATGTGAAGCTACAGTAGTTCACAGTGACCATCCACATTGACCTTCTCTGATATAGCATATCTTTTCTACTAGCACTTTTTCCTTGGTTGTCAAATCAACTGATATCTTGAATGCTAGAGTGATGGCACTTAATCCATAAAACAAAATCTAATAGTCAGTGTCTAATAGTCTAATCAAAACAAAAGAAAACAATAGAAATAGTGTCTACTAATGACTGTTAGACTAATGTCTATTTCACGGGTTAAGTGCCATCACTCCATTGTTTTTAGCTTCTTTTGCAATAAAAACTGCTATAGCTGTGTAAAAAATAATTGATAAAATTCACAGGCTTTTATCGCCAAAAATACACTCATACGATAAGCATTGTACTGTACTCGTTATTTAAAAGCAAGAAGCTTTATTATTATTATTTTGTCTAGTTTACTTGTGATAATTCCCTTATTGTTATATATAACTTTACAAGTACTGATAAGTTAGGTATGCTTTGTGAAACTGGGGCCAGGTTGCGTTACGACCGGTCACACAGAACATGAACAACAGAGTTGGGTTTTCAAAAGCGCCTACTTGAAATCTTAAGGGCATTTTGAAAATTACATGTCCCATTTTCAGTGAAAACGCGCTCTATGGTTGTCGATTGGCGGGGAATCGTAGACGCTTAATCAAGTTTACGTTTTGGAATGAAAAGGTTTTAACGCTTTTCAGCTTTAGGCGCCGCAGTGACTCATGATCAGTAGTCTAATTAAAGAAACAAATAAACACGAAAAGGATTTTATTTACATTCATTCAACATTATCTATTCATATCATGGTCTTTATGAACAGTCGTCGTGGCATTTTTTACAAAACAAAATTAGTATCTACAGATCTACGATAGAATTAGTATTCCGTGCTCTAAAAGCTCACTCGTCGGGCGTTCATTGTCATCGTCCGTCTGAAAATGCAGACTGGTCTCTACAGCGCATGCTCAGCATGCTCAGTCAAGGAGGGCCGAAGATCCGCCGAGTGAACGGATCGAGCGTCTTGTTTTCAGAGACGAAATCAAGAGAAGAAATCAATTCTTCACATCAATTCTCCCCCCTTTCCCTTTGTTCCTAAAATAACGTGTTCATATCGGCAGACTTCCATTCTTCATAAAAGTGATCTTCGTCTATTTTCTAGAGGTTTTCTTAATTGATTATTGAATTTAGAACTATTCTAAACAATATGACTCAAATATAGCAACCCAGTCACTATTGTCTCGCAATCCTGTTGACGGGTCAACCCGCGGGTCCACAGCAGGAGAAGAGTTCGTTGTGGCGTTGTCTCCTTCCACAAATAAAGGATTGTTGTACATTACAAGTTTTTCGTCAACTTGGCGAGAACCGTCTGGGTTCCTGTGGAACGAAACCAAAAGATGAAGTTCTCACGAAGTACTAAGGAATGCGCATAATCTGAGCATGTCATAACTTGCGCACTCTTTTTTTTTATTTCTACCAAACGCAACGACGGATTTACGAACAGGAAGATTGACGGACAAACAAACAGACAGGTACAAGCCTTGAGTCGTTAGGTAAGCAGGCATGTAAGGACGCAAGTGTATGGACAGTTGATCAGTTAGCCAGATGGACTGATAGATACAGGAAGAGTACCGGTACATCCTTGGGAGGGAAAACTTGATAAAATGTACCATCGTATATTCATTAAATTTGTTGCATTCAGTACTTTTATCAACTTAAATGCATCAACTTAAATGCACAAGAAATGCACAAGAACCCATTTACTCGTTTTATTGGTCGGATAATAGATGTATTAGACCCATATCCAGCAAAAGGCAACGGTAAATTTGCCCTCTTTATGGTTTACTTGCCTGCAATTTACACTTTACACTTTACTTTACACGGTCACGGCACGGTTACGGCAGGAATTTCGAATGTTTTTTATAGACATCACGGCACTGACACGGTCACGGCACGGCGCCGTCCGTTTCACACTCATACGAAATCTGCTCTATCGTCATATTTCTAGCCATTACCCTAAGTTCTGCTACTTGGTACAAATTTTGCCCTGGCTGTGGGACGGGGTATAAATGAAAGTGAAATCTCTCCTAGGGGCTTTGGCAGCCTCCCGCTAAATAACGCACGGGATTGACTGCAGGTAGTACAATACACGAACAATACATACCAAGAAATTTCCTGTAAATTTATAACCACATCTTTCTGTAGACAGGCATTGTCATCGTACTCTGACAATACGTTAGGAATTCCACTTTGTTGATTGGTCTGTACATCCGGTTCTTTAGGATCAGCTGATTCCTCTGTTTTTCGTTCTAGGGACCCCTGTGCCGATGTGTTCTTGTACCTCAGGTATGGAAAGGGTGTGGCTGGTCGTTTGATTTGTCTGCGGCTACAAAATTGTTAAAAACAAATTAAGTTGTGCAATTACATCCAGTGCAATTTGCCCCATGATTTTTCCAGAGGCTAGCTATGGAAACCCCGTAGCCCCACGTATGGTGTAGCGACGTTGACGACGTGGTTGTCACGCTATGAACGGATGTGATCAAGAGACCATAATACTAAGAGAGTGAAACTATAGATAGATAGATAGATAGATAGATAGAGACTTTATTTTAAGAGGGTAGTAAATAATAGTGCGTAGCTCTATTAACTCAGTATTGATGTCTGTGCGATGTTCGTGGAGGCTAAGGCTATTTTTGTAACTTCGCCATCGCGCGTGCAAGGCTCTCAAACAGTAGAATTCAAAAGCCGAAAGCAAACAGTCCCGTCCGCGCGCACGTCAAAAATCAAATTCTATTGTCTGAGAGCCTTGCGCGCGCGATGGCGAAGTTACTAAAAATAGCCTTAGCCGCCACGAACATCGCACAGACATCAATACTGAGTTTCGCTCTCTTAGTATTAAGGTCTCTTGATGTGATCATGGATCTGATGTGATATATTTGTCGTCTGATATCCTGTTCTTTCGTCGCGTCGTGTTTGTAAACCTGCCTATTTAAGAGTCTTACCTGCAGATTATGATGACCACGCCCACTATGATGCAGATAAGAAATAGAAACCCACCGAGAATCAAGGCTAACGACAGCTCGCTCAGTGTTTGCTCGGATCTCCCTTGCTTACTTTCTCTGTTCTTCGGTGGCTGTTGGGACGTTGTTGGAATAATTTCTGTAGGCACTTCTGTATGTAAACAAATCGAACTTAACATTATGGTAATCCATGGTAAATTTTGGTAATTTAGATTTATTAATATGTTATCGTCATTTAGATTTATTAAATTATAAATTGATCTTTTGTTATGCGCATGAGATAATTTTTATTAATCAGGCGCTATATAAATTATTATTATTATTATTATCCGCGAAGAACAAAAATTACATCACATTCTTTATGACAATCAGCCGGCAAATTGATGTTCGATAGTAGCTACAATGCCATACAAAAAGGTTAAGACAAAGCAAAAAAATTGTTGCTTTTTGAGTAAACCCATCACTTTCAATTAATTGTTCTCCCCTCTTCCCCTCTTACTCAATGTTGAGGTAGGTGCACAATGTCGTCCAAAGAATGGGCTATCGTCTGGTACAACATTGACCCGGGGGAGGAGGAGGATTCAATAAATAATTTGTAATTAGCAAGAGGAGACCTAATCAAGTAGCAGCTGAAATGTGTATGGATTTCATAACTGTCTTTTTATTTTTGTCCGGGATTGTAGCTATGCATTTATTCGCTCTATTGTCGATAGCTTTCTACCAGCCGTGAAAGCTCAAGGGAAAAGACACGATCAGTTTAGGCAAGATCGAACACGGTACGCATGCAATTTCGGCTTACGGCAAGAACATTACTTGCCTCGGCACAACACCTTATAGTGTACCTGCACTCACGAAATCGGCTACATATAATAAAATTAACCTCTTTATCTCCAACCTTCAAGGTGAACTAAAGATTGTTCGAGATAGCAGGGTCTTAGGGCATGCAGTCGATAGTCGATAGTCTTTGAATGACAAAATGATCCAGTTTTTTTCGAGATAACGTGAAATAGAGGGTCTCAAGAGTAAATAGTTAACATACTTCTTGGTCTATAATAGGACATTTACAGTATTGCGTCATACACTACAACTACCACAATACTTTGCCCACTGTCTTTTGTGAAATAATTAGTATCGATTCCTCTACTATTCTTCTGCTATTCTGTACATCTGTATAAGAAAGAAAATTTGTAAAGCATTCCGATAGTTGTAGAAAAATGACGTTATCGTGCAAATGTCAATTAAATAAGTCTACATTCTTACCTTCTGTGCAATTCTGTCCAGTCCATCCTTCCAAACATACTTCTTGGCCAGTAATGCGGTCACACGTAAAGTGTCCCTGAGCGTCATCACGTGGTAGACACTGTATGGAGCAATTTTGCCCGTACCAGCTCTCTAGACACACCCTGTTCCCTTCGTTACTGCATGTATAATGTCCCAGGTCGTCATTTCGCCCCTTGCAGTACTTCAGACATTTGGTTCCGTACCAGTGCTCTAAGCACAGGCGCGCACCGTCGTATCGACAGCGGAAGTACCCTAAAGATGAGCTGTTCTGGGGCTTACAGTACAATTTGCAATAATGACCGTACCATGACTCGTGACAACGCTTTTGTCCATTCTCGTCGCAGTCAAAATGTCCAAACCAATCGTTATCACGTGGGATACATTGAACGGTACAGTTTGTCCCGTGCCAGTTTGGAAGGCAGATTTTTTGTCCCGTCTCTTGGTCGCATTTGTAATGACCCTCGACATCATCGCGAGGCTCGCAGTGAACAGAACAGTTCACAGTATACCAATTTCGCGCGCAAATAATTGTGTTATTGACCGAACACTTTGTTTGTTGACCAACAGTTTCATTAGTTGGAGGGCAGTAAATATTACAGTCATTTCCGAACCAGTTTGTCAAACACTCTTTGGCGCCATTTGCGTGATTACAACTGTAATGTCCTCTTGAATCATTTCTGGGGATACAGAATACGTTGCAATGGCTACCATACCATCCTTCATGACATATTCTTTCTCCCGACGCCTTATTACATGAATATCCTGCCGTAGAGTCATTTCTTGGTTTGCAGTCACATTCAGGACCAGTCCAAACAGGTAAACAAATTTTTTGGCCAGTCGTCAGGTTGCACATATAACCTGCTGTCGAGTCGTTTCTAGGATCGCAGAACACGTCACACTGGTTGCTAGGAAACCAGCTCGTAAGGCAGATTCTTCTTCCGTTTGAATCACACGAATAGCCACCCTGGGAGTCGTTACGAGCCTTGCAAAACGTTGTACAGCTGTTACCATACCAACCATTATGGCAAATCTGAAACGAGGATTTGAATATTATTTTAGGACTTTTATAACTAAGTAATGGTCCGTCTAAGAAGTGTGGCCGGTACTGATGGAATGCAGAAAGGTGACGTGTTAATTGTGGTATTGTTAAACCTTTCATCTTATTGGTTAAAACATGAACAATTGCTATAAATTTGTAGGGAAGCACATATATATATTTCTTATTTACTAAATGATTTCATTTTAGAGATAACTCTTCTGTATAGGGAACATTGCAAACTCCTGTGATTGGAAAATATTTTTAGAAACGAGTTTCAATGCATTTTCGAGATTCAAGACCATTATGATAATCAAATAACTCTAATGGTTTTGAAATGGAAGTAAAAAACAACCTGCATGTGATTCTTTTCTATCCGGCGACTTTTGCTCCTATTACATCAGAGATTTCGCTGAATTACATCAGAGATTTGAATATAACTCAACACAACTTTTTAATGATTCCTGAAAACTTCATTTCTTTCGAAAAATAATAAAAAAACTATTAGTAAAATTATCAAAGATTTTTCTAGCGAAAAATCAGTACTTCATTACCGTTTGGTCGGCATGACAACGCACGTGCCTTGCTTTAATGCCTCGGCCTGATAGGCTGTGTTTGTCGCAGCAACTTTGCAGGAACGAAGAAGACAGCTACAAATAATTGAAGTTTTTGATTGAAAATTGCTATTTTCTGGATCAAAACCCACTCAAGACGAAAGGTATGAATTAGTAGATTGTTTTGAGTTTTTCTTTATTCTTAATTGTAATGAACTATCTAAAAACGAGCGAGAAATATCGATATTTGTGGCGCCATGTTACATATGTAAATTGGGAACTTTTTCTTGAACAACTCAAAACGCTCGAGAAACGTTTCTCGTGTATTTCATATCATCTTTAAATCTGATAATTTGGTAGTTTCTTTGCTTGAAAAGATTTTGCACTCCGGATAACTTCTTTTTACGTTAGAAAGAATCCAAATTCTCAGAAGACAGAGAGTGAGTCTTTTGTTCCCGCTACCATCAACACGAAAGGGGAAACCTTCCAATATGAACTATTTCTGACTAGTGCATGACCTGAAAAGCTTATACTTTTTTTTGAAATGTTAAAAAACATGTAAATTGTACCTGAATATTTCAAAGTAGGTGGTTTTCCGTAACTAGTCTGTTTTACCTTAAGGTAATAACGTACCTTTTTGCCTGTGTTCTTCTCACACGAATAATGCCCGTTTATGTCATCATCTTGTGGCAAGCAAAACGTCAGACAGTCGTTACCATGCCAACCGTTTCTACATACTTTTTGCCCAGTTATCAAGTCACAAGTATAATGACCGGTACTATCGTCACGTGATTTACAATACTTGGTACAACTTGGTCCATAATAATCTCTATTGCACTGTATGCTGTATTTTATATTCATTGAACTAGGAATGCCCTAGAAAAAGGATATGTGTATGTATTTAATTAGTGAAAACAAGTATATATTCAATTCCTTAAAAATTAGGACGAACTAGTAAAAATTGTTTCAATATTTAAACCCATGTACATTTTATCAAAGATAATCCCATATCACTTTATTTCGAGTTAATTCGAGCTATCTGCATGTTTGCTGTTTCCATGTTTTTGCCCGTTTTGTTTGTATCAGTTTTTTCTTCATCCTCCAGGGAAATTATTCTGTCGCTCGTTTCTCACTTCCAGATAACATACTCTGGGAACATTGCAGTGGCGAAGCAAGGGGGAGCCAAGGGGAGGGGTCAAATTTTGGGCTTGAGCCTTCATCTCATATCAATGACATCACTTTAAAATTTTACTTTTAATTTAATTCACAATACTCAAATGTTATCTCAAGTATACTCTGCACTTGGACGAAGTTTTTGCTTTTGTCCCAAAACGTTCTTCCTGGGGAAATTAGGAAATTAGCATATTTTGGCGAGAACTGGACCTTGAAATTTAACCTTTCCATTGACTGTCCCGCCTCCCCTCCCCCCCCCTCCCCGCCTCCCCCTCCCCCCTCCCCCCTCCCCCCTCCCCTTTGCTTGGCCCTCGCTACGCCCCTGGAACGTTGTCTGTTTTTAGAAGTTGTTTTTACCTTTAGAACACTTCGGTTCGAGTACTTTTAGCGATGTGTCGAGAACCGAATTTATAGAAGCTAACTCACCTTAAGACTAATAGTTGTCCACGTCTGTTGTAAAATTCCAGCAGTGGGTGTTACCCGCCTGTCAATTACGTATTTATCAACCAAATCAGAAGAAGTGAATGAATCATAATCTAAAACATCTATTGATACTTTAAGTCTACCCTGAAAACACACCAATTAATTTGCATCAGTACGTGTCGCATTGATTACAAAGCAAATACTACTTATGTTTATGGTATGGGGGAAGGCCACTAGGGTAGAAGCTGCTGGTCGGGACAACTCTGCCGTGAGTTCACATACATATAGTACATGCTTTACGAATTTTCTTTCTTATTCAAATTTTTATTCCCTCTTGAGAATAGTCTAACAATAGGCCATATGCACAAACAGGTCACGTGACCCCATCTTCCCTAAATCAAGTGGCACCGTCAGAATGAACACCAGAAAAAAAAAAGAAACTGAAAAAGAGCAGCTCGATATTAGTAAAAGTGCAAAGTTTCAGCTCATAAGATGTAATACAGAAGAAATGACAGTAAATTTAAGATTGGACATTTTCTTAAGATTCGTTTGGAAAAACGCGTTGGATGGCACGAGCTTGCCATCCAACGCGCTTTACCGAACGAAACTTAAGAAAATATCTAACCTTAAATTAACTGTCATTTTTTCTCTTATTCATCTTATAAACTGAAACTTTGCACTTTTACTAATATCGGGGTGCTTGCTTTCATTTTTTGAAGTCCATTTTGATGGTACTTCTTGACTAGGGAAGATAGGGTCACGCTGTTAGTGCATATGGCCTATTGGCACCAAGAGACCATAATACTAAGAGAGCGAAGCTCAGTATTGATGTCTGTGCCATGTTCGTGGCGGCTAAGGCTATTTTTAGTAACTTCGCCATCGCGCGCGCAAGGCACTTAAACAATAGAATTCAAACTGTCCCGTCCGCGCGCACGTCAAAAATCAAATTCTATTGGTGGAGGGACTTGCGCGCGCGATGGCGAAGTTACTAAAAATAGCCTTAGCCGCCACGAACATGGCACAGACATCAATACTGAGCTTCGCTCTCTTAGTATTATGGTCTCTTGTTGGCACTAATTGTTTTACAAAAGAATGTGAGCAAAGCATTCTGGTAGTTGTAGTATAACGCCATTATGCAAATGTGCTATTCTTACCTTCCATGATGGTAGTTCCTTTACAAGTGGATTATTGTTGGAATTGCCAAGTTGTCCTGCCCCCTTGTTAAATACAATATCATTGGTGTTGTCCCATTGTTTTGTTTGAATATTCAACACACATTTATTGTTGGCTCCATATTTTAGACATAATTTGAAGAAATAATCACACCTATCGTAACAGATCAGCTCGCAGCATTTGCCGTTTAAGTCTTTGTTGCTGGGATTTTGAAGCTGACAAGTTGAAGTGATACTTTAACTCCTGCTTTTGACTGAGAACTGAGCTGAAAAGATGAGACAGAGAAGCAATTCAATTGGCCGGCCACAGAGGTCAAGGGAAAGGGATCGATGAAAAAAGGAAGTGTGTTCCCAACTTCCTGTTTTCCTATGCCATTCCATCCTTTTCTTCTCTTCTCCTCAAACAAAGCGCGCAATATTCAAGGGAAATTCATTTCTGGACTCCTCGCATTTCTGATGCTGATATTTGTCAGGGATGAGTTTGCATGGAAAACGGGTCTTTAGATTTTAGAAATGAAGACAACTGAACTGAACTGCATCGAACAAAAGGTCATTTCCTTAAGAAAGTTGAACGTTTTATTAGTTTGTTATTGTTTGGTTGACTAGCGTGCATCTTGAATGAAATAGATAACAACAGTGTGGCTCAAAAATAACATGTAAATGACTTATTATTGTAAACAGTTTTGAAACATAAATATAAGCTATATCAGTACGCATCGTGGGTCAGAGATCTAAAAATATTGTTCTGCGTACTGCTCATATCAATTCGTTGCGGTATTCGGAAACTTGTTGAGACCTGTTTCTTGAATTTGTGACCTTGAACGTTCTATATAGAATTTACTCCAAATTTAACTCACCCAAAATTTGAAATACTCTCAGTTAATTAATTATATTAGCTAAGGTTTTTATGCTAAAGTTTGTCATGGCAAGTCAATCTAAGCAACGAGTGGAAATGTTTAAAGCTTTTATAGGGGACTCATTCCAATTTGGAGGCGTTTCCCAGAATTTACCAAAGGGATGATACTACATTGAAAGCATATTTTGCTACGTTCAAATTCAAGAAAAATGGTTTAAATTTTGAAGAGAAGTACTTGCTTATCCTGTACCCATTACTCCTAACTGATGTTTTCCCCTTCAGCAATTACAACGTTTTAAAATAAGTATGTTCCATTGATTTAAGTCAGATGAATGGTTATCACTCTGCCTTAATAGATAGCCTATAAATATTTAGACTTAAATGGTGTAATATATATTGTGTAATCTTTTCCTTGGTTAATAGCGTTTTCAGGATTATCGACTTCAGCTCTATGTACAAAGGAATTGAAAGGTTATGTAGGGTGATAATGCTAAGCTCGACGATTAAAACGTAATTAAAATCATGTTATTTAGATAAAATATACGGATCTCTGTACTAATTTACAAGCTATATAAGAACTCGTTACTAATTTGCAAGCAAGAAATGACGACGACGACGTTCCATTTGAAAACGTCAAATCATTGCTACAGGTGACGTCCTTTGAAAGTTTGGACTGCAGGTATGAAGGATTACAGTTTGCTTCCCACCATTGCAAAACTCCTTTCTTCAGTTTTCACTCGTATTTCTTCCGCTAAAAGTGATACAAAAAGTTTAACTTTTAAATTTCATTTCCGAAAGATTTCGTCAAGATTAACCGTGCGTTTCTTAAAGGAAACGACGTTTTGAAACTCTCATATTAAAATCACGATTGATGGAATCCCGAAAAAGAAACGGAAGTCTGGAAGTCATGATCAAAGCTTAATTATCTAAACAGATGTGTGTACGATAAATTTGATTGGTAAATGGTTGTTAATTGTTACACATTTCCAATATTTTAAAAAGACTTGCGCATGAATTTAAAAAGTCCTGACCATCCAAATTCTGAAATCTGTTTATTGCTACGTCATGCCTATTTTCTTACCAAAACTATTGGCTAACTAAGAGGAAAACCGCAGCCAGGTGAATAGCCACGATTGTGATGAGTGTTTCACAGTTGGAACGGACATAGAAAAAGAATATTGCGCGCTGCTCAAAAGTGTTGATTATTTTTCCAGACATCACAATCACACATCCAAGGAGAAAAGGCTAGTATTCGTCTTTCTCGTAAGGGCGTAAAAGAGTACAACAAAAGTACACGCAGTCTGATTCAATTCCTTTCCTCCAATAATTCCCAGGGAACCAAGCTTTCACAAAGAGATGAGAAAATGTCACTTGGGTGGTAATGCGATTGTCAAAGAAGCACTTCAGTGTCTTCCGGGCATCTTGATCAAATGTGTTGGCAAGATCTTCAGTCTAAGATTGTTTCATACACTCACGATCTCATGTGTAGACGATAATGTGGATGATCCACTATACAGCGAGACTAATAAGACCATATCTTGCGGTAAAGTGGATCATATATCGGGTATATGGGGTACATAAACGCAACAACCTGCCATCGATCACTTTAGAATGGAATTATTGCTCAATTATACGCACGTGGCATAGCCGATGATTATTAGTCTAGAACTCCTTGACTCAAAAAGCCAATGAGTCTACTTGCAAACAGATTGAACAGCGCGCTTTCCACTAAAATGGACTAAAGGATTGTGAAAGCCACTTCTGTTCAATTCACCTATTCAAAAATCTAGTAGAGTTTATGGACTTCTTCCGATGGTGTTCTCAATCATTCTGCGCGCACATAATTTGTAAAATTGTAAAATATCAAGTTTGTGGTACAGTTAAGATGACCCTAAAATTCAGGTTTTCTTGGAAAACACAAATACAAATATTCTAAAGGGTTTAGTACAATTTAAAACGAACAAAAGTGCGCCCGGCATATACTAACAGAAGAACAGTACCTTGACGCAGAATACAGCACAAATCATGTACAGTAGTCTAAGATTCATAATTCACTCCTTGGATTCCTAACAGAGTTAGTCTTCAATTATAGACTGAGGTAGCTTTACGCACAGCAGTGTGATCTGTCTGTTGAAACTGGTTTGAGCTCAGGGTTTTGTGTACTCTTGAAGATATCCGCAGTGTTGGACCAATCAAATGCGTGTTCAAGGATTACACGTAAAGGAATGCGATATACAGCACCTTACTCATCCTAGAGTTGAGCGGAAGGTCATGTTTCCGGCTGCCGAGATGGTTGACCTCTTATTGGCTGTTATAGCGAAATTCTTGGTTAGGTTGATATTGGATGTGCATATCTTCGAGATTTCTTGGGATGTTTTGATTGCAGTACATGTTTTCTTACGGCTTAATTGATCGTGACTACGAAAGTATATGAAATGTTTGTTTTGATATTGTGAATGAATGTACACAAATGTTAAGTTGTTACTGTTATGAAAGCTTATCTAACAGGATTCAAAGCCTGTTTATTACTCGTGCCCAGGCCTTTAGGCCGGGAACGAGTTATAAACTGCAAATGTTTTTTTTTTTTTTTTTTTTTTTTTCCTGTGTTCGTCCTGAGGGACCTCTGATTGGTTAAGAGCGTAAAAACAATGCCCTTCATTCATCACCTTTAAGCGACAGCGAACGCAAGCCAGGAACTTTAGGAATGCAAGATGGCCGACTTCAAAGAAAATAGCTTTCAGAGACAGGCTTTTCCTGCAGTAGAACAATGTAATTTGGAGCTTTTAACTCGAGATATACCTATATACTTATATGAGCTTCAGAATGGGCTGTTATTTTGAGCTTCATCTCCAATACTTTGACCAAATATCGAACTCTAAATGGAGTACTTGAAAGCCGAGGCCCTCGCGATAACGACTATTTCCTATGAGCTGGAAAACTACGAATTTCTCATCCTACATGTTGCTAAACGAACATACATAGAAGCAAGTCAATTATATTCCTCATTCAAGCATTCAAGAGATCTTGAGAGGTTTTTGTAGTGAATTTTAACTTAATATCGGAATGGCATGACCTTGTATTTCGCGTTTGGTCACGTAACGTCTTTTATTCATATATATAACATCCGAAACATGAACGAAAAAATACACGATTTGTTATTGTGTCAAATATGCCGTTGTAGAAGTCTTTACAGCAAACAATTGAGATATATAGTGAAATAAGAAGTTGAATATAAAACTGGTATATTTTTGCATGTTGGAGATATCTAATACCTATGCATGATAATAGAAAGACAAAGGCACTAATAGCTGTTGACAGACAAACTAACTAATCAAGATATTTTTTAGTTTAAGTTAGCCGATTCAAAAAAGGTCATTTGTTACGGTTAGCTATTTCCCGGAATGGTGAAGAATGCGTGCTAGGGGAAGAGTACGAACGGAGCCGGTCATTGGAGCCTCTCTTAAAAAGGGCTCCAGGCATAGGCACGAGTGAACGCACGTGTGCGTCTAGTTCAAGTTTTGTGATGATCGTCGTAACTCAGTTAAAATCGTGCTTTTTCAAACTCACTTCTCTTGAATGATTTTTTCTTTATAATTTTTCTTCTTTTCTTTTTCTTTCCTTTTTAATTTGTCTTCTTTGAAATCGGAAAAGCAGAACCTCATATATTTGATTATAAGTATTATCTACTTCAGGTATTTGGATGTCTTTTCGGATTTGGTCTTCACTTTCCGTTGAATTTATGAAGAATTAAGGAATGGAGTGATGAAGTTTCAATTTCGTTGTCTAGATGTATAAAGTCCATAAACACTTGCAGACAAACAATTGATACGAGTTATCACATACGTGACGGGCGGACTCTATAAAGATTGATACCAAGAGAAGCTAAGAGACCATAATACTAAGAGAGCCAAGCTCGATATTGATGTCTGTGCGATGTTCGCGGCGACTAAGGCTATTTTTAGTTATTTCGCGCGCAAGGCTATCAATTAATAAAATTCGATTTTTGACGTGCGCGCGGACGGGACTGTTTGCTTTAAGCTTTTTAATTCCATTGTTTGAGAGCCTTGCGCGCGCGGTGGCGAAGTTACTAAAAATAGCATTAGCTGCCAAGAACATCGCACTGACATCAATACTGAGCTGGTTTCGCTCTCTTAGTATTATGGTCTCTTGTTGGTACGTAGATATATATTTGTAGCCTGTGATTTACAACGACGATGCTAATTTAAGCAACTTTTGGCTTTGCTAACGCGTTGCTAGTTTTTTGATTTGAAGTTAAATGGCTTCACCCTGTTCTATGTCCCGAATAGAGAGATCAGCAGGTTATCCATCTATACATGTATGAGTAAATATTATTACAAACTAATGCAGAGTTTCCGCCTTTCAACATACATATAGTTCCCTTGCAATACCTGGCACTCTGCTAACGAACTTTGTAGTACAAATTAAGCAAGCCATTCTCCAACTCCTGGAATTCAGTGCTTAAGAAGTCATAGCTACTGTTGCGCACTCCAGTATAAAGATGGTTTGAGCTTGTCCAAATTGAGATCCTTTTCTAAGAGAAGTAGCTACACTTCACAAAATGCATTGAACAACCATGATAGGCTAAAAGTTTATTAAGTCTTTAATTGGGTACTCCTTACTTTTCTCAAAGAAACTGACATTTAATGGTACTTGATCAGTTGTGCGCATGCTGAGAAATGATAAGCTGAAAACGGTTTAGCTCCAGTGCGTCAGAACAAACAAAAGCAAGAAAAGTGTCCGCGACATTTATCTCTAGATCAAAATTAGTACCAGTATTGCCCCATGGTGGGGTCAGTTAGTTAAGAAAAGGTGCTGATTATTTTAATGTTTATGTCTGGTACAAGTACATACTTGCACACCCTTGTACTGTTTCAGTTGGGGCCATATTGTCCTATGGTGGGGTCAATTAGTTAAGAAAACGTACTGATTATTCTTAATAATTATGTCTAGTACGAGAACGTAGTACTTGACATCCTTCAGAACTGTAACAATAGTTCTGTCTCAACTCCTGTGTCCAAGTGATATTATCACAAATCACAAAGTGTCAGTAAGGATGAAGCAGTATACAACAAAACGTCTCCCAAATATTTCAACATCGGAAACTGAAAAGAAAACTCGTTAATGGAATGACATTGGGTTGATCTTTTCTTTCAAAACAACTGTATTTCCTGCTCAGTCACTGTAGAAATGACTGCTTCATATTTCTTTTAGTTCGGTGGGAGAAAGGGGCGACAGAAAAATCAGCTTTCCTATCTGTAAAGATACTTTTAAGAGAAGCCCAAGAGAGGCAAAGACTCTTAATGAAATCAAAAGAGGTAAGACTCTTACCTCATTTTATCTTGATGGATGGAAATCTCACCGTGTGAAATTAAAAGAGGTCTGGCATTACTGATGTTTCGAGTTCTTATCCCTTTATCTATGTCCAAGTAAAAAAGGATGGGACTTCATTATTCGTTCGTTGTTGAAATAGATTATGGATGGCAACTCATCCATCTTTGTAAAATTGCAGCGCGGGCTGTAAATGTAACCAAGCATGCAGGGGTTTCTTAAACAAACAAATAATTTTTATGGCATTACATGAAGAGGGAATGTGGAAAAATGTAAAGTATTACAAAATTAATTTAAGGCAGTAATATTTTATTAGTTACAATAACTGAAATACGCACATGCTGTCTACGGTCACTCAACGGAATTCTCATGATCAGCGGCGCTTCCCTCTCCACCAACCACCACCTCCTCCCCCTCCCCCTCCTCCTCCTCCTCCACCGCCACCTCCACCTCCACCACCGCCTCTGCAGTAACTGCCTTTGTTAAAGCTTCCTATATCTACATTCTGTCTGTACTGCCCTCTGTAGTTGCCAGCACGTCGATAACGACCGACTACATACGTGCATCTACCGTTTTCAGCTTTCCCTATTCCTAGCTCCGTGCTTCCTTTCCAGACGACTTGAGTAAAGTGGCCAGTTCGACTGCTGAATCCTCCGTTACTAAAGTTGTAGTCACAAACCTCTTTGTACCTAGAATTAGAAAGAAAGTAGAAGAAAAAGGACATGCGTGGAATATGGTTTAAGGCACTAATTGTACCACTAAGCTGTACAATATGTAATTAAAATTAGGCAACAGGCTCTAGCAACATTGACTTTCTATTTCCTTTTAGCTCTAACCTCAGAAGATCGACTTTTCCTATATTTAAGCCCACGACACACTAGGTGATTTCACACGCTCGTTGGAACAAATTTTGATAACTTCGAACAGCCTTTCCAAAATAGTTAAATAGGTAAAGATTTGTTGCATATTTCATGCTGCATGCTGAAATGCATGATTGATAATGTGTATTTGGGCAACAAGAAACTGTAACAACTTAATATATTGACTCTCAGCTGTTTTTCTCAGGTCGAATTTCATCCACACTTAATTTTTCAAAAGTTTCCTTTATGTTTTAGATATAAAAAATAATAGACAAATCCACGATGGATTTCAATCTTGGAATGCAATATGAAAAATGCAATATGCAAAATAGTTACGGACAACCTTTTTGAATAGGTATAAAAATAAGAATTTGTTTGATAAAAGAACAAGAATCATTTGCTTGATGTACTCACCACATCTCAGTGGCAGCTGCAGCGGTTAACTTTCTTCCACAAGACATGGCCAAGTTCTCACCATCGCGTGTATTCGAGTGTTGGAGACTTCCCATTCGTGCTAACTTTGCTGCATAAGCTTCAGCCTCACGTGTCATGGCGGAATTAAGGGTCATCGCTGGGGCGTTGTGGATACGACGGTACTCATTGTGTTTGTCCAGACCTTCCTGGGCATAAGAGTTACTTCCGCCACTACCTCCACTTCCGCCACTTCCTCCACTTCCGCCACTACCGCCACTTCCGCCACCCCCTCCACTTCCGCCACTTCCGCCGCTGCCACCACTTCCGCCGCTTCCCCCTCCGCCGCAGAGATTGCAAGACTTTGGGCAATTCTTTTTCATGAAGTCGAGATAACCAGGATTTTTACAATAATCGTTTTCTTTCCAGTAATTGCAGTGTTTGTGGTTGTCTTGGCAGGAAACTAAAATACAAAAATTTTCAAATCCGTGAGGTTTTTCTGATACTGTATGCTAGTTTGTATGTAATTTTCATGCATTTGTTTCAAGTAATAATAATATCTGCAAACTAGGGACACACTTTATATAACAACAAGTTAGGTAAGGGAATCAATTCTTCCTGGCACGTGGTTGTAGTCAGAGTCGGAAAAATTTGTTAAGAGTTGAGGAAATTGACATTCAGGTTGAATCATGGGACTGTTTTTTAGGGGGGACGGAGGGCGACCTTAAAGTTATGGTAAAATATTTAGA
Source organism: Telmatactis stephensoni (assembly GCA_029948255.1). Classification (NCBI taxonomy): domain Eukaryota; kingdom Metazoa; phylum Cnidaria; class Anthozoa; order Actiniaria; family Isophelliidae; genus Telmatactis; species Telmatactis stephensoni. Next base: position 148,935 of record JALIZF010001452.1, on the reverse strand, counting down.
ACCATCTACTCTCGATCAAATTGCTCTTTAATTGGCTTTTTTCTCTCCTAATTTTACAGGGTATCCCGATCTCTTCAGATGGATTTGGAAAAGTATGACCACCACAAGGTTCCCCTTTGATATTTCAGAATGGCGGCGAATGGACTTGAGTTCGGAGCTTCTTTATTTTGGAGGTTATGGGTAGAGGTAGGGTGTGTGTGTACTTTTTTGGGGAAGGGGTGTTGAGGGACGGGGGAAATGGAGATATCGTCTCTACCTCACCTGGTGGTTGGGTAACAACTGGTGTTGGTGGTGGTGAAGGCGGTGCATTTGTTGCTGGTGGTTGACCACCACAAGGTTCCCCATCGTTATTACAGTAGCTGTTCTTGTCAAAACATCCTTTCTCCACGTTATTGCCAAAACTTCCCATCATGTTCCCAGCGGCTCTGTAGCGACCTACGATGTAATAGCACTTTCCCCACCGGCCATCCTTAGAGGCAACGCCTATTCCAAGCTCCGTACTGCCTTTCCAGACGATTTGAGTGAAATGACCCGTACCACTCATGTATCTTGGCCGAGTGAAGTCATACTGACAAACTTCTTTGTACCTAATAAAATCATTCAGTAATATTTCATTAATCTAATCATATGTAGGCGGCATCAAGCTACAATCATGGACATATCTGTTGGTACATTTAACCCGCTTGCTTGACAATATTTGTAGTTGGATATAAGTCCATAAGAAAGTCGTATAAAACCTGTGTTTAGATGGCACTCTATATGGTTTGAGCCCTCCACCTCCCCCACCCTAGCAATGTTGCTCCAATCTAGATCGCCCGGGGCGTGGGACGGTGCTCAGAACGAGACACAACATTGTTTGAGGGGGAGGGGTAGTATCACAGTTTCACGCGCGCGCTTAATGAGTTTGGAGTTCCTGTCCCGAACGAATACGTCACTGATTGTAGCTTACGTACAATAGTGGAGCGCAATAAAACAATAACTGGTGGAGCATCATACAAGAAGACGACAATACAGCTGAATAGCAGCCGATGCATCGTTCATTTCCACAAAATCAATCGAGGGATTTAATTCAGAACTACGCACTGAAAAGTTAACACTGACAATACAGCACTAAACAGCACTGAAATGCACTGTACATATAGACAAATCTTCAATCAAATCTTCAAGCAATCAATCAAGCAATCAAATCCAGGACAACACTGAAAAGTTAACTTTCTATTGCCAACAACACAGGCGCAATATGGTACTCACCACATGTCCACCGCAGTGGCTCCAGTGAATTGCCTTCCACAAGTCATAGCAAGGTTTTCTCCCTGGCCTGGGCGTTCACTAGAACTTGAATGAGACAACGAGCCTCGACGTGCTAACTTCTGCGCGTATGCCTGAGCAGAGCGACTCATCTCTGAGTTGAGTACCATCGTCGGGGCATTGTGCGCTCGTCGGAAGTAGTTGTGTCTTTGAAGTGCTTCTTGTTCATAAGATGCTTGGGGAATGAACGACAAAGTGAGTTATTTTCAATGTGTAACCAAAAAGTGTATTCGTAAGAAAAAACGTCGTGGCCAATCGAATCGCCACATAGCAACACATATGTATTAAAGAGGGGGTACCAATAGCATTCCATGTTATACTCAAAGCCATTCACGCATCACGCGGAAGATTTTGACGAAATAACGCGGCTACTTTTTTAAATCGGCAAATCACGCGTTTTGCATGGTGCGATCACGCATCATTGTCGGATCTTTTGAAATGATCTACACTTTTGTATCCCGGCCCATTTTGGTATGCCTAGTCAAAGGATCTAATTTTGTGTAGTCTATCAACAGTCACTTTGAGGAACTTACCATTGCAAAGCTTTACCAAACCTTGAAAATGTACAAAGCTATGTGTTAGTACACAGAATGTGCTAAAGCAGTGTCAGTTAAACTAATAATCAAAAATGTACGAATTCAAACAGTTAAACCCTTAAACCAGAAGTACCAAGTTAAATCATGAACACTCGTTACCTATGAGGATCGGCAAAACCAAGAATCTTAAACCCACCATCTTCACTCTTCAACGTGGGTAGCTTTCACGATATTCTGGACTTTTGGTCTTTCTAGAGCTGTTTATATAGCTTAAAGTACACATCAAACGTATTAAACAAACAGAAATATTTTGCTACGGTAACCAGCTTTGCAACCTGTAAGCTGTTCACATATCTGAATACAAAGGACTCTGTTGTATCGGTTTCTTGTGTGTGGTTGTTGCTGTTAACACGTACCATTTTCAGACAATATCAATACGATCTTTATCATTAAGATTTTATGGCATACAATAGTACTAAGAATTTCTTGTGCAAAGGTCAAATCGATGAAATCCTTTTGAGAGATCAGAATTCTTAAAATCCTAAAGCGAGCGAACGTTGTCACGTTCAGGAAGACACGCAAGACATGCACTTCTCAGAAACTACTGGGACAAAAAGGGAAAAATACTCTTTAAAAAGCCTGTAGATAATAGCTCAACACATATATGTCACTTAATTTTGCAATGTGTTGAGTATTCTTCAGCCCCAAATCTGGATAACTTGGATAAAATTCAAGTTGGTGCACTCGATCACTAACCATTACTTCAGTTCCAATCTGAAAAATGAAATATTTTGAACTGGAAAGCCGGTTTTTGCTGCGATCAGGTAGACCTAGTAAGGCAATAAATCTTATAGTGTAATATTCAAGACAAATTCACTGAAAAAAAACTGACGTAAAATACCCAGTGAAATGGGTTTTAGTAAAGTTTGTCATAAAGTTTGAGATAACTGGATCAACATTTGGACAGAACGTCAATGTGAAAAGTCACTGAACCAAGGATCATTTACACAGGTAACTTGGTAGACGTCAAACAAGTATCTTTCATTTGCATATGAAACATTTTATTTGCAATTATTGTAATATTTGTATTATCACACACACACGTCACAAAGAGAGGTATGTTTTCTGGTGTGGTCCCTTTGTTTTTGCTTCCAGAATAACGGCTAATTATAGATAGAAAAGTACAAAACCCTTCATCCATTAATGGTCCCTTGAAAATGATTCCAGATCCTACATGGGTTTAAAAGACATGCATGATCTCTGATCCTAACATACTTTAGAGATCGAGGGCTGCTCCCATAGAATCAATTGATCCCTGTTCTGGTCTAAAAAAACTGATAGTTTAGCTGGAAATTCTAGGCTACTTTAAAATCTACTTACAGGGGTTCGCTCGAGGAATAAATTTTCTACTGAACAAGGTTGACCATGTTATTACGGGGTTCATTCATACATGGTGGTTGACTCTATTACAAGGGCTTTGTACCATTTGTGAGCATGGCCAACAATATGGTCAGAATTTTGTGCAGTTTAACGTTCATGTTAACCATCATCAAAAACAAAAACACGGTCAAACACGTTTCTGACCATGCTTAAAGCTGGCGACCCTCCCCCTCAACTCAATCCCCCCGCAGCTATACCTCTAGCACAGGAAGCCCGCCCCTCAGTATAATCTTTTCCTTGTAAAACTCCATAAGTGGGGATAGTGGAACACGCTTGGTATCTAATGATCTAATGAAAGAAGATAGAGAAACGGAGGGATTCCCATCTGAAGAATTGCCATCAACTCACCTGGCAACTGTTATTCAGAAATTCTAGAGTCATCTATACAACGAGGAAAAAAAAACACTGCACCCCTTTACTTTTTGAACAACTTCACGATACCGGCAACAATAGTATTAATTCAAACCATCTTCGCAGCTATATTCAGTCAAAACTTCCCTTGCCATAGGGCGATAACAAGCCGCAACATACGTACATCCATGTAAGAGGAGGTTTTCCAATTTGTCTTCTCCCTCTTCTTTAAAATATCCTGTCTCTACTCCACGTCCGAAGCCGTTTCATGCAAATGTTACTGTTCTTCAAAGACGATATTGCAGAAGAAAGAGTTAACTAAGCGGTGCATGACTGTTAAATGTATGTAGAGGTAGTTCACTGTGGTGAACCATGCAACTATTAAAATCTTTTACCGAACACAATTATGCAAAGGCATGACAGAACTGCACCATGTTGTGTGCAACAAACTGAACCTTATAGGGATGAAAAAGTGATTGTCCATTTAGTTTATATATGAGTGCTGGTGAACAACCCTTTTACGCGATATCTGTCAGGCATAAAGACAGGCAAGTTACTTACTCGACATTTGATTGGCTCATTCAAAAGGCCATTGAAGCATGCTTAACTTGCATATGTAATGCTAACTCTTGGATCTCGCTACAACGCTTTATGGCTTTTGCGGACACTCAAACGAAGTATGGAAATATTGCGTTCTCGCTGGGGACCTTTTTGCTTGGCTCTTGTAGCTGTGTGTTTGGTAAGTGAGTTTTACGAAAGTATTTCAAACACTTTCTGCCTCAGTCTAACTAACAACTATATTGTGCTGATGCGTACTAGTCGTACGCAGGTTTCATACGTACGTGTTACTTACAATTTGCAAGTATAGATGTTCTGCGATGATGCTTAACATCTTATTACGCCTCAAACCATACACGTCACTTACGCCCATTCCTAACGTAAAGTCAGCGCGCGCTGAGACCCATAGAGACGTCCATACATGACGATGTTCTACATCTCATTTCACCTAAACCATACGCGTGACTAACGTATGTACGTAACTCAGTCTGCGCGCACTTAAACCCGTAGAGACGTCCATACATGACGATGTTCTACGTCTCAGTACACCTAAACCATACGCGTGACTAACGTATGTACGTAACTCAGTCTGCGCGCACTTAAACCCGCAGAGACGTCCATACATGACGACGTTCTACATCTCATTACACCTAAACCATACGCGTGACTATCGTCTGTACGTAACTCAGTCTGCGCGCACTTAAACCCGTAGAGACGTCCATATATGAAGATGTTCTACATCTCATCACACCTAAACCATACGCGTGACTATCGTCTGTACGTAACTTAGTCTGTGCGCACTTAAATCCGTGGAGACGCCCATGACGAAGTTCTACATATTATATTACCTAGACGGTACACTATAGTATACCCTTCAAATAGAAAGCATAATTATTTTTGATCTCTCAATTACTAGTTATACTATTAGCTTCTTCTTGTGCGTAGTCTGCAGAATTCACCATCTACACTTAGGGGGTTGTTTTAGGGTAATTCTTTTCTTTTCATTGGGGACATTAAAACAAGATCAGTTATCCCGGCTATCAGGGACAGCTCACCTTCACATAAATGGCCCCTTTTATTTTAACTGTTGCATATTTTGCATTCCACGTCGTTGTCATGCCAGTGGCATATGTACTTGGAGCAGCAGGAAATGAAAAGTAAATAAGTATTTTAATCATGTAGCTGAGTATTATTCAGTCGTCAAAGAAAAAAATCAAGTGCAAGAGTTCAACCTTCAGTTGTCGGTTAGAAAAGTAATCAAAATCGGCTTAATTAGATACTGTTACAGTAAAATGGCAGCTGAAGACAAAAGGAATACTTGTTTTGTTCAGCAAACAAGACCAGCATCTAAAGAGGCAAGAAGGGAATAATAGACATAGCTAGTTCATAAGTGATGCAGGTCATAGTCACAAACAAGATTTAAGACATTGATCATAGACTGAGGAAAAACTGGTCATTATTCAAACAAAGACGAGGAAAAGAGGCTCTTACAAGACTTTTGTTCTTCAAAAGATTCCTGTCTTGTCTTTCAAACGCCTTTCAGAAAGCAAAACAATACAAAATGCAGTTATTTTCTACGAGGAAATACCGGTTTCCAGTCGGTAAGGATGGGTGAATAAATTGATTCCGGTTTCATCTTCCAATCAACTGTTCAGAGCGCACAAGCTATATATAGAAATGTTGATCCAAAATTTAAAAGTAAATGCTGTATGAAGGAATCTTAACTGATATGTTTATTTATGTCCTAATTAATTTATTTGTGTAAATATGCTTACATAGATGGTGTGTTCACATTACAACTTTTCAACTCCTTTGATAGATTAGATAAAGTAGATAAACTATAGTCGAAAAGGGATAATAGACCTTGTGTTACCCTTTAGGTAATGTAAATGTACAAAAGGCTTCACGCTTTGGGTGGCAACAAAAGCAGTCGCCAGGCTCGCAGGAATCGTAGGGGGAGAGGGACACAGTCAAACGCCGTACCTTTTAAATTAGAGGAGTTTCGTATGAGTGTTAAACGGACCGCGGCCGTGCCGTGACCGTGTCAGCGCTGTGTTGTCTATAGGATCATTTGAAATTTCTTCCGTAACTTTGCCGCGCCGTGAAAGTGTCGTTGGCTCAGCGTGCGATTGGCTGTTTAAGGAAATTATTAATAAAAGCCATTAAAATATTACGCGCTGAGTTCCATCAGTTTCGGCACCATTTGACAAATCAAGACAGAAAAAATTTGATATTATTGAAGATGAAATATGAAAATAAAAAAAAACTAAAAGGATACCCTGCGGGTGTCAGAGTTTTATTGAGCACCCCTCCCCCCAGAGGTCTTATTAACGTAACGCCACGAGAAACAAAGTGACCAAAAATTAGAACCAAAACAAAAACACGTGTGCCAAACGGTAAAACTGGAAATAAAAGCTTTTTTATGAATGTTCGACTAAATGAGCAAAGCTTGGATGGACATGATGTTATGATTTTCCCTTCAGAAGACAAAACTGGACATTCATTGACTGAGCCAACGGCCATCATGCATCAGTGAACTTTTATTTCATTGTGTTTTGATTGTAATTTTAAACAGTAATTTGTAGTATAGTAATTTGTAGTGCAGTAATTTGTAGTGTATTTTAAAATTAATTTTCATGGTACGGACTGTGTAGCGGCAGCCCAAGGCGCCATCCTATGCTCACAGTCTACCATGCATGTTCAGTATATGTTTTTGTAAAGCGCCTAGAGCAGATTTTGGATAGGCGCTATATAAATTATTATTATTATTATTATTATTATTATTCACGTATTGTTTTGATTTGGAGCTGCAGGTCTAAGAAACAAGAGATAATGTAAATCCCTGGATGATCCTTTTGACTTCATGAACGGACACCTGATCGACGTATCATTGCATTACATCATTGCACAATGTGATGACACACATTTTAAAGGCACTGAAAGCTATCCGTAAATATCTAGAGTAAACATACAAAGTATCTCCAGATCAGAGCCAAATGTCCTCTTTAAGAACCAGCAATTAGCCTTACACGTCTGTCTAGAATCTAGTTCAACCCTGGTAACACTAAAGTTGACTTGGAGATACCTTATTCGACCTCTGTAACACTTTGTAGCGTTTGTGAACACTGTACCGAGGAATGGGAACATTACGTTCTCAATGGGGATTTCTTCGCTTGGTTTTCTTAGCTGCATCTTTGGTAAGTTGTTTCAGTTTACTCAAATAGGTACTAATACTTTCAAAAAAGGATGTACCTTTAGGAGCTTTTTGTTTAAGTACACTCTTTAAATCAGCTTGGTAGCACTGTTGCGAGTAACGTTTCACGTGATAAGTTTTGGGTACCGACCGTACGTAAGTATATAAGGACATAGAAACCAGGAAACCTCCATTTGATACGGTGATATATGCACTCTATATATTACAATACAAATTTCATGAAACTGTGCTTACGATATTTTGACAATGGAAGTTGAATAACTTCTCTAATATATGCGGGAATCACATTTCTCCGAGTTTGGAACCGAGTCCGAGTTAGAGTTGAGTCCGAGTTGGAGTCCGAGTTAGGGTCCGAGTTAAACCACAGGGAGCAAACTTAAGCATTGTTCAGTACAAATTTCAAATAAATGTCAAAAATTACCTACAAATAAATTTAGAGTTGGTTTTAGCTGTATTTGTGAAAATTTCGAGTTGTTTTGGTCTTACCTTACGTATCTTTCCTTATCATTACTCTGATCATACAACAATACAGTTCAGTATCGATTCAGTAAACGATAAGCGACTAGTTTACTGATTGGTGTAGCCTGCGTAGCGGCACGAGAGGGGAGGGGAAGGTACCAGCAAAGCTTGACCTTGATCAACCTTGATCTTACAAAAACTCTTTGGCTTGGCCTGTATGTGTTTCCTGGCTCCTATAGACACTTAAACTGTGCCCAAACATCGTTTAAACCGACGTATATTCCAGCTGACCTTTTTATGACCTAACGCTTTCTTGTAAATTGTACCTTAATCAACTGTTCAAATATTCCAATTTACAAGGCAACGCCCTGAGCTAGAGATGTCCTAGTTAATATCGGATAATAATGACAGCTTGTCAGTCAATGTGCTAGCCTGTGAACAGGCTCAGGCGAGGGAGAAGGGGGTAGGGTATGAAGAAAGGAAAGGACCAACTGGCTTCATCCCCTCCCCTGAGCCTGTTCAGGTACGCTGGCTACGATTGGTGTTCACATTACAACCATTCCATAACGCCTGACTCTTAAGGTAGAGCTACTGTCATAGGTCATTGGAACCTCTCCTCTTTGCTCAGCGATTCACATACGGTACATTTTTACTCGTGCCCAGGCCTTTAGGCCGGGAACGAGTTATAAACTGCAAATGTTTTTTTTTTTTTTTTTTTTTTTTTCCTCTGTTCGTCCTGAGGGACCTCTGATTGGTTAAGAACGTACAAACAATGCCCTTCATTCATCACCTTTGAGCGAACGCAAGCCAGGAACTTTAGGAATGCAAGATGGCCGACTACAAAGAAAATAGCTTTCAGAGACAGGCTTTTCCTGCAGTAGAACAATGTAATTTGGAGCTTTTAACTCGAGATATACCTATATACTTATAAGAGCTTCAGAATGGGCTGTTATTTTGAGCTTCATCTCCAATACTTTGACCAAATATCGAACTCTAAATGGAGTACTTGAAAGCCGAGGCCCTCGCGATAACGACTATTTCCTATGAGCTGGAAAACTACGAATTTCTCATCCTACATGTTGCTAAACGAACATACATAGAAGCAAGTCAATTATATTCCTCATGCAAGCATTCAAGAGATCAGTTGAGAGGTTTTTGTACTGAATTTTAATTTAATATCGCAATGGCATGAAACTAGATTCCATTGACCTTGTATTTCGCGTTTGGTCACGTAACGTCTTTTGTTCATATATAAAACATCCGAAACATGAACGAAAAAATACACGACTTGTTATTGTGTCAAATATACCGTTGTAGAAGTCTTTACAGCAAACAATTGAGATATATAGTGAAATAAGAAGTTGAATAAACTGGTATATTTTTGCATGTTGGAGATATTTAATACCCATGCATGATAATAGAAAGACAAAGGCAAACACTAGTTGTTGACAGACAAACTGACTAATCAAGATATTTTTCCGCGAACTTCTATACGAGAGAACATTTACGAGTGATCATTTTATATAGTGAACCAAGCTAAACTTAAACAAGCTATTTTGAAACAACTTCTCAATCTTATGTGAACTATGACAGCACAAAGGACCATTATTGTTAAATCTCAACATAGTTTCAGCGACGAACAAAGCCGAGAATTACAAAGACTGTAAATGAAGAAGATGCACTGAAGAAGTGTCAAACTAGAACCACGTTCCCAATGATCAATTCTATCACGTTAGGTATTTTTTATTAAGCTTATTAATTAAAGTGAGTGTTTGATTTCTTTGTTATAACAAGGCTTGATGTTTATTGCGAAACTATTCGGTGAATTCATCGCTCAATGATTGTAATAACTTAGATAAAGCTATATGATTTGAACGTAATTGTATCAATACAAAGAATGCTAGATCTCGTTTATATTCATAGTATGTTTATTATAATTACAGACATGTTTATAAGCTAAGTACTCAGGGTAGAGTGTTTTTATAACGTGATCGTGAACCGAGCAGAATACCAATGCGAACTCTAAAAAGCCTTAACGATAAAAGTAGAAAGCTCAGACAGTTTGCTTATAAGGTAATACGTTCAAATACACCCAAGTCCTCAAAGGTACATTTTTGCGATCATTGGAAAAATAGTATTTCACGGATTTACCGTTTCCACTCTAAGGGAAAGTTTGTTTATAGCCAGGGAATATGATGTTGACAGGATGGCTTGGAACAATGTCTCCAGTAGTCTCCCTCGCAGCCGTGTTTATAAACCTCGTCACGCAACGCTCCCTCGGTCACACACGGTGTGTGTCTTTAAAATTGCAATGGCTTATACTCATATGATGCAACTTTTCCAGAGGACAATGTTATTTGACTTTTAATTATTTCAAACGTTTAGCTAACAGAGATAAATCGCAACGTTCAAAGAGAAGCCCGAGTTCACGCAGTTATGCGTCTAGTTTAGTTTAAGTTAGCCGATTCAAAAAAGGTCATTATGTTACGGTTAGCTATTTCCCGGAATGGTGAAAAATGCGTGAAACGGCTCGGGGAAGAGTACGAACGGAGCCGGTCATTGGAGCCTCTCTTAAAAAGGACTCCAATCTTCCAAGGGCACGAGTGAACGCACGTGTGCGTCTAGTTTGGCATGGATTCCGGCGAAGACGAAGGAACTTCTGCAAGAAGGTAGGTCTTATAATTAATAACTAGAATAACTCCTAGTATATAATTTCTTTGCAATATACGCGATAAAAATCGTCTGCAGCGGCACGTGGTTACCGTTCTGAACATTGCACAAGTTCATCGATAATCTGAACTGTATTAGAATACAAACAATTTTAAATTAATTTCCCGATTGTTATAGAGAAGATTTTGTTAACATTTGTGATATAAAGAGTGCTTGCTAGGATAACCGTGTAATTATAACGTATATAGAGGTTCTATAGATGACTTCGGTTACGTCCCATTAGTTTTCTTTACTTTGGCAATCAAACTTTCAGTAATTCAATAATAGCTAATATTCCAATAATTTTTGCATTTATTATTCTCGTTATATTTCTGAAGAAATCGATACTAGTGTGTTTTGTCAGTCTCATGCATGGCTGTAATTTGACGACAGTTTGATTCATTTTAAGTATTTTTAAGCAATCAAAATCCCCCAAAAATATTTTAGCACGAAACACAAATGTTACACATGTTATACGTTCCTCTCTAATATTCGATGTTTTAAGCTGTACCCGTTGAATTGAACAAATGTGTACTCCGAGTCAAAATTTAGTTTAGTGGGCGTCGGTCAATCGAGCAAACCAGACGCTGAACAAACATTACATCATCTTATCTTTACATTTGTTCAGCGCGCAAATGAGATGTGAAATGCGTATATATTTTGGAACAATTACATCTAATTCCATTAAATACTGTAGTTTAATACACTACATGCAATATACACAGTCTACAAAGAGATTTGGGCTCCATGCAAGGATGCATTTGTGGATTCTCTTTATCAGATGTATACATAGTTGCCTACATTAACTTTCTCATCTGTCAGGCTTTACCATTAAAAACACTTACCACCCGCAAATTTTTAATTTTGTGAGTTTGAGGAAACGCAGTGGCTATTCGTACGTCACCCGTACGCAAACTTGTGTTTGCTATTCGTACGGGAGTCAAAATTATTAAGATTTTCACAGTCATTCTGTATTATTTTAGTAAAGAAGATACTAACTTGATATCTTAGCTTCGTTTAGATAGAGTAAGCGATGTAAGCTATGTTAAACTGATTCAGAGAAATTCTACAAGTCTCTACATAGTAGGCAAACGACTCATGTCGTAGACTGCGAGCAATCCCTCCTTTAATTTCCCTCAGTAAAAGCGAGTGCCAAGAATACCTGGACGAGCGAAGAATGGGGCGAGAAGGATAGGATTAGGAAAGGAAAAGGAGGAGTGACCTTCCCTTCTCCCCTCCCCTACTCACCCCCCATTATTCGCTCGTTTAGGTATTCTTGGCGCTCGCTCGCTTTTACTGATTTTGGAGTGAAAAGGAGGGACTGCTCGCAGTCTACTCATGTCGCGACTCTTAGAATTTTTTTAACTCGATCGTGCATGACCGCAAATGTCACGCATTTCAATATTAGGACTTCGATCATATTTATTACAACAGAAATCGTTAAAAAAGAGACACTATTAGTAGAAACGGTATAACTAAAAGCAATAATTAATTGACTATCCAACCACGTCTCTACGGTCACTAAATTACATTCAAAACTGTTGTACATTGCTTTTACTATTATAACTAACATTAGTTTTGTGCAATAGACCTGGCAGTTATTGCAATCCAATATATTTGTCTGATTCATCGTCGCCAATTTGCTTGTCTGATTCCTCGCCATTGACGTCCGCATTTGAATCGTCTATTCAAGCTGAAAAATGGTCAGTGAGTATGCCCTTTTAGTAGCTATATTCATGTTATACAAAAAAAAGTGAAGTCTGTTTGTTTTAGTAGGGCTTCTCAACTTCTGTGATTCCTTTTGGGAAGCTTAACAGGGTACAGCTTGTAGGCAGGATCCTTTAGCTGTTGTTTTCTTTTTGCAGTAACGATTCAGCTAAGCGGGTTCTAAAATTTGAGCCTCAAGTGGACACCGAAGATGATGATGATGATGATGATGATGATGATGATGAAGACGTCAGTTCCTTCTCTGGGTAATGCAATATTTGTCAGAATTCGCTTAAAAAGAAATGTTGAAAATTGATCTCCATCCATACTGATGTGTATTCTCTTTATATACAGATCTACAAAAATCAACATGGATATTTTCAGTGGTGTCGATACAGTAAAATCAAGCGAAATTCCATATGACATCGATGGAATATGCAAATACGCGTTGTCTTGCGACAGTCGAGACTTAATGAAGTCAGGTAAAGATGGTAGACCCTGGAGACCTTGGTGCACGTCAAAAAGGGCAGGCCACAAAGGGATTAGAAGACGGGCAGTGTGCGGAGGCTCCTGGAAATGTAGCAATGCAAAATGCCCTTTCTTATCCAGCAAAGGAACGCCAAACAAAGTTCAGTTTGTTACCAAAAGAGGAAACAAAGTGTGCTTCGTTTGTGAAGATCAAGCAGTACATGAGAAATGCAACGCAGTGAAAATTTGGGAGTTTTCAGAAAATAGAACAAATGTTACCATCTATCACTGTGGTTACCACAGTTGTGTTGCCGTCCCAAAAAGAGGAAACAAGAAAGTCGAAATGGAACTGGAAGACGCCTTCAAGAAGAACACAACTCTGAAACCGTCGGATCGGAAGCTAGCACTAACCTTCTAGTTCATGCTCTTAAAGGTGACGACTGGGCTGCTATTGATAGTGTTGCTGAAGCTGTTGCTGACACGAAACGTGTTGGAATTATAAAAGAGAAGTCAAAAAAATCAGGAGATGAGCTTGGACACTCGTTTGACGCTCTCGCCGAATTTAAAAAGTTCTGCGACAAACGAGATATTTTATATATATATAAAATAAACAACGGGGCACTGAATGGTGAGATGACATATGTGTTTAAGTGCTCATCTATTCAGGCCCAATTGGCCATCAGCATGGATCACGAAGAAAAGGGAATACTACACGACCAATTCTGCTATGCTGATGCCAAACACAACCGCTGCACCGGTTTCAAGACGCTGACCCTTTGGGTGTACCACCCAGTGATGAGGAAACTCATAAAGCTCGCCACTATGGAAACAGAAAAAGAAGACAGCAATGCTGTTTCAAAGTTCTGGTATCTCCTGAATGAGGTATAGCTAAAAGCAATAATTAATCGACTATCCAACCATCAACCCATCTATCCGTCCATCCATATGTCCAATGGCAAAATATTTCACAGTTTGGATGATGCGTGTCTAAGTTTTCAAAGCTTATATATTCTTGCAACATGCTATTGCCTACGAATAGGCCCCCCTCCGGCCTCTCTTCAGTGTTAACAGGCTAAAAAAAGGTAATAGTGACGTTAACATTATTTCAACAAAACAAATTATGTTTTTTTCCTTCGGTAGGTCTTGCAAAAAGTGTCAGGAAAGGACACATATATGTTCAACCCAATTGGTTGGGTAATGGACGAAGCTGGTGCATGGTGGAATGGAGTAAGAGATGTTTATGGAGAAGACGCTCTACAAAGAGCAGTATCTTGTGAATTCCACTACAAGCAATCCGTCAGACGTCAATCTACTAAACTGCCCGCTGGCCAATCCAGACAGAAATTTGAAGAGCTGGGATACAGTCTGTTAGAAGCCAACACCGTGAGCATGTTTGAGAAACGACGGGCTGACCTCAATCGCTTCCTCAAAGAAAACCACAAAAAAGAGGTGGTAAACTCCTGGTTAACGTGGTGGGACGCTCGAAAAACACATATTTTTCGAGCGTTCAAATCAACTTCGAAGACTCCAAAGATGAACCTTGCGGAAACTGGCCATTCGACTTGGGCTAAAGCAGGTGCATGCAACTTAACACTCGTCGATGCTGCCCGACACGACGTAGGCGAAGCTATAAAATTGGAGAAGATGCTTGAGCGCTTTATGGATGGGAGTATCAGACCAACAGGCAAAGGACCCGCCGCTACACAAACTGTACGCAAAGAAAGAGACAGCCAATTGAAACGAGCTACAGAGTATGGCCAAGAAGTATTAAGACCTGATTTTGAAGGCGATCCCTATACACCAGACGATGCCTATAGCTTGGTTGACCCGATGTGTGCGCATACACCGACAAAGAGAGGACCCAAAAAGAAAAGAAAAACCACTGCAGAATGCAACCTCCCCAAACAGCAAGACCAACCGTTTACAGCGGCCGGTTACCCCATCCCGGTCCCACAGCAACTACCTAGCTCACAACCAGTTGTCCAGGCTTTCAGCAACCAGTTTTCGACACAGCCACCAAGCTCGAACTACAGTTTCCAACAGACGAATCAGCCCACATTTCCCAGTCGTACATCAACAACTGGTCCTCACCACAGCTATAACTTCTCTGGGCTGCCAGCACAATGCAATTACCGCCTTCCATCTGTGCAACACACAGGACCAGGAGGAGCAACACAACCCATTAACCAAATGCCACAAGCAAAGTTAGCCTTTCCAACACCATTTCCGGGACAATATGTCCTTACATCATTGCACTTCTGTCATAATAGTGTGAGTACGTGCTATGGGTGTATGAAGCCGTTAAAGTCCAACCGCATTATACCACCTGTTCCATTTGATCTCGTTGTGGTTTCTGTCATGCACAGGAGGTATTCTGTCCAAGGAGAGCAGAAATCTAAAATGGGCAATGTCTACTTCCATTGTGATATTGGCTGTATTAGGCAACGGCTTCCATATTTTTCAGGCAGGCTCATTCAACCACAACCAGGATTGTGTTCCTACCTATCCCATGCGCACAAGGCTCTTTTGCTGGAAAGTCTTGGGTTTTCTATTTGAAAAAAATATTTAATGTTTTCTATTTTATAGTGATAAATTCACTTAGGTATTTCTATTTTTAGGTAGAACTAGAATACTTAATTTTTGTAATAGGTTTTGCGAGCCGGGAAGAAATTCGAAAAAGTAAGTACCAAACAAATGTTAACAGAAAGTAATTGTTTTAGTCCAACAACACGTGAAAAACAGTCCACGTTAAATAAATAGCTTCAGAGGTGAACAGCCCCTGGCAGAAATATTTCGAGCTTGAGTAGTCAATCAGCGAACGTAAAAAATACTAGCCATTTGTTTGTTATATACTAAAATAATAACGTTTAAGCTTGATTTAGAATTATAAATCTATCTAGTACACATAAATAATGAGAGTGATTTGTACTTGATCAAGAGACCATAATACTAAGAGAGCGAAGCTCAGTATTGATGTCTGTGCCATGTTCGTGGCGGCTTAGGCTATTTTTAGTAACTTCGCAATCGCGCGCGCAAGGCTCTTAAACAATAGAATTCAAACGGTCCCGTCCGCGCGCACGTCAAAAATTAAATTCTATTGGTTGAGGGATTTGCGCGCGCGATGGCGAAGTTGCTAAAAATAACCTTAGCCGCCACGAACATGGCACAGACATCAATACTGAGCTTCGCTCTCTTAGTATTATGGTCTCTTGACTTGATCTTGTTTGCATCAGGACAGTATAGTTAACTGAACCTAACAATTGAACAAATATCATTTTTATATAATTATGTTACATATTATATTTCCATTTATATTAACTATCAAAATATTAAGCATATCAGAAATGGTGGGTAGCATCATCTATATATATATATATCTATATATAAATGGAATTAGAAGGACGACATCAAGCGAATATATATCTATACCGGTCTACCGGTAGGGCTTTTTTAAAAAAGAAATGAAAATTTTATTATTATCATCGTTTTTATATTATCATCGATATTGATACTATAGATATCATTGTTACAGTTGCTCTATTTATTAATTATTTTGAATCGATGTCCAAATGATTTATAATTGTATATTAGATAAGCGAGTAATTATTTAACAATAAAGCCTTGATTTTTTAGATTTATATATCGTATATTTTTAGAGTACAAACACTAATTATAAAAGTGTGAAATAGTTTGAAATGGTTTCAATAACACTAATTAAACCATAGAAAATAATAGTATTCAGGGCCGTAGCAAGGGGAGGGGCCGGGGGAGGGCAATAATTATAATTTCTTTGCTTCACACCAGAAAGTAGACCAGAAAGAAATATTATTAGGGGTAGAAGGGGAGTCGTGAATCAAAAGTTCAAATCATTATTAGTCTTATTATGAGGAATCGTGAATGTTTAAAATAAACAAACAAGAATTTTGTTTAATAATAATAGCTTTATTACATTTATCTTAAGAACAGACATACAATGGATTTAAAACAAAATAGAAAAAATTAGAAATAGATAAACTAGCCATTTCTAATAGAAAGTGAAATGCTGCGAGCAAAAAAAAGCTGGTGTATCCACGCGGTTAGCAGAACTGTTCCCCTAAAACTCACGAAAGTACACGGCTTTCTCTGATATATGAAATGTTTCTTGTCTATCTCCTGTGCGTTGTGTGACGAACACTGCTAGTTGACCTTCAATGTTGAACTACAAAACATAATTCTCCAGGATCAGTGTCGGACACACACAGTTCAAAATATTTAGCACTTTGAGTAAAGTAATTTTACGAACAATCACAAACGGCTAGCGTTGGCAATGATTATAAAACTAACTGATTTTTAAAAAAAAGCTAGTTGTACGTTGCATCACGGTCAAAGATGCCGCATTTGTATGTGACGCTTTAGATCAAACGAATGATAAATACAATTCCATCACATACAAAGTATAAAATTTTCTTTCATAGGGTAACCAAATATATTGCAGAGATTCTCAGCGCGACCTCACTTCATACTTATTATCTTGGCTTGAATTGATTCGGCCCGTAGGCGAGCTTCGATTCGAACAGTAACACGCAAAATAACCCGTAACAGAACATTGCCCTCTCGAAAAAATATCACTTAGCATTTTGTGATTTTCATTTATACTTCGAGAAACATAAAACCTCTCGAATGGAATCGCACAGGAATCCCAATTCATCCCTGTGACGTCAAGGTTCGCCATGAACATGCCACCTTACATAAAAATCGAGTTCGCGGATCAATATTAAGGTGACGTCATATATCGCACAGGAATCCCACACCAAGATTAGTGTTGCTGTTCGCCTGGCTCCCAGCAATAAATAACATTAATAAAAAGTTAATGAAAATAATATTCCAAAAAAAAAAAAAAAAAAAATCTAAATTATTATTAATCTTCCCGAACATGACTCGAACCCTAACTCGGACTCCAACTCGGACTCCAACTCGGACTCCAACTCGGACTCTAACTCGGACTCCGACTCGATTCCAAACTCGGTGAAGTGTTTCTATATATACATCCGGTATGGACCTAATTATGGCCAATTGCAATCCTACTTTGCACGTAACTATAGTCATTCATTACCACAGTCAGACCAGATCTTCGGAGTATTTGTCTCAATGATTATAACCTTTTGAAGATTACCTTCAACCTCGAGTGGATAGATAAAATTAAGGGTCAGTCGTGTTGAGTCACTTACCTTTATGTACATTTATGAATCTCTGCCTGGATTATGTTTCCGCAAATACTGTACATGCAAGAGAGTATTTGTATAATTTTTTTTATTAATGGCCCTCGCCAATTCGCTTTATTTTTACCGGAGTGCATAGTAAACTTACTAGACACCGCTAAGGCAAAGGAAAGCTCTGGAAAAAGTGACCACCTCTTGATGTATGTTTTGTTTGACTTCTTTCGAAATATTTGCTTGTTTACTGTCTGGAAGAAACCTTAGCAAACACTTCAATGGACAGCTAATGGTGTCTTGTTGGAACATCGTTTGCAGCTCATGCTTACGTAAATGCCTGCCCATATGCAAGTGTTTATGAGCAATAGCACTGAGCATCTTGCATTGAGAGTGTATAGTTCTGTTTTATCTTCGTTTTATTTTTGTTTCGGTCGATACAAGTACTTCTTAGCTTCGCGAACTGATCGATGCGCATGGTAAAGACTGTTACACGGTACAATTTTCTTTGCATGGCGTTGGGAAGCAAGTTGCATGAACCATTGTAGCGTATGCATGCATCGAGCAAAATCATTGCGAGACAGGTTAATAATGCAATCGTTGCAGCAACATTTTTTGGCGTTGCATCGTATAATATGACAGGTATAAAATGACCTATCGTTTTCATTTTATAAAATGAACAAGAGTAAGTAAACTATCAGATATTTCAATTTTAACAAAAATCTATGTTCCTATTTCGAGATATTCCTCAATACTTACTGTAGAAAGCTGTTTTCAGGCTAATATCAGGGTATGTACTGGTGTCGAAATGTCTCTCAATTTTTACGACAGTTAAATTTCTTGCATTTTTTTTTTTTTTGAGGTTTACTTTTTGGTTCAACATTTCAATGCTGACAATGGCTTGATGCAAATGATGAGTACCTTTTATTTGATTTTCTGTTTTCCAAAATTGCTGGCTCAAAAATGCTTAAAATTACCGCCATCTAGCGTAAAAAGGAACACGGTGACCCCCAGTTTTTATTTGATTTTTGGAATCAGTAAAGCTTAGTAACTGTACGAAATTTCATTAAAAATCTATGTTCGGTGTTATTTCTACAGAATTACCTTAATTAAACTTTATGTTAATTCTACGTGAGTATGGTATTCCACTTTGTAGGCATCTGTAAACTACATCTATTTGCTTTGGGCGGCCTTGGCAACTTAAACTGTCGTTACGGCAGCATGCATGTCTATACCTGGAGCTTTATTCATAACGTGTCGCTATTTTCTTTTGTGTATATTTTAATTCAAAATGTTTCTTTTCGAAACTTTATTTGTTAACTTGAGGATAGACGGAAATCGGGGCTATTTTGTAATTGTTTTGTGTATGCAACAGGATGCGGCGTCTTCAAGCTCATCGTGCACTGTTCATGAAAACATTTGGATGAATTCATCAGCTTTTACAACTCAACGTTTTCCTTCCTTCCTTTCTTCCTAGCTTCCTTCTATCTTTCCCTTCTTTCTTCTTTCTTCTTTCCATCCTTCCCTTCTTTCTTCCTTCATTTCTTCCTTCTTTTCCCCCTTCTCCCTTCCTTTCTTCCTAGCTTCCTTCCTTTTTTCATTGAAAATATATTTTCTTTCTAAGACTTGATGTCGCAACGGTGTGTAATTAGCCCTTGGGGTTATGAACGTGATCATAGCAAGAAATCTAAACTATAACATGAGATTTACCGGCAGTTGTTTTTTGTCCTTTTTGTCCATGAGATTTAATTATCGGCGGTTTTTCTGTTCATGACATGAATTCGCATTTACAGAAGCAAAAAAGGTACAATCAGGGATCATTCCTCCTGGCTAAGGAACATAACAAGTTTTTGATTCAATTAAATTAAGTCACAGAGCCTTTGAAATCGAGCACGTACTCAATATAGTTTTAAAACTGGTTCACCTAATCCTATGGCGTATGCCCCGATAGGATTTTGTCCACTCCTGACCTTTAGCATTAAAAACACTACTTACCTTAAAATGAGATAGACGGCTTGTTAAATATGCTGCAATATAAACACTTTGCAAAACGTTTACTCTTTCAGTTGAGACATTGAGGTTCGATTGAGGTTAACTGACTAGCTGGCACTGATATAAGTGCTTGCAGTTGATCCTCTACGGTCAACCCCCTATGATGGCAATATAGAGATAAGACTAAGGGCCGGTTCACACTAGCGACATAAGCATAAGCAACATACGCAGACTCAGTAGCGCATTTATCACTCAGGTGTGAGAAAAAACAAAAACTTCTAATGAGCAGTACGCTATTGAGTCTGCGCGGGTATGTTTATGCAGTGTGTGAACTGGCCCTAATCTGCTCTAAAGGAACCCCGTTTATACGACCTGTAGGTGACCGTTTTCACGGGGTTCCACTATACGCTAGCTAGCTGCATCACTTGAAATAAAGAGGAATTTCCTAAAACGTCCAAAGGTTTCCACGACGGAAATTTGTCGCCATTAAAATGATATCAAGTAGATATTTTGCGTTTTTTATTGAAAGGTCAAAAGCTAAATCAACAACAAGGACTAATTTAGTACATGTTTTCTGCAACCTGAATCTAATCCGTATGTTCAAACAGATCATTTTCAATGGATAATAAGGTCAATAACCTATTTTGCAACCTGTGTCTTCTTTTCTTTACAAGTGTTACAAATTGAGAAATTGTCTAGCCAATACGTTTGGAAAGCAAACATAGAGAAAACAAGAATAAGACTAGATATCGGGGATCAGCTGATAGATCATCATCATCATCATCATCATCAACACCATCATCCAGGCCCATCGCAAGTATTTATAGGGGAGGTTCGATCTCCACCATATTCTGTTGGGATTATTTGGGGATCGGAATACTTAAATGTCCAGCTGTCCGTTGGAAAAAGGAATGAAATTTTTATTGGATTGTCATAAATACATCTCATGGATAGATAACTATTATTCCACGGAATTTGTTTTTCTAAATTATACGCAAAATTTGAGGGCATCAAGCTAATGTAAAGAGTTTGTACTCAGTTTCTTCATTGAAGACCAGAATTGTGAAGCAAGTTAGTAGATGTAAGACGACCGGGTTCGAAATCGGTTTCCTCCTCCTCCTCCTCCTCCTCCTCCTCCTCCTCCTCCTCCTCCGATTCCTGCGGAGGAGGCTAGCGGAAACCCTATATGAAGCACGCACCAGGCAAGGTCCCATAGGATTGAGTTAGTTCCTTTCCATATTTTGCTTTGTGTGCGCTATCCAATCACTCACTCAGAATATTGCAAGTGGACTATTCGTACACTAGTTCACACAGGGAACCCAGCTTTATTCAGCTATATTTCTGTACTTTATCGAAATGCTAATATTGGGAATCCTGTGGCATATGAGATCGTTTTGAAGTATCGCGTAACATAGAGTAATCTGATTATCGGGCGTTATTTGAAACAGTAACTTGATTATAAAGTATAGAAATATAGCTGAATAAAGCCGGGTTCCCTGTGTAGTTCATAACGATATTTAGCTTTATAACATTCTCCACTCCTTTTTTCTCGATTTAAGGTACAAATCCAATCATCTGGTAAATTGACCATTCTTCTTATCGACTTCAAGAACCCTACCCATACCGTGTACAACGGCGACTGCTGTGAAAATATAAACTTTTGCAGCTGGAAATTGTGATAACTATTTTCGTTTCTGTGCCTCCTTGTTGGGCTCCCTGGAGCAATGTTCTCTTGGAGGGATGTTGTCAACCAAAACGTTAGGTGATGATGATTTTCGATTTCCTGGAAAAGGTCAGGATCTTGGTGGTGGGTTGACCAATCCCATCACTTACTCTTTTCAAGAGTGGAAGGTAAGCATTACCTCATAACGAATGTAAACGTAATATAACGAGCATTTCAAACAAAGAAACTTATTTGTCAGATGAAAAGTAACATTGAGGCGTGTTGGTCAGTCCAATCTCATATCCTCTTTTTGACATGATTTTCCTCTATTGTTTGTAGCTTGGTCATAGTTTTACATACTCATAGGATGGAACACTGATGAAGGGAGGGAGGGGATAGAGGGTACACTGTCGCCTCCTGGAAGAATACTTTTGAGGGGCATGGACGTTAAATATCCTCATTTATCGTAACCTTTTTAATTCATATTACACATTGTTGTTAATATCCAGATACTCTAACTCATTCTATATTAGACTGCGAGCAGTCCCACAGTCCCTCCAGATTCCGGTAAAGACGAATTTTTAGAATACGCAGACGAGCGGAAACTCGTCCCCATTGCCGTTCGTCGGCGTATTCTAAAAACTCTTACCGCGTCTTTACTGAATCTGGAGGGAAAAGTGGGACTGCTCGCAGTCTACTCTATAGGGATTCTTTCTGATATTTTTTGTCTGTCTTTTATTTTTCCATGCTCACGAGTTACGAACTTTTAGGCCTAAAAAATCAAAATATCAAATAAAAAAAATCGAGATAACCCTGAGAGTGAGTCAAAACCTCTGGTCTCCAGGTAAAATCCAAAATATTTAAACACTTATTTCGCTGTCGCCGTTTAAGCTAATAAGATCGATAGTTACTTGCAGCCATTTCACGGGTTAAATAAAATCGCTCTATTTTGATTTGCATGAAAAGCCATATCATGACTCCTTTATATCACGTGATCATGGTGTAACGTCACTTACTTTTCCTAGGGTGCATCAGTTGTCATCGAGGTCTGGGATGATGATAGTGACCAGATTATTGGCAAACTCGACGATTTCGTTGACAAATATCATCTAGTTGTAAAGGAAAAACCTGCCAAAAACAAGCAGTCTTCCACTGAAGTGAGCAAAAAAATCTGCGGTAAAAGATCATGTATAAATGTCAAAATTGAAGTTTACTGTGACGACAAATATCTTATCCCAGAATGCACCGAGTACTGTGTATCACGTGACAGTGACGTCGAGGGTCATTATACGTGTAATTATGATCTCGGTCGCAAGGTTTGTCTGGAAGGGTGGTACGATGTCGATAGTAATTGTACTAGGAAGAAGAAAGAGTGCACTCCAAGGAATGATACCGCTGGTCACTATGATTGCAATTCAGAGAGCGGAGAGAAGATATGTCATTCAGGTTGGATGGGAAACAATTGTACTCTAGGTATGACATACATATTTGATATGCATTATTTTATTTATGCTACGTATTAAGCATTTTCTACCTAGTAGTCTTCACTCGAGCAGAAACAAAACTTGCCATATTTGGACAAAAGTTATACTTGTAAAAAGAAAATGACTTTTGAAAACTTGGAAATTTTACTTTGATGACAATTCTTTTATAACGTAGTTGTTTTGTTTTCAAGTCTACGTATCTACGAGTGTAAGGTTACCATTGGCAACCAGCACACCTGTGGCACACTACCCAAACGGAGCATGCGCAGCAGAGCACAACGAAGATACCTTACACCATCATCAACTATGTATATCGCTGAGCATACAGTCAAAGCTGTAGGTACTTCTATACCATCAGTTTCTCAAGTAAAAACAAGTTCAGTGTATGATGTTTATATTAGCACGCCTATCAAACCATCATCTACTGTAAACGTGCCAACTTCTCCATCGACCACTTGGTCTACGGATGTACGCAGTAGCGCAATCACAGAAACAACGGCATTCAATAAAGAGACAAGCGTTTATCAAATTCTTGATTCTTCAACGACGTCCATACAAATGACCTTAAATAATCAACCAACAAGCATTTTGGCTTTGAATACATTACAAAGAACAAAAGGAATTATTACCAGGAGTACTGCTGCTACCATGACAACAGGTATCCAAGAGTCTTTGGTGATGACGTCGTCTACGAATGTTGTGACTACATTATCATCTGCGCATGCGTCATCGGTTGAACCGACAATGTCTAAACCAACAACAGACTGGGACCAAGTCGTGGTAATAAATGTATTTCCCAGTCGAAACGTGAGTATTATGTGTTGTGCGTTTTGTTTTTACTTGTTTCAAATAGTGTCAGGTGCAACGGTGGCTGATGTATTTTATGTGGGAACCGTTCCATAGCGACGGGCTCAAAATACAGATTCGTGAATTCGTCTACATCGTCCGACACGAGAATCTCCTGTGGAACAAAATACACAGACGCGTGTTATGTGCTACTCATTAGTAGTGCTTGTAGTGCTTTAATGAAGAAATAGAAAACACGCGCGCGTACTGTGTGCAGATTTAGAGTTCGCAGTATACGCGTCCTTCGGCCAATGAGAGCGCGCGTTATATGATGGTTATTTTATAATACCCCTGCATGTGATAAATGCGATACTAAGTCTTCTGACACACTCGTGTTGCTAGTATGAAGAGGACCTTTGTGAGTGCACACGCGCACAACCTTCTGAACCGAGAGGTTCGATATTCGACCTCCCTCGTATTGATTTCCGCATGCTTGTTTCAATTTCTTTTTGTGTAATTAATTAAAACAAAAGTATCAGACTTCTTCTTCTTCTTCTTTTTCTTTTATTTACTTTTCTTTTCTTTTACTTTATTTAAGTGGACGAGTAAGAAAGAAGACGAATTTAAGAATGTTATCAAGGAACAACTAACTATATTTTGCAAGAATCAACCACAGTCGTGTAATATCTACCCTAACACAACCTTCAACAGGTGAGATATAGAATATTGCCTTGTGATCTTGTTACCATGCCAAACATTATGATTGTGAAAATTGGTGTGCTTACAATAGAAGATGGGAAGCTCTTCCAAGACGAAACTCTGTCAGACAGAAAACCGTCTAACATAAATTGAAGGAGAGCAGAATCGTCTACGAATATAAATTGAAGATAAATACCGCGACGAATATAATTTATAGGCGGTAAAATAAAACGTTAAAATAAGTTTCGGCGCCATTTTCTATCCCAGAAGCAACTACTACTTTCTAGTTTCAGTCTTTTACCCGAGTCAGTGCTAAACAAAAACCCGTTGTGGTTTGCTCCTCTAATATATACATGTATATGAAAATTTAAGACGGTTTTTCGTCTAAAATGAGTTTTCGAAACTGGGTTTGTCCGTCTGCGTAAACAGCGAGACGAATCGTGTTTTGGACCCCATCCCACCCCGTCCTGTCTGCTCGTGTGCGGTGTTACTGATTTTGACGCTTGTGATTGGCTTATCGTCAAAGGTCATTCTGCGGACGCCGTTCCTTGTTGGATGTCTTTTCGCGCCAACATGACTTGAGAGTACTGGTGCCAGGTCAATATATAAGCCCAAGAAGCGTTATATTAGCCAATCACAAGAGTGTTTTCAAATTAGAAAGACACATTATTGATGTCGTTGTGGCAGAGGGACTAAGCGAGAATTTTTGTCTGGATGTGACACCGGCTAATATTATCCAAATAAACAAAACAATTTAGTTTTATCCCTCGTTCTAGTAATTAATTTATTCATATATAAAATCAAGAACATGGCTAGCCACGCGTCTGTTGTCCTTTCTCTGCGTTGTTTTCACAGCTTGCGTACAACACTTCTATAGCTCAGATCAGTTATCTATTGATTGCCTTTTTCCCTGCACGTTTTATCTAAATCGATATAGCCTGAGAAAACTGGAATCATCTTTTCGCTCTCTCACATTCTCTGCAAAACGCATTACGCATGCACACTCGGAAGTTTCAAATAAAACCATTAGAGGTTTAGTAAACCTTGAGAGTTAAGGCTGTCCGTGAAAAGTTAGTGCTTATTTTTTCCTAAAACACTGCTTTAGTTGTTCTCTTTTCCTGGTCAAATAATACACGAGAAATTAGCACAATACACAACAGTTGAATCGACGGTACTTTTATTTGTAAACATGAACGTGTCCACGAATTCCTGCCGAGTTTTCGAGCATGCGCTATGCGTTTTCCACGAGTGTCGATATCTACTGAACTAGATAGCTTTTAGCTAAGTAAGTTGAAACGAAACTCAAAAGTGCCGATAATCATGTCTATATTTTATTATAATGAAGCAGGCTCCATCATGGGTTTTTGGGTGATAGTTTTTCTGCAGACTTCCTGACTAATAGTATTATTTCCAGATAAGGTAATTAATCTTTTTTTGATGTTTTATCACAGCACGTCCCTATTCAACTCCTCAGATATCTTGCTGAATGTACGAAATGGATCGAAAGGTAGCAGTCTCACAGTGTCAGTACGCGTAAAGATACCAAACACAGTTATACCAGGCTTGTCTGGAGGTACGAGTTGTACTGTAAAACTGTCGTAATTAAATGAATGAAATCACCAAAATTTCTAGTCAATAAATAAGTTATAATAATAATAATAATAACAGCTTTATTTAGGCAGGGAACACCATCAGATTAACTGTTCTCCCTGGTGCCCCTGACATCAATAAATACAATATAAAACAATAAATAAGTTATGGGTCGGATGATCTGCGTCGGTCAATCACTCATCACATACTTTTACATTCCGATTCGTTCGTTCGTTCGTTCATAAATTCGTTCGTTCGTCCGTCCGTCCGTCCGTCCTTCAGTCTGCCTGTCCGTCCTTGTCTTTTCTTTTTTTCTTTTCCTGGGCTAATTCGTCCGGTCGGTCATGGTTAATTCGATCGATCGGTGGTTTTTCGGTCAGTCAGTCAGCCAGCCATTCAGCCAGAGTTTCTTTCTGTCTTCAGTTCTGTCTGTCTGTCTGTCTGTCTATTTTTTGACCAGTCGTTCATATTTTCAATTTATTTGAAGGTATTTTAGTCCCGTCGGTTGCTGTCAAACAAGTAATCAAAACAAGTAAAGACATCATTGAAAAACAAACAGGACTTAAGGTGTCTCTAGACCAAGAACACAGTACTTCTATAACCATGACAACAACACCTAAGGAGCCGCTGACAACAGATCCTGCAGTCATAAAGATCACAACCAGCGACAGTCTTATTCCTGGTCTTGATAATTACTGGGCTTTTATCATAGGTGTGGTTCTAGCCACTCTACTGTTGTTGGTCATTACTTTGTGTTTTACATTTCACGTACATCGCAGGTTAGTGTTTCAGTGCAACCACTACTAGCCGGGGAGATCTGGGGCACGTGACTTTTTCAAATAATTTGTGGCCAAAATCCCTCTCTGGGCCAAATGTTGACAGTCAAATGGGACATATATTGTCTGTTTAAACTTGTCGTAAAATCAATCGAATTGGTCAAATACCCACCAATACTACTTTGCCTGACCAGCCCCTCCCCCTCTCTTCCACGTCACCAGGGCCACTAAGGACGCCTTAATAGCACGGAAACGTCTCTCCGTGTCCTTAGTGTTCAAATCCGCTCCTCACATTTCCTAGTCTTTATGAAAGTCTGTATTACAGACACTTTTCCTTTGCTGTTCTCAATGAAGAGTTGGTTTCCACTGTGGAATGTGTCTATACATTATCATCCAACAAAAAAATGTATTTCATCAGACCAATTAAAGTATTTTTATTTATATGTTTTATTTGTTTATAGTTTGAGCATTGTTTTAAAGCGCATGCGTATATATTGACATGGAGCATGCGCCATAGAAATTTATGTTTATTGTTATATTATAAAAAGTAAGTTTGGGGCTTAAGGTCGTAATACAAAAATATACAGAAAACTTTAGGTGATAGGGCTTTTGCTAGTGCAGCTCCTATACTCTGGAATGGTCTTCCTAGTTCAATAAGAAATGCAAATAACTTAATTAAATTTAAATCTTTATTGAAGACATACTACTTCAATGTAGCATATCTTAATTGATACTTAGTTTTATTCTAGTTTTTAATTTTTTTATATTTTGTATTTATTATTTTATCGTTTTGTATATTTTGATGTAGGGCAAAGTATTTATATTTTTATCTAGCATTTATATTTATATTTATTTTATTCTATTTATTTTATCGCGCATTTGATCATATCCACATGGAAAATGCGCGTTATAAGTAATAAATATTATTATTTATTATTTTATTATATCTATTTTAGACCCAACAAAGTACATCCATTGATGGTTTTACCGGAAAGCAGGAATAATGGTTTACCTCAAATGACAAAACAAGAAGCGATCGCTCTAACGACATTGCAACATGTCAAACCAAACAAGACTCTCGAAAAGGTAAACAACTTGTTAATAAGACATGGTTCACTTCATCGTGTGAACAGTTAATTATACAGTCAGTCAGTCAGTCAGTCAGTCAGTCAGTCAGTCAGTCAGTCAGTCAGTCAGTCAGTCAGTCAGTCAGTCAGTCAGTCAGTCAGTCAGTCAGTCAGTCTTAGTCAGTCAGTCAGTCAGTCATTCAGTCAGTCAGTCAATCAGTGAGTCAAAGGGGGGGGGGGGGGTTTGAGGATTCGATTTAACTCTGTTTATAAATCAGCTAATAAATAAATTCAAGACGGTTCAGCAGTATTCTCTGTTATACCCTTGTGATTTTTTACTTCACAGATGCAAACAAATAACAAGGCTCTCCGATCAAGAAGTTCAAGTACAGACTTAGACAATCTACTCAGTCCTTTTACACCTGACTTCACCAAACTATGACCTCATGGGTCGGGTTGAATTTGTTTAAAATGTAAAGATATGAAAGATGCAAATGTCCTTATTCTTCTCGAGATGCTGGCCAGGGCACCACTAGAGAAAACAAAGCGTTGTGTTCAGGTGGTGTTGCCGAGTGCATTATTAGTGTGTAAAGAATGGACGTCATTCAAAAATCGTGATAGAGGTTTGCACGATCATGGGGCAGCGGCCATATTGCATGACAGAAACAATGAAACCATTTTACTTTAATAAGTAAAAAAAGATCACAGTCCTCACGAGAACTCTACTATCACGCAATCCTCCAAAGTCTAGCCTGCATACGCAAGGAGCTCGCGTGAAACGCAAAGCTGGGAACACCTGTATCAGTTTCAACATGACTCTATACACTCAAAGCTCCGCTTACGGACACTCTCGTAGGCGGACAACTCTTCTTAAGGACACTACTCCCACTCAAACACTGTATTTACACTTTCCCGTATAAGCGGACAGCTCTACTTTTAAATTGAGCTTTAACTGTACAGTCGAATCTTCACTAATGGACACTTCCAGTAAAGCAGACACTTCCCATTAGCGGACAGCAACCCTCGGTCCCTTTTCCTAACAAACAATACATTTTTAACCTCCCATAAGTGGACACTTCTCGTCACTTCTCGTCACCTCTCGTCAGCATTCTGGTCCCGAGGGTCACCGCTTATGGGAGGTTCAACCGTATACATGTATTATAAACTGTCAAAAACAAAAACATATTTGACCTCGTCTGAGGATAGAAAACCGATTTCAAACTTGTCATACTTTCATTTTCATCCACTTCGTCTAGTAGACAAACATACATTTCAAGTGAAAATCAAAATTGATTCATTCACTTTGCCACAGTAAGAATATAGACATCAAACAAACATTTAATCACTCGCCAATACTTTTTTTCACTTCTTAAAGCAGAAAATAAACATTTACTGTAACTGTCTGTGTGCCTTTCTTCTGCCTAAGGCTAAACATTCACAAATTAGTTTCGATCGAAATAGGTTAATTATTTATATTCAGTGCTGATTAAACGAGTCTCGTTAAATTAACGATGTCCTTGTTAGGTCGATTTTCAGTCAACTCAATAAATACCGGGTCCGATACGCGTAAAGGACAATCTTAAGAACATTTATTTAACAAAACACTGAAACAGGTCACACTGTCGTACCAGGTGGATTTTTTGAATTCAACACCATGAGCAACCTGCACGACGATGACAAACCTGGCAGCAATACCAAGTACAACTGTCAAAATATTTTTGAAAATGACTCTAGAATACTACCTTTCTTACAGGAATGTGTTATAGGGCAGGATTGGATGTCTTCAGGTACGTACAATGTATTAGATTATAATTGTAAAGAACACCGCCAAATAGAGGGATGTAAGAGAGAGATGTAACTATTTAATTCAGCCTAACGGCTGCAATTCAGTGTGAATAAACTCTCTCTCTCTAAATGATATCATTTGTTTAGGAGTTAATTAAGGTATTAATTACATCAATTAGCCTTAGCCTTGTATGATGATAAGAGTTATAATAATGAAGTTAATTGTTGACAATATACGAGGACTGACCTTGGAATACCTCTGTTTTATATAATAACTGTACGTACTCGAGGGAGATGGCGGCAGCTTTAATCGTAACGTTTGTTGATCATTTCGCTTCACAGAAATTAATGAATTAAATGAATGCATAACAGTGAGCTTTGGGGTTCTTTTGCAAATGGAAGAAAGATGAGTTATGCAATGTTACATTTTTTGCTTGAGCATCGCCTCTGAAACCATATACACTAGCTTATACTAAAACTTTCACCGAGTTTAATATAGTAATACCAATGTTTTAATTCAATTTTCTCCCTACACTATAGATTCATAGGCACTAGATTCCTGCCATAGAACCAGTCAACATCGTGGTGTTATGACTGCATTAATAATATCTCTAGCATTAGCACTGATACTTGCTCATGTGCAAACAGCATCAACCGCTGGTACCAATATTACGGTCAGTGGTCAAAGCTGCTATGTAGAGGTAGATGGCTGCAGTATTCCTGGTCGATTGCCGTTTTTTTACAAAAAAAAGTTCACACCCGCTTGCAATAAACACGACGTTTGCTATAGTTGTGTAAGTATAGAAGAAGCTTTTTCATACACCATTCTCCATACATCACTTCAGTGGTCACACACAAAGTATCCATGCAAGCGAGGCTTCAGGGTACAAATTGGAATAATCCTTTGTACGTGTGTACTTTGGAGCCTCGCTTGGATGCTTTGCGTGTGACCACTGAATCGATGTATGGAAAATGTTGCATTAGTTGGTTTTGACCAATCACGTTACGGATCGACTTGCCCCCAGGATAAATCTTCCTGGTATAGGTCCATCATTAAGAGCTGACCTACGAGATATGCTTCACTTAAATACAAAGGAATCAAGACGAGGCTACATGCATAAAGCTCAGTCATTCATAACAAGAAAATAGTTTTATGACCATTATGCTTGTAGCCAAGTTCTAATTTTTTGTATGTGGCTGACGAAGCATATCTCAGAACTGATGAAATATTAGCCCCAGCAAGTTGTCATTAAGATAGGATGTGAGTATATAGCACCCCTCCCTGGTGAGCTTGTGGTAACGTACCCTGCATCAACGTTGCATTATGACTCGCCAAAGGTCAGTCATTGGATTTTGCTGTAGACGTTGAAAGTCACTGTGCTTGAACGCCAAACGATGAATTCTAGGAGTGCTAAAGGCAGACCACGTGATTTCCCTTAGTAGTGTACGTGAAGGTTATCTCTATGAACTTCCACACTGATTGCTAGGTTGCATGTGACGTCACGGCAAAAGATTTCTCATTAGCGTTTGTTGTTTGTTCATCCAAGATAGCTATCATTTCTTTATCTTTTAACTCAAGGGAATGATTGAAACCCACCAAAACTCATCGATTTTCTATCTTTTCTCAAAGGGAAAACTCTACGACTGGTCCAGAAAGATTTGCGACCTCTCCTTTCAAGAGGACATGGAGTATTTGTGCTCCAAACGCGACTCGAAGAAGGCATTCATTTGGTCTGTGCTAAAAGCGTTACGAAAACTTATACGTAAAAAGGAAGAACGCTGCCGAGGGATTGCACAGGTGTATTATCAAGCAGTCGATAAGTTTGGTCAATTTCGTTACGTGGATATTCCACCACCTTGGTGTAAGAAGTCATGTGTATACACGTTTGGTGATCCAGAACGACTGATTGAGCATAGATTAGATGGCTCTACTGTATAATAATTATTGTGCAGTGAAAGGAATGGGATATCTTGCAGTCACGTGGTATCGACAGGGCCATACGATCTTATGTATCGTCCATGAGCCAATAGCGGCTTGGCTTGTTGTCACGTGGTGTGGTATTAACAGGGCAATAACCAACTCATATTATGCATCATCATTCATAAGCCAATAGCGGCCTAGCTTCATGTTGTCACGTGGTATCAACAGGGCACTGAGATGCAATAACCAACTTATCCATTGTCCTAGACCAATAGCAACACCCGGGGGGGGGGGGGGGGGCGCGGAGGGCACTCCCAGACATTTTGTACTGGGATGCTCCGCCCAAGCTCTCGACCCCTTACCTTTTAGCTTTTTTAAACCTTTGCTGTTGACGGTTATTTCTTTATTAAAAAAAAAAGATTTCTAAGGCCGCTATATGCGTTTGGCTTGAAAGGTAGTTTTCGCAACCCTTCAACACTAGGACCCTTTTTATACCCAAAGTCGCAAATTCCCTTCCCTTTGGTATACCCACAATTGCAAATTCCCTACCCTTTTCTATACCTCTGGCCTCAAAAAGGTCCCCTTTCGGAAGGAGAATCCCCGTATAGCAAATATATGGGAGTGCTCCTCCCCCCGTGTCACGTGACTTGTCAGGGAATACAACATAATCATGCATAATAGTCAATCATCGACAATCAATAGCAGTACATTTTGGAGTTGCACGTGTCACGACCGTAATGTAGCTGATCAGCAAGACCTTGACATTATTTGTTGTATATTAACAAGAACCCATAATATTGACTAGGCAATACAGTATTCCAGTTTGCTATTTCTTCGATAATTCGATATTCATTGTGCTTGAGGTCGCGTTACCATCGGCAAAGATTAATATTGTCTTTGAAGAACCAATTTAAGAGCAAATGCAATGGTTTGTAATCACATGGCATCATGTAACCGTGCCTGGATTAGCTTATAGTATTAGGCACTATTAAACTGAAACTGAAAAGCTGGAACATTAGCTAACATTGTCGAACCAACAGCCTAAGATGGCGCCAAAAAGCGACACAACCCAGTACGCGTTCCACCTGAGGTGTTCTGATACTAGAGTTTCCCGATTTACAGGCTTTGGCACTGAAAGTACCCTGGACCAGATGCTAATTAGCATATGTGTAATAGTTGGTAACCGCAGTTTTACTTGCTAATGAGCTCGGCTTTTTTCTAATGAGCTTTTTGGAGTTGCACGAACAAGGAAAAAGCCCACTAAAACACTGTAAAAATGCACGTTAACGAAAGAAGTATTTCTAAAGTAATGTCCAGTGAACGTGTTAATCAGCTTTTGCAAAAGTCGATCATTAAACCCGGCGGTGTGAGCTATAAAGCTTTGAAGAGTTCTAGAAAACTGTCTTTGTTTTGTTTTGTCGTTTTATTTTTCGATCCTAATGAATAGCTGAAAAATGAAAATAAAACTGATTTTTTTATTTCTCTTTACGTTCATTTTGTAGTTAATTGTGTTCTGCGTGCAATTATCTTTTATCAACGGTTTCTCGCAATTAAGGTAGTACAGCTCATTAGAATATTCAGACCTCATTAGCATCATGTAAAAGTGAAATTTTATGCTACACCCACTCTTAACTGGATTTATTACAATTTGTACATTCTTTTTATTAAAATGATCTTCAAAAATTGCTTTCTCATAGAAAACTTTCCGTTTAATTGAATATGTAGCTACAACTGTGACCTGTAGAGGCTGGCACTATCGACTGGTACTGTAATTCAGTGGTGCCAAGTCGGCCTTAAGCCGGTAAATCAGAAAACCATTGATGAATGTTTTGAGTAATCAATACAATAATAAATAATAATAATCAATCCGTGCTGTTTTTCCTCTGAGAGGCTTTCTCTGATTTGAATTTCGATCTCGAATCTCGAATCTCACATGTCACATACATCTACATTTGATTTGATGATGTACTCAAAGCCATATCAAATCGGTTCTGTGGAAAACAATTGTTTTTGATGTTTTCTTTCCCTCGCTTCCCACTCTGTAACTCTCGCCACAACTGATCTGTCTTCCCTACGACAGACGGTGTAAACCTTAGAAATAGCGCTTCCGTTTTCATATACCTCATTTCAAAAAGTCTCGACAGTGTTTGCACACATAAATGGATTTCACCTGCTCGTTAACTGCTATCCAGCAGAGAGAAAACCACTCCATCTATATGCAATATGGTGAACGTAATTCAAAGTTGTTGTTATTCATTACATGTATTATTTCCAACACCAGTATGATATTTGAAGGTACTAGCCTCAGGAGAAAGAATTAAACAGCATTGTTTGTTGAACGGTCTTGATAATAGATTTATCAACGTAATGACAGAGAGTCTGTGAGGTAGTAATAAAATCCTTGACTTTGAACTCACCGATATATGTCAGTTAATAATTGCTGTTTTTTAAGGACTCAAAATCTTTTTCTATTAATAATAAAAATTTTATTTTCATTCGTTGCTCAGAAGTCTATGTTTGCTATTGAAACATGAAAAGTGTCAGAAGCTAGTGAGCAAGCAGAAGTAGAGAGCATTACAGTGCTTGTTTTATTAGACACACATACTTCTGACCATTCAATTTCAATTAAGAAGGGTTAAGATTTCGTACGTTCTTAACGATCGAAAATGAATAACCAGCCTCAAAAAGACTAATGTCCGGAACATTGACAGTATCTTCATGAGCTTTTTATGTCAGAATATTTTGGATTTGCATGAGAATCATATCATTTGATTTTAAAACCCTCATGTTTTACAAGGTTTTTGCCCACCCCTACGAAGGTAGGGGCACCACAACAGCTTTTGTCAATTAATTACTGTGTCAGTTCGCTGAAGTAAGAACAACTTCATTAAATTGAGCTAAAAGTAATGGCTTAGGTCTACTTCACGCCAGCCATCTGAGTACCAAAATTGCTGTATTGATATACATGCATAGAAAGTTCGAATTCGGTATCTAAACATATTTAGGACCGCTGATTCGATTTAGAATAGCCTTGTGTATTCAGTACGCCACAGTGAGCCTCTGGTTCTGACTCGTGAGTATTTCGATTGATAATAACCGAGATGAAAGGTACGGCATCTGAACCAGACCACGTTCATATTCAACTAGTTTAAGACTTAAATTCAGTCATTAAGGCCTTTATATCTTTTGAAACCATATTTTGTCTATATAATCTCAGTTGGAATATTAAACAAGACATCTATACAGTGTTATTTGAATAGTCTCGTGAAAACTACGAAGAACTAGAAGTCTAAACGAATCAATAATTTATAGTTTAAAACTTGGCCATCAGATGGTCGTCTTTGCAATCTATTGATCTGTGGCCCTTGGATTAGTTCAATGGAGAGAAAGGGCTAGAACCTCAGCATGTCAAGAATTAAAACCCTCGATGCCGAATGCATGGGACACAAATGCAAATGCTATAGATATCTTAACAAAATGGCAAAATTGTACAAAAACATGTTTTAGCAATCATAATATATGAATGTTTGAAATTCTCAAGATAATGATATATGAATGTTTGAAATTCTCAAGATAAATTTACGAGGCCATGGTAAAATGGTCGGTAGTTGAAGCATTGTTTAAAGATTATTTAAAGACGGATTAGAAATACTACGATTTTTCGCTAAAGATTTTAGGAACTATCAGAAAAGCTATAATATTCTAGGAATTTGGCCCAAAAATTTCTCTTTTTTTAAAGAGTGTTCACAACTAAATGCTAGGGAATCGTAATCAAAAATACACAAAACTCATTAATTGAGGACTTTTTGATGGGCGATACTTGTTCTTCTACATCAAATTGATAACGCTCGACGGGGTTTGGAGTCTGGAAGACGCGATAAATAGCAACTAGAACAGCTTTCAAAACTCTATCAATTTGTGAAGTTGTTTTTATTTTGTTTTTCGCTTCTTTTGTTCCTCACAGCTTCGCGTCCAAAAACAAAATTCAAATATCATGATATGCTGGTTGAAAGACAAGACACTTGAAATGAATAATATAAAAAGTTCACAATTTCAAATAATACATTGCCCAATCAGACCAGCATTTTTTATAGAACAATAACAACAAATCGTAAAATCTCCCTGCGAGTTCCCGACACTGACATCTTGCAGAGAACCACTTCGAGTAGAAAAATCGATTAGACTTTCAGCAGTGAGAAACAGGTTACACTGAAATTAAAGTTATGATTCCGTATTTCTCTCCGCAGCGTTAGGTACGTTGTAGAGCTTTAGGTTTATCCACTGAAAATGAGCACTCTAGAGGCCGGGAAATGTATTGTATTACCACAGTAATACCTTATTCTAGTGAAGCGCAATTCAACCACAAGTCAAAGTGATTATGCAAATCCACTCAAGGAATTATCTCTACGTTGAACATTTGTAATTACGAATCATCATCGATGGCGTACCGCTCGCGCGAAAGGGCAGATAAGAGAGTCCCGAAATGATATCCAATGGATTTGATCGTCTAGCTCCCGGCCATATGTATCAAAACCCCATTATTTTTAGCTTTAAGCAGTTTGAAAGACAGTAAGGAATAATGCACTTTCGTTTTGATAGCTGTGGAATTAGTTCAAGAGGTCACGTGATTTTGTTATTTATTGAAGTTGTTATTTTTGACCCTCCTCTTTGGTGGTTGTGTTCCTGACTTAAGCCAATGTAAACTCAAGATATCTTTAAAGATGAGCGGTCTAAACGCGTTGTTTTTCGTCGAGTGATGTTCTCAATCGAACTCGAAAATCTATAGTAAGCCAACACTGACGTGAACAACCGGCTTGACGGCGGCACAAACAAACAAACAAACAAACTGTCAAGAATAACGACCAAGTGGTCGTTACGTCAATTGGACTCGCAAGCCAAATAAACACAACCTTATGCAAACAAATTCGATAGTCCGTGAACGCCTCGACATGGTACACTCGCTCTGACAGTTGCTCTCATTTTATGATTTATAACTCACTCTTGAAGATTTTGAAGCCATCAATTTTACTCGACAGACAGGCAACTAGACCGTGGCTCAACGGAGAGGAAGTGAAACGGTCATAGCTGCTCAAAATGAATTCAAATTTCACCGGTCAAGTAACTGGGAAATCCACTTCCGTTTGTGTAGAAGAAGATGACACAGTGACGGTGAAAATCATCAAGACTTTCGCTTACTGTATTATGCTTATTCTTGCACTTGGTGGTAATATTATCTTGGTATGCGTCGTTTCTTTACAACGCAAATTACGAACTACCACCAATTGTTTGATTTGTAACATGGCCATAAGTGATTTATTGGTGCCAATTTTTGCCATGCCAAGAACAATCGTTGAAATTCACTTAGGCCATCGTCGATGGCTTGTCACAGGGACTTTAGGTTTGACATTATGCAAAGTCATATATTTTCTACAAGATGTATCGACCGCAGTTTCTGTTTTGAGTTTATCTGTCATCACTATAGATCGCTTCTACGCCGTGGTCCGCCCGGAAAGTTCAACTCCGATTAAAGGACGTATAAAACCTGTCATTGCAGGTATTTGGAGCATGGCTATGTTGATGCACGCACCGTATTTCTACACTTTTCAACTGGTCAAGCACAACAACGTGACGTTTTGTATTCTTCTCTGGCCCAAAACAGTAGACAGGCTTCTGGCGACGAAATGTTTTTTCCTGACCCTAATTGTGCTGTTGTACTTCATCCCTTTTTTTCTGATCGCCATTCTTCAAGGCATGATCGTGAAACGGTTAAGGAAACAACGACTTCCCTCGTTTTCTTCTTCTCTCAGACAGCGTAAAAGAGGCAAAAGAAATAAGAATGTTGTTTATTTTACTTTAGCTGTTATTGTGACATTCTTTGTCTGCTGGACTCCAACAGTGAGTTATTCATTCATTGTCATATATGGTGAAAATACACTCTGCATTCCAGAATTTTTTCGATTCGCTTCGTTATTCTTAGTTCAGTCCAATTCTTCACTTAATTTCTTCGTTTATTTCATCTTCAATAAAAATTTCCGTAAGACCTTCAAGAAATTATTCCAAGGTCGCAAAGTTAGTTTAAGAATAATGAGACGAGCTGAAACCGTCCAACTTCCGGTTCGGGAACAAATGAAAACACCGCCATCACGTCGAAGAACAATGACCCAAGAGACCTTACCTGACCAAAGTTATGATTTTAAACTAAACACAATAAAACCACAAGTGAAAGAAATTGATAGCAACAACGAACCTTTAGAAGCGGAAGAAAAGCTTTTGTCAAAAAGGATCCAAAACGGTCATGGAACTGAGAACAAAGAGGGCGAAAAAGGTTGCACAGAAAAAGTAAAGGAAAACAAAAGAAAGAAATGGACGCATTGAAATGCACTTGGATGAGTCGAAAAACTCGAATCATGGGTGGAATCAAACTAGTTAACGAAAGGAAACGATGGAATCGTTTTTCGGTTATCGTCTTCAGTTGTGAATTATAAAGTGATATTTATTTACATATCTGTACTGATCTGTGACAGCCACCAATCTGGCGTCAATCACAACAAACACGACGTAGAATAACTTAGTAGATGTGGTTTTGTTTGTGGAGATAATTGAGTCTTTTGGCTGCAACCACCAGAATTTGAATATGAAACCGTCTCGAAACAAGGCTTCTTTCAGATTCAGATTATATCTCTGTTAGAGTTTGATTCAATTGAAGGAAACTCTGGAAACTATATTCTTTTGTAGAGACCTGCAATTCATTTAGATGTATTGAAGCCATCTGAATGCTTAATGAGCTGATTAAATATAAAGCGTATTTCAACAGAGAATCGATTTAAAGTATAAGCAAACGATAGGAAGAATGGATTTCGGAAGATTTTATCAGAAATACTGAAAAATAAACGATGATTATAGCAAATAAAAGATAAATAGAATTAAATGCATTATAAGGTAGAACATAAATGTTTCAAAAATAGAGAAGACTACGGGACGTCATCTGAGTATATACATAAACACGAGTCAAGCAAATGAAATTATATTAAAAAAAGATGCAATTTAATATCAATGAAAACTAGAATCAATTGAATATATATGTAAATAAAAAACAGAGAATGACCATATTATCAGCAGTCTCTCCAATTTAATGCATCGCTAATATAATGTCCTCATATTTTTTGTGAGGAACGAAATTATCGGAACAAACAAAAGCGCACCAAATATCTCGAATCAAACAGGAAGATCACGTTTAGATTGCGTTTATTGCCTACTAATTATTGTTTTTGCGTTTTTGTGTGTGTTTTCTGTGTGTTTTTGTCGCATACACATTTGACATCTGATTTTGTATTTGTATCTATGGATATTAATTTACGCGATACTGAAGAATCACTGAGAAATGTTTTGTAGAAGCATAATTATTTTGGCTGCATTTAGCATCTATCCAGACTTGTTCTATCAAAGTACACTTAATAGACTTTCTTCCAGAATGTCTTTTTTACGTAGTGTAATTATTTTGGTTACAATTCTTTAGAGTACAGTGAACCTTTTTCAGTTGTATCTAAATAAATAGTCGATTCCTTTGATGTCCAAACCATATAATTAACAGTTGTTTGCGTATGGGCCATGCCTTGTCGTTTCAGATTGTTTTCATTCTTTTTGATTATCACATTCTCTTGGCTATAATTACGCCCACACGTACATATCGAGCAGTTTTCGTATGAGAGTGTGAAACAATCACGCGTCACCGTGCCGTGAACGTGTTCTTTTCGTGTCGTGTTTTCTAAAAAAACACCAGAAGTTCCTATCGTGAACGTGCCGTGCCACGAACTTATAGTTTCGACCTTCCTATTATGAAAAACAGCTCTGAAAAGTCTACGTACGTTTTCAAAATCACACGTACCCGTTGGTAGGGCATAAATATGTTTTAGTTATTGCTGTTCCCACAGTGATTATCATCTTAACGCCAAAATGACGAAGAGATTTGTACGATGACGTCATGATGGCTAAAGGGGGTAGTGACAGGTGCGAAGAGATAAGGGATGTGATAATTTCGGAAGACGCTGACGACTTTACTTTTGACAAAAAAACTAAATCTATTTGATCGACCGCGTTCTTGTTTTCTTTTACTCGT
Organism: Telmatactis stephensoni; assembly: GCA_029948255.1. Classification (NCBI taxonomy): domain Eukaryota; kingdom Metazoa; phylum Cnidaria; class Anthozoa; order Actiniaria; family Isophelliidae; genus Telmatactis; species Telmatactis stephensoni. The sequence continues at coordinate 109,117 of JALIZF010001452.1, read as the reverse complement.
CATTAGATTTCTCTCCATACACCAACGCAAACCATACTAGGTTACTCGCTAGTTACTCGGCAGCAGTAGTAATTTGAAAGCTTCTTTGCGTAAATTGGCTGATTGAACAGCAGCACACAACACGCCGAGTGAACGGCCATATATACGGGCGTCTTGTCCATTACGCGGCTGCCTTATCGGAATCATGACGTCATCACTTGATGGAACGCGCGCTTTGTTTCTATAAACATCACACTTGGTTTTTGAAACGTGACTTTTTAACGTAGAATGACGTCACAAATGATTATCGGTACGTCTAGATCTAAATAAACTAGCCTGGGGCTGGCTCTTGTAGAATATTGTGTTCCATTCGCGGAAACGAATAGGGCGCTACGCTCGTATGTGGTTCCACTTGAGTTTTGAACATTTGTGAAGTCAAATCCATTATCAATAACAGTACTTCCCTGCATGTTAACAGAGGCTCACACAGACGTTAAATCACTCGAAAAGTGAGCTCACTTTTCGAGTGATTTAACGTCTGTGTGAGCCTCTGTTAGCAGGGAATAAGAGTACAGACAATGCATGCGAAAACCGCTTGCGATTTGTTAGTTTTTTTTATTCTCAATCCTTAAAGTTCGTTTTTTTTTCTAACCTTGACTGTAAGTAAAACTAAGTGTGTAATATTCCACCCCTTACAAAAAGAAAGTAAATTTGAATTCAACAATCAATTAATATGATGAAGCTAATAGTATAAAGTACCTGGGTGTTATTCTAGATAAGCACTTAAATTGGAAAGAGCATATTAACCAGATAGCAAGCAAACTCAGAGGGAATATTGGTATTTTATCTAGACTTCGGCATTATCTCGACTCAAATAGCCTAATTCAGTTATACTATTCATTAATCTATCCTTTTTTGACCTATGGTTTCATTGTGTGGGTAATAATGCCTATGTTTCTACATTAAATCCAATTATTATTTTACAAAAGAAAGCTGTCCTGGATAATTACTTTTCTAAATTTCATGATTATTCGTCTCGCCTATTTAAACTTTGCAATATTGTTAGTATTTTAGATTTGATATATTTGACAAATTCAATTTTCATGTTTGATTATTACTGCATGACTCACGTTATCTTCCCGGCTCATCATTTAATTGATGATTTTTTTTACTCCAGTCGATAAAGTTCACAGCTACAATACAAGATTAGCTTCAAAAAATTACTACCAACTCCAAGCAGTCAAGACAAACTATGGCAAATTTTCCATCCGTTCTCAAGGACGATCAATCTGGAACAAACTAGACGAAAATTTAAAACAATTGAGTCGGAGACAATGCAAGAACTGAAACTAAAAATTAAGTTAATAACTAGCTACTTATACTTTTAACTGCTGGATATATTCTGCCTCACTTATTTCCTTTCCGCTTTAATCTTAAGTTGTAAAATTTATTTATTTCAGTACACTTTGAAGGTACAAATGAAATTATTGTATTGTACTATATTGTATTGTAATTGTATTGTATTGTATTGTATTGTATTGTATTGTATTGTATTGTAATTGTATTGTATTGTATTGTATTGTAATTGTATTGTATTGCATTGCATTGCATTGCATTGCATTGTATTGTATTGTATTGTATTGTATTGTAATTGTATTGTAATTGCATTGCATTGCATTGCATTGCATTGTATTGTATTGTATTGTATTGTATTGTATTGTATTGTATTGTATTGTATTGTATTGTATTGTATTGTATTGTATTGTATTGTATTGTATTGTATTGTATTTAATACCATTATGTTTCGCCGTATTTGACTTTTCAGAACGATTACAGTTTCATGATCTTTGTCTCAGTCAACCCGGGCTATATTTTTAGAACCCCCACGTACGCGTTACGCTATTAAGGAATTAAGCCTGAAAACACACAACCTTTTTAGTCTCAATCACTTATTTCAAACCGTTAGTGTCAATGCCAATTTTTTAAAATATTGCGGTTTAATTTTTTCTACTAGTTTAAATTTCTCTAGAGGTTTAAAGTTAGGTTAATTAAGGGTTTAATGATGGGTAAGTGAAGTTATGTATTTACAGTAGAACTCGGACCCGGCTTTTCGATCGAACCTACAATCTTGGACAAAACTGTTAGGACTTTTTAGAATTTGTGCGCATTTTTGCAGTTTCACAATGCTCCCCCCTCCCCGCTCAATGTTGAAAAGCACCGACCAGATGAGCGCCAAGCAGTCCCCTTCAACATTGGAAGGGGGAAAGGGGTAAATGCATTTGAAAAGCCTAATATTGCAGTTCAATCGGTGTTAACACCAAAAATTTAAACCGTTTTCAAGTTGAAAAGTCCTAACAGGTTTTGACCGAGATTGTAGCTCCTGATATCTCGAACCAGTTGTTGTTTCCCTTGGATTTGCTTCACTCTAACACTGCAGTTACCCATGATTTCTTGAACCCTAGATTATTCGAAACTCCCCATAACTCGATCCAATTCTCGGCTCCCTAGGGAAGAATCTTCGATAACTTAAACATTTGAAAAGGCGGTGGTAATTTCAGTTCAGGCTCGTAACATGGTATACTTTCGTCTCACTGATCCCGGGTTTTTACGGAAATTTTGATATTTTTAGAAATTTTTGATCCCTGATCCTTGGTGCAAAAAACTGAGCTGATCCCTGATCCTGACCCAATGTCCCTGACCCTCGATCCCACCCATTTGATCCCTGAGCCCTGGCCTCTGATCCCTGATCATGGGGCTTGATCCCTGATCCCATATTATACCATGTTACAAGCCTTTTCATTTCCTTTCGTGCCTTCTGGACAAGTTATAGATCTACCTTTATTACAAAGCAAACGGAAAATCCCAGTGTCATCTACTAATTATAGGTCTCATTCTACAACGAAAAGGATATTTATATGAAAATGTGCATATTTACCCTTGATAATACAATATTTCAACTGGGGGCTTAGATTTTTTCGAGTCTTTATTCTACACTCGATGAAGCATACATTTATTACTAATATTTCAGCTGTTCAGCGTCATTTAATGCCAACTTCGATTTCTCGAACTCCCAATTTCTCGCCGAACCAATTTTCGTTTTTCCTTGGAGGTTCAAGAATCGGGATTTCATGCCCTAAAAATTAGTCCAGTTGAAAATTTCGTACTTACAATTCTTAATTAACGTTTCTGTCAAACATCCATTTGGATATGTGAAAATTGCAGTCAGGATTCATAGTTTAATCCCACTCAGTTGACTTAGTTTGGTGGCTTAGTTTGTACAGATGTTTCGGTCCGATCTGGGTAAGTACTTGGTGTATGCAACACCAATTGTATGCGACACTAAGTGTATCAAATATGGATGTACCATCTATGTACCATCTATTGATACATCTATTGTATACACCAATTACTAATTACCTCGATCTCAGACCTTCAGTGTAACTAGACGATGGTCATACTCATTTTAATTCTAGTTATTTGTTTGTTTGGATATGTTTCTTTAGAATTTCGGCTTTTCTCGATCCTCTATATGGTCAGTGGCGGTCGTCGGCCAACTCGCGTTACTATGAGCGCTTAAATTATTTTTGGGTTACCGGTCAAAAAATCGAGGGACGACCAATTTCTAGACTATTTCATTTGTTCATGACAAACGATGAACGTCTTAAATAGGCCCACTGAGTGAAACGAACCCACATTGTTTGATATTCATGGACATTATAGTCATTCTCCTCCTATCAGGAAGTAAAAGGAAAACGACATTTCAGAGTTGAAAGGAAATAGTACATTGATGTATACGAGGAATATGCCGGCCCACACACCGCGAACTTCATGCCCTACTACTACTGTTTTTTCTGTGTGTTTTAGTTTTTGGAGAAACAGGGCCTTCAATTAATAGCCTTCGTTATCCGATACGACGTAATGGAGGTAACCACTTATGGGGTGTTTACACGACACTAGGATCCCAAATATCCCACAGACCCCAAATATCTATATGAAATATAATCAAATGCGCATGAAATCCTAATACACTCGCACACTTCTTACTACATTAAATATTCTAAACCAACTTTCAACTCACAAGTTCGATTTTGATGTAGGGAGGGAAACCGGGGAAAAACCCTCGAAACAAGGGAGAGAAAAACTAGCAAACTCTACTCACATGAAGTGCCCCGTCCGGGAATTGAACCAGTGACCACACAGGTGAAAGCATGAGAGGTCTAACCACTCGACCCAGGGGCGGATCCAGGATTATCTTCAGGAGGGGGTGCACCATCATATAAATTGGAAACTGTCGAGAGGATATTTTGGAAAAATATAGAGAAAAGGACTCGTCGTCGTCTCAGAGGCGGGGATGCGCACCCCCTGCCCCCCTCCCTTAAATCCGCCCCTGCGGCCACCCTTGCTCCCCTAATTTAATTCATAAAAAAGCCAAATTAAAAGCAGTAGAATTTTATTTGCCATTGTGTAGGTAAATATGATAGACAACAGATGATGAATCTACAGATAAGCAATGCAAAATTCCCTTATCCAAAGCCTACACAAGTATTATAAAATACAGTCTTGAAGGGGCACTGCAACGCAAGCTTCTGTCGCCAGCGCAGAGGCAAATGAATGTTGCTATGGTTACTCAAATATTGGTAACAGGTTGCTATGGCAACGTTTGGGTTCTCATTTTCGCGTGGTCTTGCATTCAAAATATTTTCGTATCAAATAGACATGGTGATTGCCTTAGACAAGCACATATATAAAAATTAATAATTTGATAAATTAGAAAAGAGGGCATAAAATCAAGGGAAACATTGTTTGGCTACTAAAAATTCGAAGTTTTTCTCGGGAAGCCTTGTCAATGGTACATTCTTAAATTAAAGAGATTTGAGATATAAATAACTAGATTTGAAATAGCCTACATAATATGTACAATGCCATACGGAAGATCTTATCAAGGCTTTGAAGTTCCACCTCCTACACAGGAACCAACTTCAAGGAAAGGAGAAAAAAAAAAAGAGTTTTGGTATAAGATTACCCTGCGAGCAGAGGCAATTTTCTTCACGCTTCTAAAATATTTTTTCTCTCTTCGTCGAAGCCTGAGGAAAATTGCCTCTGCTCGCAGGGTAGTATGAGATTAGCTCATTCATTGGACGTTCAGTAAATATGGATTTGTTTTCTAAAACTAAAAATATTAAAAGAATGCTCTCCTAATAATTGTGTGTTTGACGTTAAAATTCGAATTCTTCAGTAGCCATGTCAATAGCCCAGGCAAACTTTTCTCGTTGGGTCTTGTTGTAAGCTTTTTCGATAGGTACTTCGTACTTCTTGCACCTGAATGAATAAATGAACGAAAGAATTAACGACTAAATGAAGGGGAGGCTATGGAAGGAAGGAAGGAAAGGAGAAGGGGAGGGAAGGAGGGAAGGGGGGAAGGGGGAAGGAGGGAAGGAGGGAAGGGGGGAAGGAGGGAAGGAGGGAAGGAGGGAAGGAGGGAAGGAGGGAAGGAGGGAAGGAGGGAAGGAGGGAAGGAGGGAAGGAGGGAAGGAGGGAAGGAGGGAAGGAAACCCTTGAGGCAACAAAACAATGATTATTCTACAGTAACTAAGAAACAGCTATCAACTGACCAGGCCACAGTAATCCTAGGGTCCAGATAGTTTAGCTTGGAAGTACCAAGAGCAATCTCTTTGTTCTCTTCCTTATCAGTAGCAGTCACTTCCAATTTGAACAGTTGCTCTTCAAGGCGTTGTACTTGGGCCTTTTTCTTTTCGGCAGCCCTGAATAGAGACGAACCCAAAGTCAAGAAAATGATACAAAAGGAATGCAGAAAGACTTTGTGTATTCAGAAGTCGATTGGAAAAACTCTGTGCATAATTTGGTGTACAGTATACAAAGCAAGCAAGCAAGCAAGCAAGCAAGCAAGCAAGCAAGCAAGCAAGCAAGCAAGCAAGCAAGCAAGCAAGCAAGCAAGCAAGCAAGCAAGCAAGCAAGCAAGCAAGCAAGCAAGCAAGCAAGCAAGCAAGCAAGCAAGCAAGCAAGCAAGCAAGCAAGCAAGCAAGCAAGCAAGCAAGCAAGCAAGCAAGCAAGCAAGCAAGCAAGCAAGCAAGCAAGCAAGCAAGCAAGCAAGCAAGCAAGCAAGCAAGCAAGCAAGCAAGCAAGCAAGCAAGCAAGCAAGCAAGCAAGCAAGCAAGCAAGCAAGCAAGCAAGCAAGCAAGCAAGCAAAATAGATAAACGTCGTGATGTGAATTCAAAAGTTCGCAAAATTGTCTACCGATATTACACTACTCACTTGACAGCCGTGTCTGTTTTATTCTCTTTCAATTTTCCTTTCACCTCTTTCAGTTCTTTTTTAGCTTCTTTGATGGCCTTCTTCTTGTCAGAGATCTTATCACATAGAAAAGCGCAATTAGTACGAAGTCATTAAGGCTAGCAACTTTATAAAAGCCTTCTCAAAAGTCTATTTCGGTCTATTTCTAAAGCATGCTGATATTCACGTCTCGTACCTTGATTTGTAGATTGCTCATAGACTTCTCAAACGTCTTAGGGGCTGTCCTCTGTAATCAGAACAGAAAGAAAGAAATAATCATCAAAAAGTGCTGGGATTAAAGGAATATAAAATGGCCGCGCGTGTCTCTGTACTGCGGTGTGATATAAACACGATGGGAGATGTAGAGCAGGAGAAAAGCAAGCTTAGGAACACGAGGTGTAGCCGAGGCGTAAGCCGTATCTTATTACATGAAATTTTTGCGACATGTTAATTTCGCGAAATGGCAAAAAAAATCACATTGTAACTCACTTGGACTTTGTTATTTTACGGTAACCAATGTTACAAGTTTATGTTTTATAAGCTTTTCATGTATGAAAACACTAGCTAATAATATGTTTACTCAACAATCTTGCAACAATTAATAACTAAATTATCCACTTAACAATGAAAAAACTAAATAAATAGTATGATATAATTACAATAAGAGAAAAACTAAGCTATGTTCCGCAGGAAGAGGGTAGAGTACAAACACTAAAAGTGTGCAACATAAATAGTACTAAATAGTGCTAAATTATGCAAATTCTTTTGTTTTCTATTGTTTAATTAGTGCTATTTAGTACTAAATAGTGCAAAGTATTGTACACTTTTATTGTTTGTACTCTAGTAGTTGCGATGAGGACCGAGAAAACGTTGTATTGGTAATAAATACATTCTTTCTTTACTAAAAGTAAATTGGTATTTATTAAATTTTTGTTTACAAATTGGTCATGAAGCATTATACGTGTACAATTTTTCGGTCCCCATCGCAACAAATACCATATAATAAATATTTATTTATTTATTACAAGGTATAAGTTGTGATGAGGACCGAAAAATTGTAGACGTATCAGACTTCATGACCAATTTGTAAACGTATTGGTAATAAATACATTTTTTCTTTACTACAAGCAAATTGATATTATTAAATTGTGAAATTAAAGTGTCGCGAAAATTTAAAGCAATGTTTTAGTGCACGTTTTTCTCTAAATAGCATTTACATTCGACATAAAATGCCATTAATAAAAAAGTAAGTAATCAAACAGGAAGACAATAAGCAATTAAGATGAAAAGGCCAAGATAAAGTAAATATAAACGTCAAAGGATAAGTGTTTAAGTACCAAGGAAAGTAGGCGAAAAAGTGGAGTATAAGTGGATGAGTGCAATGTGGAGTCACTGTCAATTAAGGTGACATACAGCCTGTCAGAATGTAGGCTCCAAGATAAGAGAGTCACTTGAAATAGTTGAGTCAATTAGTGGTGACATTTTTGACTTGGGATTCCTTTATTGATATTTCAATATTTCTAGGACTAGACATTCCTTCTCCAATGGTATATACTATGAGGACTTAAAGCCACACACACAGTACGTTGACCTTATCAGCCGCCGAGGTGGGTGGCAAGGATGGCGTAGCGGTTCAGGGATGGGGGGAGGGGAGGGGAGTGGCAAGGAAGGGAGGAGAGGAGAGGAAAGGGAGAGAAGGAGAGGTGTGGGGAGAAGCAAGGCCCTTTAAGCAGGCTATCAGATTCAAGGTTGAGTTGACATAAAAACACGTTAAATACCTGATGGTTACATAAGATAGCCACAGCCCTGTTAGCACGGTTATAAGATAACACTTTGGCATTAACGTTGTCTTCTTTCACAGTAAGTTTATCAAGCTGCTCCTGTAGTGTTAACGAAGCGTTAAACGTACGGAACACTTTGGCCGATAATCCTTCCATTAGTTCTGATAGATACTTGTTTAGTGATGTAGTCTATGTGGGAGATAATACATTGTGTTAGTAATGTCCAAGGGGAGACAATGTATTCTATTAGTGATGTAGTCTAATGGGAGATAATACACTGTGTTAGTAAAGTCTACAGGGAGATAATGCATTCATTAGTGATTTAGTTTATTGGGATAAAACATATCCTTAATCCCGCCGCACACGTTGAGAAACTGTGTGAGGAAACTGCCACGCGAGGCACTTTTATCACTCCTTAAGCTTTACCTACTCTATTTTTGGCCTCGCGTAGCCAAGATGCAACGTCTTCGGTGAGAAGTCGTCTGAGCTAAGTGCCTCGCGTTGCAGTTTCCTCACACAGTTTCTCAACGTGTGCGGCGGGCTTTAAGTATGAAAGACATTTTCAATTACGATTTTTCCGGTTTTTTTTCGAGAAACACCCGACGAGCTTATTAGGACGTTAACGGGTTAGTCAGATCGTTACGTTATACATATACGCAAAAAGTAACTCCAGTACAATACAACCTCGATATTTTAAAAATGTCCTTGTTGGCTCGTTTCGAAGTTACGTAGTGTCATTACGTAGTTACGTAATGGCATTGTTGGCTCGTTACGTAATACATATACGTAAAACGTTGTAACTCAAGTACAGTACAACCTGAATGTTTTAAAAACGTATACCAAGGGACTGTAATAAACGGTTCGATAAACCAGGGATTCGTTACTCCCGGGATTACAATCCCTACATTTCTTAATTGTTTGGCGTTCCGGGAAAGAGGTTTGTCGTATCAAGGGTTTCATTAGAGCAGATTTGGTATGAGTGCATACGGAAGCGATTTTTTTCCGTATCATAACTGTACTGTATACCGGCACAACTTTATTGGCTCCTTATTGGCTGTATTTTCAATATGACCCTAGGGTTTCCCACTCGCATGCAATCTAACAGAGGTGGTATCAAATAGACTAGCAAAGGGAAAGAGAGGACCCTAGGGTTTCTCACTCGCATGCAATCTGCTCCAGACAGAGGTGGTCTCAAATAGACCAGCAAAGGGAAAGAGAGGACCCTAAGGTTTCCCACTCGCATGCAATCTAACAGAGGTGGTCTCAAATAGACTAGCACAGGGAAAGAGAGGACCCTAGGGTTTCTCACTCGCGTGCAATCTGCTCCAGACAGAGGTGGTCTCGCATATATGTTCAAATAGACTAGCACAGGGAAAGAGAACACCCTAGGGTTTCTCACTCGCATGCAATCTGCTCCAGACAGAGGTGGTCACGCATATAGGTTCAAATAGACTAGCAAAGGGAAAGAGAGGACCCTAAGGTTTCCCACTCGCATGCAATCTGCTCCAGACAGAGGTGGTCTCGCATATAGGTTCAAATAGACTAGCACAGGGAAAGAGAGGACCCTAGGGTTTCCCACTCGCATGCAATCTGCTCCAGACAGAGGTGGTCACGCATATAGGTTCAAATAGACTAGCAAAGGGAAAGAGAGGACCCTAGGGTTTCTCACTCGCATGCAATCTGCTCTAAACAGAGGTGGTCTCGCATATAAGTTCAAATAGACTAGCAAAGGGAAAGAGAGGAGTAAGTTACGTACTGTTAGTCTATCAAACAAGTCATCTCCCTCTTGTTTTCCTTCCATGAAGAGCTTCATGTTCTTATAGGCCTGAAAGTAACATAAAAGTGTTAAATGGCCGTTTTATGGAAGTGGTAACTTGAATCTAGCAGAGGAATAATTCACAGTGTTGAACCATCCACCACAATTTCTACTTGAAAGCAAGTTTACCATTTCTGCTTAGGCCTACTTCAGACGCCGTACAGGTCATGTGCTGTACTAAGTTGTTGCAATGAAAATAAGGAAACTTTGGTGTCTAAATAAATTCATGTAAATTTGGAACTGCAAGAGCCATCTAGAGGGCATTCATCACACAGCAGAGCCAGCCGAATATGGCTCAGACGAGATTGTGCATAGAGAACGACACATGAAAGGCGTTTGAACTAGGCCTTAGTTTACAAAAGGTGTTTGAAACGTGCGTTATGTTAGGACACACGTAACGCGTCCTGTGGTCTAGAGTAGATTTCGTATGACTGTGAAAACGGTACCGTACGGTCACGGTACGGTAGGCCACGGCACGGCGTGTTCCGTTTCACACTCATACGAAATCTACTGTATTACATCTTAATAATTATTTTCCTGTATCTGGTGAACAGTACTCGTAAGTCGGGCAACATAGAAAACAAGTCAAAACAAAACAAACAATAATGGAACGTTTTGCACAACACTGAATGCAACAATGACCAAAAAGCCCTGCGCACCTCAACAACCATTGCGCACAACATAGTATGAAAAAATTAACAAGGCTCATCTCAAATTTTGCTCTTGTGCAAAGTCTTTATCATTTTTCTTTATGGGCAAACTGCAAATTAAGAGCATACATACAACTGTAGCTTCCCAACGGTTTTTAGAAGGACTTACCCTTTTCTCTATTGGCACAAAGTTCCTGTACCGTACGGAATCTTTACCGAGAAAGTCAAACTCAACAACACATTCCTTGTCTTCCCACTCATCATGGAGCTCTGTGTACAAAATAATGAAATCAAAAATGTAAACAAATTAAGCTTCATGTGGATGTCGCAGGATCACGTCTCCGTATTTTTGGGTCTGACATTGCTGTTTTAACGAGAAGGTGAATCATTTCTCGTTTATCGTCAACCACCCAACAGCAGACACGAAAAAAAGGGAAGGCCAAGGAATCCTATCCCACCTACCGTTTTTTTTATAAATGAAACTGAATCCTCTCTATAACAACAACTAGTGACAAACCAAATGGACGAGATAGTATAACAAGAACCATCGATGTGCTACTTACTGATGTGTTCAACTCGTAATGAGCAACAGCCTACAGTATCAGCAGTGTCATCATCCTTTTCGTGACCAGCTCGAAGAGCAAGCTATAAATATAGTAGTAAAAGACTATAAGCATCCTTGATCCACAGAACAGTGGCAATACTGGTGAACAACGTGTCAAGAGGGTAGTGATGATGGTGATGATGGTGGCTGGTTAAAAATGGAGAGCTTTCAAACTTTCATACCTTATCAATAAAATATAGAGCCACTCCTCTGAAAACAGACAAGAGAAAATACATGCACATAAATAAACAAATAAATGAAAAAATGAATAGACAGAAAGCAAGAGACGGCTATAATAGAATTATGGTGTCTTAATAATAATAATAATAATAATAAATGGTTCTTCATAGCGCATCAAACAAAAGTCTCGATGCTCTTTACATTAGGCCAGATAGAATTACAGATTCTTGAAGTTTAACGAAATACCATTAGATTATGCGTTCCTGATAAACAGGAATGTTTTCAGTTGAGATTTAAAGGAAGCTAGAGAGATAGCATGTTTCACAGTGTCCGGTAGATTGTTCCAAAGGGAAGGTGCAGCCAATGAAAAGGATCTTTTGCCAAAGGTAGAAGTTCTTGAACCTGGTTCTTCGAGAAGAAGCTTTGAAGAGGAACGCAGTAAACGGCTGGGCTTATACGGCTTGAGAAGATCAGAAAGGTACTTTGGGGCGAGTCCATGAAGGCACTTGTACGTTAAAAGGAGGATTTTGAATTCGATTCTTTCAGAAACAGGGAGCCAGTGTAATTTCTTAAGGATTGGTGTAACACTGTCAGAGCGTTTAGATCGGGAGACGAGCCTTGCGGCGGTGTTCTGTACTTTCTGCAGCCGGTCGATGAGATAGGCAGGAAGACCAAGAAGAATACTGTTACAGTAATCCAGGCGCGATGACACGAAGGCGTGTACAAGACGTTCTGTCGTAGACTGATCAAGGTAACGCCTAATTCGATCAATATCTCTAATGGCCAGAAAAGCACTCTTACAGATGTTGGTGACGTGTGTATCCATACACAGATTCTTGTCAAAGGTGACGCCCAAGTTACGTACTTCGGCGACTGGAGCAATGCTGTAGCCACCAACGCTGATACCAGCGAGTAGGGATGCTGAACGGACTTTTGAGGAAATGTGAATAACCTCAGTTTTACCATCGTTAAGAAACAGATTGTTTTGAGTGGACCATATCTTAATATCATTGACGCAGTGTTCAATTCTCTGGATCGTGTCAGACTGAGGATGTTTTAAAACAGTATAGAGCTGGGAGTCATCAGCATACATGATACAATTGATTCCATGTGCATAGATCACGTCTTCCAGAGGAGCAACATATAGTGTGAAGAGGACGGGGCCTAACACAGAGCCCTGTGGGACCCCATGAACCAGCGGAGAGACAGGAGAAACAGTGGATCCAATACGAGTTGAAACAGAGCGTGAAGACAGATACGATTTAAACCACTCTAACGCAGTGCCAGTAGTTCCAAAACGGTCATGAAGACGAGATAGTAGCATTGAGTGATTGAGTGATTGCACTGTAGTAAGTCACAAAACCTAATCCTAAACATAACTGTGATGGTTAGGTTTCTTCTTACACCATCCAACATTGCATGAGTTCATTTTTGTCCACAGACATTGATTGCTTAGTGGATTGACATTTCTCTTGCATTTTTGCTTTTATTGTTAGTGCTGCCATATAAACCACGCTTTTTGTCTAAGATGTGACTCAGTTATCAAGGAACACTAGTCTGAATTGTTCTTATTTTCACATCTGAGAAACGTTTTGTTTATATGAAGAGTTCGTTTAAGTTGCATTTTAGATACGATGCCCTGGAGGAGGGGCACTTGAAGTTGAGAGTTGTTGACCCACATTTTTGGAAGTGTTTGCACGTGCTTTCATAGGTACCAACAATCCAAGACAAAATAATCTATCTACATGAACGTTCCCTACCTTTGTCGTAGTCTCATTTCCTTTGATTTCCAGTCTCTTTTGTAGTTTTCCCTAATTGTCTCGACACAACTCTACAATAGAAACAAAACAGAATGTTTCAGACCCGTTAAATAAATGTACATACAGCTTCCTTGAGTAATAAAACATACAGCCAATCTCATTAAGGTAGACATTTAGACCGTTTCATACAATATCACGTGTCTCATCAATATTCATCTTTCCAAAGCATTCAGCAAAAGCTTCCTTGGATTTTCCAGTTTCGTTGGCATGTGCACGTGCATGCTATGTGCACAAATCATATTTCACGTAAGAAACAAATATTCAATAAAACGTGACATTTACTGCAGCAAAAATGTCTTTTTCAGTTGGACAACGTTAAGGAGATTGACTATATTTTTATCACACGTTCAAAGGTTTTCTAGCAAAAACTGTCATAACTATTTGAAAGTCAGCCTTGTAAACTTACTTTAAGTTTTCTTGCTGTCTCATACTTTTTCCAATCCTTCTCACCCTATAAAAAGAAGATGAATTGAGCATATGAATGTTTCACAGGAAAAAATATCAATTCCCAGCTTGGGTCAAACATGGGGTTTCCCTGGGTCTAACCAGGGAATCCCTGGGAATCTTGTTCTATTTTTACAAGTTTTGGTATTACAGATTCCCCAAGTAAAATAGAACAGATTGCCAGTTTAGACTGGGAATCATGCCCTGGATAAATGATGCCTTTTTTCAAATAAATTAAGGATTTATCCAACAGATTGTGCTATCCAGCATTCATGTAACCAGGGCATGGTATACAGTACTGCAAATTACATTTAAAATGTAGGAATATGGTGTACAGTTATAAACCATTACAGCTTGGCGATAAATGCTACAGCAATTGAAGGGGCACTGACGGAAATGGCCTAAGTGGTTCTTTCTGTGGTTTTTAGGTGAGGGGCATTGGGAAAGTCCACTGAGACTATCTTAGAAAACAAACAAACATGAAACAAACAAAATCATCAAAAGTCACTTAAGACATTTCCATAGGCATCCCTTCAACTGTACTTTATGTACCATCTTACCTTTAATCTTGATGTAGGGTTTAACATGACATACTTGTAACCACCTTGTACATTCTCTATCCAGCATGCTAACCATGTAACCTATACACACATCACAACCAGTCAATCTAACACTGTAGCTTTTCTACATACATTACACTGTACTCTACCTTATCATCGTGTATGACTTTTTTCCACTTGTGCCCGTCAGGTGCTTTAGGCACTACAGCATTCCTGGAAAATACGGCAGCATATGCACTCTTAGAATATGCTGGCAACTGGCTTTGCATGTTCTGATGCTACCTAGTATGGTCACACTATGGTCTACCAAGTATGGTTTAACCTGTTCAAAATCCATCACAGTCCTCTGAGTCAAATATGCTTTATTTAATCAGTAAGTAAACCAATCTACACAGAGCAGATTTCGCGGTCTGTGTGAAACGGACCGCCCTGTGTTGTGTCCGTGTCAGTGCCGTTTGTCTATAAAAACATTCGAAATTCCTGCCATAACTGTGCTGTGACTGTGCGGTGCCATTTTCACAGTCATACAAAATCTACTCTATTGAGCACTGTAAACTCAAATATTGGATATTGTTTTTTAGACTAAATCCTAGAAGAGCACTAGCCTGCCTTTGAGTAACTGGACCCTGGGCTTAGTTGTTCGAAAGTGAGTTAGCAGTAATTCAGGGTGAAATTCAATGATTTTCTTTTTGAACAACCACCCTGGGTCTGGTAACCTGCTTTCAAACAACCAGGCTCAGAAGCCCAACTTAGAATGCAACTTAGATTGTACTTACTTTCCAATGTTAATAATGATTTCCTCTGGCATGACCCTCTTTTTTAGCATGCCTTGTTTAGGGTGATCGCCACGCCCACGGAATAGACCTGGAGGTTCAATTTTAAAGTTTCCTACTCTTTGTTTATGACCATCCATCATACAGAAGCCATACTCATTAAGTAACTCTTCATTCTTCTTCTTTATTTCTTGTTTCTGTTCTTTACTCATGTTTTTTCGTTCTTCGTTTTTCTACAAATAATAAAGTTCCTATTAGTTTGAGATCAGAGCAGAATTTATTAGACTATGACACTTCAGTCAGTGAAGCAAAGAATTGTGTACAGAATAGATAGATTCAGCAAACAACCCAGTGAGAAAGAGGATTGTGTAAATGTATGTGTTGACAAATATGCTCAAAAGTACTGTTGATGTCACAGATGTTCTGAAGTATAGTGTGTGGGGGCTGGGGATGGTGCAGGGCTGGACAGGTTTTTCCAACCTGGTTAAACAGAGCTATCCAGCCACCATCACATGATGTTTTCCAAAGGTTTTATTAAAAGCATGTGAGCAGGGCTGTAAGGATCAGAAGATAAACAGTTATACATCCTCTTTTTCAAGAAAGACCCAATCAATTGTGATTGTATTGTTCATCATCTTTCTTGCTGATATTTTTGAATACCAAGATATTTATATTGAATCAAGTCTAACCCTGCACTTCCATGTCTGTTTCTAATTTGACAGTGGTGTCATCAATCTATAAAAAAGTCTATTCGTTGAGCAAAAAGGTTAAGCTATCACAAAGACAGCCCTTTGTACCTCTTCATAATACTTGTGCATTTCCTTGAACCCACACTTTTTCAGGTCCTTGATAACCTTGCGTTCTTCTTCATTCATCTCTTTTCTCCAGTCATGGAAAAAATTCTTATTAAATATTTCTTTTGAGGTGTACTCATGCTCCAACATCTTAGCATAGAATCCTGCAATCTGTGTAAAAAGACAGAGAAGCTGAATGTGTTACATGTATTTTGTATTACACAATATTATTAGAGATAATGGAAGTGATGATCTCTCACTGAAAGGTCAAAGCAATATAAAACCATTGCTGATGTCTTTGCACTGTGATTAAATGCTCTGAAAGATGTAAAACAAGAGAAAGATATGGCTACACCTCATGTTTATAAGCTTTCTTTTCTTGTGCACTACATCTACCATTCATGTTTTTATGCTGTATCACAGCATAGAGCATGCAGTATTACTTAAATAACTGCACTGCCAGCACTAACTATTTTGCAACTACAGTGTGTGTGCAGGCTGTAGAGTAGAGTGCATGTGTACATGTATATACTACAGTGGAACCCCGCCTTACGAACACCCCCTGTTAATACAGCCACCCCACTGTTATGAACACCTCATTTTGGCCAGACAACTACAATGTAGAGATCAAACTTAATCTCTTGTAGAAAATACCCTGTTGATGTGGCCACCCCGTTATTATGCCCAGTTATTTTTTGCCCATAGGTGGCCATATTAATGAAGTTCCATTGTACACAGAATACTACAAGGAAGCATTGTATTATTTTGTCCTGTGTCATGGTAAATACCTAAGGAAAAGTAAAATATGCTTTCCAGAAATGTGATAGGCTAAATTTTCTATAGCAAGTGAATAAATATCTGCTAATTTTTGGAATATTTACCTCTTCTGAATGTAGACCCAATTTGAAGGGTTCCCCTATAGGACAAAAAGATTTGCAAGCAAAGAATGTGTTAGTGTTCTGAATGGACATAAACATGTGTTACAGAGTTTTATGAACATTTACATGTACAGTGTATATTGCAAGACAAAAAAATCAAAGCCAACAAACAAACAAACAATGCACACAGAACACAGCACAGCTGCTTCTCAACCAGGATTGACCATATTTTGAGAGCCATGTCTCCTATAAATGACCACCTAAAATGCCAAGTTAATGTAGTCGCTTAAAGGAGGTGCTCATCTAGGAGAAGTTCAAACCATAGTGATTTGAATGGTAAACAGATTTTGTATTGTAGTAGGCTTACCATCATAATAAAACTTAACATTGCTTGGTAGTGGTTCATATTCAGGTGGAAAGCATGGACCCTACAGCATTCACATGTAAGAAAACAGAATGCTTATTCAAGCTAGAAATAAATTATGTGCCATCTATGTGTGTGTACTGTAATCACACACGGTACTTGACCAATCAGAGCACATGTACATGTAATATACCAAATATTATATAAAATGATAACATAACCTATAATTTATTTGTGTAAAACGTCACTGGCTGATCACTTCACAGCTTGAAGGAGAGATCAAGTTGTTAGTTAATTTTAAACTTTCTGTAAATGCTTACCGACCTTTTCATATCTATATGTTTTTGGGGAACCCCAATATTGCCTTTGTGGGTTATCCCTGCCACTTGTGTGCAGTTTTGAGTTGTTTGTTTTGAGTTGTTTGAGTTGTTTGTTGTTTGTAATGTACTGGTGAATTTTATGAATAAAAAAATAAAAAAATACATAACAGTGTATGCTAAGGTTAAACTCACCTTGTGTGCTAAAGTTGTCCACTTTCTACCGTCACTGTGTTCTTCCTCTTCCCACCTGAGTTTGTTTAGAAATATCACAAAATGGAAACACTTTTTAGTCAGACTTATTATATGGATAATAGACTTTCAACAAGAAAATAATTGAAAACTTTAAGGTGCATAATTATGAAAACTGCCTTAGGGCCTTTCCAAACTAAGCTGGCAAAATTCTTTGCCTCTTTTGAATCACAACACATTTTCTTATCACCAAACTTTTATTTTGGTAAATGTGTCTGTAATGAAACAAAATTATTGTTTGCAAACCACACTGTAGAAAGACCTTAAGTCACTTTATTGGCATTCAATATGGTTTTACATCATCCATACCATTTCCAGACTTCTTTTTTCTCTTCCTCTTCTTTTTTCTTCTTCTTTGATTCTTTTTCCTATAACATTTAACCCACAGAAAAGTAAAAATTATAGACTACAGCATGTAGACAAACTGTTAGTAACCATACTCACAGTCTTTACACCCTGCTCAGCAGTCTTGGATTTCTTGTCTTTCCCTTTGTCTTTCTCACTTTTAATTTTCTTTTTTAATTTCTCATTTTTTACTTCTTTCTTGATAGATTTATCAGAGCTCTTCTTTGCCAACTTGGCCTGTCAGGAAAATCATTCCAAATGATGAATAAAATAGAAATCATACAAGAAACACACAAAATATACAAAAAATGATGTGTTATAATACCTACCATTGGTTTATAGTCGTCCTCACTATCACTCTCTTGACTGGCACTTTTCTTTCTTTTCCTTTCCTGAAAGAAATAAGACATTGGCGTCTCTTTCTGTTATAGAGTAATGATTGTTTGTCTTTCTGTCACTGAGTTACTAGTGTCTGTTTGTCACTGAGTAGTGTCAATTTTTAGTACTTCATAACTGTAACATATAGGTTTTACCTCCTTAACTTTCTTATCAGGAGATGGTTTCTTGGCTGATGATGGAGCTTTTGATAATGATGATGACGATGACGACTTAGCTTTAGCAATCCTGTAAAATGTTCAGAAAATAACACAAATAAGAATGTACAAAGGCAGCAAGACAACCTGTATTTCACACTTACCTATGAGACTGAATGGTGCAATACCATGTAGTTAATGTTGACATGAAAGACAAAATAGATTAATTAGTGTATGTGTATAGAGTTGGATCCAGGATTATCCATAGGGGACCTGCAGCCTTATAGAATCACAAACCCTTCATTTTGACAATGTATTGTCAGAGAATAAAATGGCCTAAAGTTGTCTCAGAAGAGTATGTGTCCCTGGTGTACTGATAAACATGTACACATTGTTATTTTACCATAATTTAAGCTTCACATTTTAGGGTTCGTTGGTGGGTAGATGGTGTTTGAGGGTTAATTTTAAAGAATAAACTGAAAGACAGTTCATTTGGAAATTAAAGCAATATGTTAATCATAAAATATTTAATTAAACCAGTCATTTATCGACCAGTCGACATGGTTCTGAAATCCTGCTATCCAGCCATTACTTTTCTCCAAATCCTACTATCCTGCCAACACTCCCAGTCAATCCTGATCCTATCCTAACAGTCTTGCAAAACTATTTTTCTCTCATTTCCTGAATCACAACCAAAAAGTCAAATCCAGCAGCTTTACCCCTCATCAGTTAGTTTTAATACATAATGTAAATATTGCCGAAATTGTTCGATGTAAGTCACTGTCTAAGACTTTCAAAATATAGAGTGGAGGATCTACATGTAGGGTTATCCTTCATCAGGGAGTACAGCATTGATTTACAAAAATCAGAAACAGTCCCAAGGATCAAGAGGATATTTGTATTTGTATTATTATCATTATATATATATATCATATTATTCAATACATGGTAAATAAAAACCTTTGAAGAGTGCACAAAGTTGTCCGAGGATGGGTTGTGTACACCTGCACCCCATAAACCACCCTCAGCATGCCTTCAACAACTTACCAAAGGTTCATCATCACTTTCATCATCACTGGTGGGAGACTTCTTAACAACTTTTTTAGCACTTTTCACTGGCTTTTCTTTCTTGATGACAGCATTTTTACTGGAGTGTGTGGTGGAGCTTTTGACGTCTGACTTTGGTTTAGTTTTTTCTGTTTTTTGTATCCTATAAGAATATTATTATTCAATTATTAATATTGACTTCAAATACTGACAATAAATTGAATTCAGAGTGTTTTTTATTACAGTGCCTAGTTCATACATTGCAATTACACAACCACTGAAGTTCAAATACCAACATGCAAAAGGCATTTTGTTCTACCATCAATAAAAAATATCAAAGGTACCAACTGATTATTTGTGATTGACAGTAGTGAAAAATGCCTTTTGCATGTTGGTATTTGAACTTTGATGGTTGTGTAATTATGAAAGGCACTGTAATATGACAATTCAAACATTGATTTTGACCAATCAAAGTGAAAAAGGCTAATACGTGTATATGGCACAACATAGCATGGTATTACAGAGCATCTGATAGAGTGCAGAAGAAAGATAAAAGTACTGGGGAAATTTTTGGAAATATACATGTATACATGTATAGGTGTGGAATAGTGAAAATTTTTATTGTACATATATCTAGAGAGTTTAACTTGTTTGAAAAACTGATCTTTATTATGTACTCTTATAATCTTTAATAATCAAGGAAAATAAAAGAACACCGTTTGTATTGATAACTATGATTGGATGATCCATTAACAAATGTCAACCAATCACAAGCCTTCATAGAATTATAACTAGTGTCCCGGGTCATACAGTAATGGCAAAAAATGCCTTGTTGATTTTTGTTGATCGTATGGGAAAGAAACAGTTTTAGAATCATTTAATTTTACAGATGAAAAAGTGATGAAATGGGAACTAGCCAATTCTATTAATTTTATGACTTTTTATGGACATTTTGGACAAATACAGCTGTAGCCCATAAAATGATAAATAGCATGAAAAATGATGAAAAGTGCAATTTTAGGCCAATAGTGCAGAATCATACCCTCATATAGTCTCTATCAAGTGCTCTGGTATTAGCTTTTTGACAGTCACATGAAAACTGCTCTTAGACTAATAAACCCTTGCATTAAATCCCGGTCTTGGGACAAAACAATGGTTCTTCTCTTAACTGAGCATTGAAAATGTTTCTTAAGCAAAACGTTTTCTTTATTTTGGGTCCAATGCCCCAATATTTATTATAAATTCATCTTGATCAAGATCTTAATTCTCCTTTAGTTTCTTTGGATTCCAAAGAAAAAATGATTTTGATCAAATATTGATTGTGGTTGTTATTATATGGTATATGGCACATGCACTGATTAATTCATGGACCATCTTAGTGTGTGACAGTATCTTAACTAAAAAAACAAAGAGTAATTTCTTTTTGATGTTATTACATTTGCAGATATTCCAAAAAGGTTATTGGAGCAAATGGCAAGTTACATGTACATGTGATTCAGGTAGTTGCAAGAATGAAAGAAACAGAATTGGCAAAAATGAGTGCATAATATCAGCCCAATAGAATGATTTAACTTATGTAATGTTTGAAATCCCAATTCAGTCATCTTGGGTACAGACGTAAGATTTCTTTCTTTGAAGTGAACATTCTTTTGCATCCTCTTGAATAAAGCATTTCAAACAAAGAATCTTACTAATTGTGTGTGCCAATAAAGTTGTTGTTGTTGTTACTACCAAGAGGATGTTTTTAATCCTCTTGGTAGTAACAACAACAACAACTTTATTGGCAAGCAAAGTGAAGACCTTTGAGTTATCAAATGTCTCTGTAATTATTTTTCAATTTATCATCCAGAATTAACAGTAATTAATAAACAAACAGAAGAATTTCAATAATTTTAATAATTATTATGATGATGACTCTTACTTTTGGTTGAAACGCTTGGCCTGAAACACAATATACAAAATAATGCAGTTACAATCATGCTATCAATATTACAGTACACTATGAATTATATCATAATCTAAATTTTTCTCCCTTTCCAAACTACAATAACTCAATTTCAGGCATAAACTCACCAGTGGTATGTCATCATCATCATCACTATCCCTGGAAACTGGCTTAGTTTTTTCCTAAAAGTAGTAAGTAAACTTAAAGTTATTTAAAGCCATCTTATACTCTGCATATAGAGTCCAATGCAACTTTAGTGGTGCCAGTAATAACTACCAACACTTAGATAATTACTAGACATCAGTCTATTGAAGGGGTACTAAATTTACCTAGCTTTATCTGCAGAGATGTACATGTAGATTAAAGGCAGACAGCAGGGAAAATACATTTGTACTGTATTTATTTACTAGCTGTGAATTTAAGTAATTCTTCTGGCCCTTGACCCATTACCAGCTAATGAAATTCTCTCAAAGAAAAAATCTATCAGCATGCATCCCTGATCTCTAATAGTGAGATTATTAAAAATCAGAACTATATGTACACCACAGATCAGTATATTTAGACTGAAATCAATGTTTTTAGTATATGTACTTAAATTACATATCATGTACAGTTTGTATATCAATAATTAATTATTATTATTATTATTAATGAAATTTATTAATAGTGTGCAATTATTGATTTTACATTTCAAATGCGCTAACAATAAATTACTCTAATCAATACTAATCTACATTATATATACCGTAGTTTTATGTTCTTGCTTGACAGATAATTTCTTGGTAGGAGAATGAGGCTTTGTTTTCTCAGCAGAATGGTTTTTTGTTGGTGATAAACTCTCTTTCTTGATGACCAACTTTACAGGAGGATTTTGTTTTGATGTGTCTGTCTTCTTTGGGCTATTTAAAGGACTCCTAGAGGTGTAAAACAATTTATTGCAATAAATTACCAGCAACAGACAACAGAATCATTAGAAAGAGATATTTCCTAATACACTTGAAAAGCTTAGAGTTTTCTTAAATTGGAAGATTTAATAAATACTCTTTCAGGAGCAGATAAAAACATGGGCACAAAGACAAACATTTTTTAAAATGGGTTCAAGGTAGAAACATTTAAAATATCTTTAAATAAAAAAAATATTTTCCATATGTGTCCAGATTGGTATTATTGACATTATAGATATCTCTTGAAATTTGATAGCTATACACATTAAAAAATTCACAACCACATTGTTAATTGATGTTATTCGTATCTACATGTAATAGTATTCACTGAATTATGATTGATAACACAGGAAAAAAATTAATTCCCATCTTGCCAAATATGGGGCCTACCTGGGTCTAACTTGGGAATCTTTACAAGTTTGGGTATTACAGATTTCCCAGGTTGAAACAGGAAATATAGAACATATTCCCAGGTCAGACCCAGAGAAGCCCTGATTTGGGAAACGATATCTTTTTCCTGTGTAATTTTTGCCCATTTTTCAAAAGCCCTAATTTGTCATTTTCAAAATCTAAATGCTTGTGACAATTCTATTTCAGAATCTATTTTTGAAAGCTACAATTCAGTATTAAAGTCTAGTTTTTCTTACCTGATAGGACTTTTGACCTGCAGATGGATGGCCATTGTGTGAAATTGAGAAGTAAACACAGAAAAAAAGTACAGTCAAGCACACAGAACAAACACAACAAATGGTAATTCAATTAGTTTAAATCAACAAAGTGAGCATTAAATTTACCACATCATTTTCTCCAGTTTTCAATTTTTTTCTTTCAGGACCTTGAAAAAAGAGGCATTGCTTCAATTCATGAACACTTAAAAAATCTACTTAATCTTTGCTCACAATTAACCTAAATTCAATCTTGAAGGGTCTTTCTTAAATGTTAAAATAGCGTAAAAACACTACTTGGCGCAATTTCCTGCCAATGCAAAAATACTGTCCCCCATTTTCATTTCATAAATGCCTTGGTTTGAATTTCAATCATTTCCCGGGGGGCTACTTTTGTCCCAAATGCAAGTGAATTTTTGAATATTGATCAAAATTATATCAATTTCACGAAATAAACACGATCATTTATTCCTAACGTCTCAGTTTTTCATTTGATCAAAACGCATGTTTATCTCATTATAACTAGGAATGTGAGCTTGGTAGCCTAGTAGCAATACTATCTCTCGCCTATCTATTTGCAGGGAAACAGAAAGAGAGGAAAAATAATTTCTTTCTGGTGATAAGTTTTGATTTCAGATCGTGCAAGGGGATAATATTTTCCACACCATTCCAATTACACGTAAGTTACTTCTCGTACATCAACAACTTTGATAGTTTAATCACTTATCCTCGCAATGATCGTAGCATTTTATAGCACATGGATAACATGCATTGAAAATGAAGCGGGCATGTTATTGCACTCAAAAAAGTAGGGCATCACAGAAAGCCTTTGATAAAGTTTAGACATCAACGCTGCCGCCTCTCTGCTTGTGCGCTTCTGGTTTAGGATTTTAGAGTATTCTAGAGATTTGGCAAAATGTCTTGAGTGTTATGAATTGACTAAAGTAATTGTTCAGGCAGATGAATTCCGTGACGATTCTGCGGTTCGCTAGAGCACCCGAAACAACAATGAACCATACCTGAGGGAATGACTTGCTTGTCGTCCTAAGCAAGAAAAAAACCAAGACAATACATTAACTTAGTTATAAACAGTCTAGACTGATACAAAATATATCATCCAACATCTCCATGTAAATAGATTCCTATAGTAGTTGTTTCAGAGAAGCGTACATACCATAAGCCGGCTATCTTCCCCATTTGTTGGCCTTCCGTTCTCGGCCTTTCTCTTCAACTACAACGACAAAGATGTTGTTTAACGGCTATGAAAATGATTAGGAAATGCGATAAAACCCAACAAATATCCCTCACAAGTTAACGAGCTTTAGAAAATATTCTATGACTTTTTTACCTCGTGGTCGTTGTTTACCAGTAGAGTTGATTCACCGTTCATATTTTTTGGAAAATGAAGCAAAATTTTTCTAAGTGTCGACTTGTTCAAAGCGACGGCGAAGACAAAGGAAGGAAAATTCCAAGTCCCGACTTTAAACAACTGCGCATGCGTTTATACCACGTGATATGTCTATGGCGCGCGCCGAGCACGCTGGGAAAACGGATTCAAATAAACACTAGAGTATTTATATACTCTCACTGTTGAATAGTTAGTTAAATATAGTAAATTTAGTTATTCATTTATTTAGGTGACTTCATCCAAAATAGTAAAAGCCCACCAAAGCAACGGTCAAGGAATTGAAATCAGGGGGGCACCTGAGCGTCCTACCTTATCGCTACCCCCCAGAAGAAACGAACTGTTTTCACGTGAATTCAAATTTAGTTGACGTCACCTAAAATAAGTATTGAACTCAATGAAAATGAAAATGTCCTCTTCTGAAATGGTTCCGTAAAGCTTTTAAAAAAAATGTTTCCGTCGGGCTTCCTATGTTTTTTGTTGTCAATCTTAATTTCCGTAAATATTCTGAAATGTCTTCACTTTCATTTGAGTACAGTCATGATCCTAAAAAAATATTTTGGACATTCATAAAAAATATATATATTTCGTGTTTTCTTTCTTTTTATCTATTTTTTTCTTTCTTTTTGATGCCATTTCTGGTCGAGGGACTGGGACTGAATGTTTCTCTTGCCAACCAAAATGGCGGACAAAACAAGTTTCCTTACCAGTCCTAGAATACTGAAGTGAAGAGAAAATGGAGAATACCAACGAAGAAAGGCAAGACAACTTCGTCTCAAGCTTAGACCAATTTTTCACCAGTATCGAACCGATACTGAAAGAAGCAAACACTGTCGAGGCAGCAGAAGATCTGTTGATCAACTTGGAAACGACAGATGAAAATTTTCACAGGTTTGTTAATTAAGTCTTTCCCTCTGTTAATTTTTTGTTCATCTTCTTCTAAAAAAATATCATGTCAATCTTGTTATAAGCTTATTGAAGTAAACTAAGTTAAGTTAATATTTTACTGTAGATATGAGTTTGTTCGCAATCTTCGTGGTCGAATAGACGAGATGCTGGGTGCCTTAATAGACATGAAGCTCGAAACTTTGTCAGGAGAGAGTGATGGCAATTCTCTCCTTTCGCAAATAGCTGACGAGATACAAACTTCACAAGAGTAAGGATGTTCAATGAATATATGTTTTGAGACTGCAAGAGTTTGACCACCACTGTCCTTACACTTTTTGACGATGGTACTGCAGGCTGTGGTGACAATATTAGTTGCAGAGTTTAAGCACCTCTACCCTTCAGAGGTGGTGGAGCTGATAAGTGATCCAAGGCCTATGCCCTTACACTTTAAAATGTTGGGACTGCAGACTGTGGTACCCTTATACCAATTCTCAAGGCTTCAGATTGTGCTGAATTTTGAAAACTTTGTAAAGGCTTTGATTGAATACATGTATGTTAATTTTGTTTGAAATGAACTGCAAGTGAATCCAGAAACAAAATCCTTGATTAAATGCTTTCATTGTTGTTAGGTTTATAAGCCTACAGCAGTCTGTCATGGCTGATACTAAGGAAGCTGTGAATATACTGGTAAGAATACCAATGAGCTTTTCTCACCCCTTGTGTGACATTTTATATTTTAATCAAACAGCAACAAATATATAATTGGTGATAAGAGCACACCAAAGTTAGCAAAACTTGAAATTTTGAGGTAGTTTCACTAAATAGAACCAAAGTTTTGGGCAGCCAAAGTTGGTGCTTTTTGTATAGAAATGTTTAGTGGAGGGCAACACCAAACATTTCTATACAAAAAGCATCAACTTTGGCTACCCATAACTTTGGCGCTACTGCTTACTATCAATAGGCGTCACCCTTAATGTATCAATCTCAAAAATTAATGTTAGGGCTCTATAAATGCCAGCAATGGAAAGAGCATGTCAAGCTTAGTGATCACTGAAAATTTCAGATAGTTATCTCAAAAATTGAAAAACTGGTGAATCTTAGAAGCTCTGGGGGTTTTTTTTACAAAGAATGTATGTGTATTTTTCACTGGGTGGGGGGGGGGGGGGCAGGTTTTGCCCCACATCCGAAAAACACCATACATTCTTTGTAGAAAAGTCAATGCTTCCAAAATTCCCCCATACTTTGATTTTTAAAATAACTATCTGAAATTTTCAGTGATTACTAAGTTTGACACGTTCTTTCCATTGCTGGCATTTACATGTATAGCTCTAGCCCTAACATTAATTTTTGTGATTGACACATTAAGGATGACACCTATTGATAGTAAGCAATTCATTGCTCTCCAGTATCAGTCAAATGGTCATACAAAAGAATGACATTTCATTTGATGAGAGCTTCAAACCATTGCAAAAAATGTTGCAAACATGTTCTGATGATACAACAAAATAATGTTGCAACAAAATACTGTCTGTCTTTCTGTTTGAATATAACTAAAGTTGAACCTTTTCATAATAGCCACCTTGGGGAAATACTAAAGACCAATTTACACAACAATTACATGTATCTTTATGGCACAGTATCCCTGGGCATGTAGGCCCATCATTTTTGGGGCAGCATCCGTAATTATCGTTGTGTGAATAGAGAATAGACCTTTTTCAAGTTTGTTCATACCGCTGTAAAATTAGACAACAGACGCACCAGACGCACTGGCGCAGGGTTAGCCTTGAGTCAAGGTAAATTATTTGTAAAATACCAGCGAGAAAAGCAAACCATTTTGACTAAGAACAATTTATAAAGAAATCGATTTTATTCCCATGGGTCTGTCTTGAAAAGGAGGCTAACCCTGCATAAATGCACCTTTTGTCAAGAAGTTCAGCGGTCTCTAGTAATTGGAAACTGGACTATTGGGTGCCATACCCAAAATAATTGGTCCACATGCCAAGATTCAGGGATACCCATACCATAAATAGGTTGTCCTGTAAATTGGCTTAAGTGGCCATTGGCTGTTATACAGAGGTTTCATTGTGAAGTAAATCTATGGATCACATCAATTATTATTATTTTATATATTATTTGTTTCTTGTCTGTTAGGTACAAAAGTATGCCAACCCACTACAACGTGGAGCAAGTGACTATGATTTTATTGAACACAGACCATCAAAGTTACAGGCTCTTAAAGATTCCTTGGATCTCAGTGATGAGGAATCACTGTCATCATCTATTGGACAAGTAAGTTATCAAGCATTTAGAGAACAGGGGCATACAGAGGGTTTGACATGACATTTAATAATGACAATAATAATAGTAGATTTATATAGCGCTATTTCCATGAGTTCAATAGCGCTGATCAAATACATAGTTACAGTTCACACCCCAGATTAAACAGTAAGTCTTGAGCTTTTGCTTCAAGCAGTCAATGTTACTAGAGTCCTTTATGTCTTCTGGACATGTGACATGTTTTTCTCTGGAATCTCTGGGTGCTCATTAGAACTGAAATCATTTTCATATCTAGTGAAACTTTTTTCAGTTGTTTTGATTTATCTTCCATAACACTCCACCTTCAGTATTAAGTTTGCACATCTTATTTTGTCAAACGTTTTTGTTTTTCTTTACAGTGTGACTACTCCAACCAAGGCCACCCAAACAAATTTTCATGCAAATTATCCAATCACGATCGAGTATATGAACAATAGAATCCCTACAAATGTTTGAAATTTCTCTTAAAATGCACAGAATCTTCTTTGTTTGTGTATGAATTATATTGAAATCGAACAAGAAGCATCGTCATGCTGTAGTGAGGGACTGGCAAAAAATTTCTTCGTGAAGTGTCAAAAATGAACATTGAAAATTTATCTGAAAATTTGTTTGGGGTGGTCTTGGTTAGGAGTAGTCACACTGTAAGATGTTCCTTCCGTCCCCTTTATTTATCTCTTCTTTTTCTTCATCTTTTCTCTCTCTGTCTTCCCCCTTCCTCTGCCTCCTTCTCTTTCTTATTTCAGGTTGGTTATATGTTTATGTCCCAGGAAAGATCTGGTAAAATTGCTGAAAATCTTCACCCTTTAAAACCCGTACACGTGAGTATAACACCAAGCTAAAATGTATTTTTATAACCAAACTGTCTCGTTCGAAATAACTGATGTGTATGGTGATGTTAGCATCGCCAGTTATTCGTAATTTGCGAACGCAATGCCGGCACTTTTTAGTGTGAATTTAGTCGGTTAAAAAAAAGAAAGATAAAGGACCATATTTGTTCCTTTAGCACAAGGCAATCTTCCAGGAAGCCGACAGTATGCTCCTTACCCCCTCTTTCCATCAGTGCTCCGTTTTAAGGGTATTTAAAGCTACTTAAGGCTACACAGATTGGAAAGAAGTTGAAACAAGCGTGAGGTTACAGGGAATCGAAATCGGGTCCTCGCACATCAGAAAGCCGTGTACTAGCGAACTGAGCTACACTTGTTCCTACAAGTCGGGTTGTAACTCTTGTCAATCCAGATCAAAAAAGCGACGCCGAAAACCGCGCGTGCGTCTGCCCTTTTACATATCCTACGGCAATTTGGTCATCTGAGATGAATTTTCCGTCTGGACTATTTGTCCGATTTCTAGTATGAAGACGACCAACCTCAATAAAGTTTATGCAAAACTAACATGTATGTTATAAGAAAGAAATGTAACAAAAAAAGCAGGACATGGTCGCAAATTAACTATATTTCTGAACCCTGCTTTTATACAGTATTGTAAAAAAATTGCGAAAATCAACGTACATAATCCCTACAATTTTGACTGGGACGTCAAAATAATGTAATCTTGGATTCTTCCTGGGCTTTTGTGATATCGGTATTAGAGGGCAATTTTGATGAGAAGGTTCGTTATTTCGAGCGAGACACCTTAAAAAGCTCAGGGATAGTAAAGATGTGACAATCTTCCGATACTGATTGGATGATAGCCGAGAGGAAAATATGGTCCTACTTCCTGGCTCTGCGTTTAATTACTCGGATTTGGTTTATGCAATCATTTACTGTATGTATAATCTAAGTTGTGTGGTATTTTTAGGTCAAGTCTGAAGCCCTTAGTGCATTGGCTCAAGTACCACAGTCTGATGTCATTACCAGTGAACACTGGTTAGCCATAAGAAAAGGTCTCTTGGCAGCATTAGCTGATGACGATCAACACCTTTCAGTAAGTATTTTTTTGGGCAGGAATTGTAGTTTGGAGGGCTAATCGTCCACAAGCAATTTACAGCTAGGATGCAGCTCAACGTGGTCGGGTTGAAGACCTGTAAGTGGTGCGCTATGCTGCCGCCATACAACCCATATGTGATCACGAAGCACAGTTAAGATCGATACAGTGTTAATCTTAATGGAGGGAAGAAAACCGGAGTTATATGATGATGATGATGATGCCGGATGGAGATGGTGTATTTCCTAAGTCACCACCAACGTCATTGAGATATTAAAATAACTATTTTACTTACAGGAAAAAAGTCTAAAGTTCCATGCAAGAATGTTTCTTTGTTCAACTTCACATGCAACACGAGAAATATATACCTGCTTGGGTAAATCTGACTCTGTTTTCTTTTTCTGAAAGACTAATACTTTAGCGCCCTTCTTTCAAAGTTTATTGCGCATCATGACCGAAAGGGTCTTGGAACATATTTGTTTGGTTATTTCTTTGCCAGAGCAAAGCATTAGTAGACAGAACGATCGTTTGGCACGACATTCCTGAGAGACCGGCGCATAAGGCATTTATTCATTTATTCA
The DNA here is from genome assembly GCA_029948255.1 of Telmatactis stephensoni. Taxonomy (NCBI): domain Eukaryota; kingdom Metazoa; phylum Cnidaria; class Anthozoa; order Actiniaria; family Isophelliidae; genus Telmatactis; species Telmatactis stephensoni. Next base: position 79,024 of record JALIZF010001452.1, on the reverse strand, counting down.
TTTATTCACTTATTCACTTATTCACTTATTCACTTATTCACTTATTCACTTATTCACTTATTCACTTATTCACTTATTCACTTATTCACTTATTCACTTATTCACTTATTCACTTATTCACTTATTCACTTATTCACTTATTCACTTATTCACTTATTCACTTATTCACTTATTCACTTATTCACTTATTCACTTATTCACTTATTCACTTATTCACTTATTCACTTATTCACTTATTCACTTATTCACTTATATTCACTTATTCACTTATTCACTTATTCACTTATTCACTTTTCACTTTATTCCATTTATCCATTTATCCATTTATCCATTTTATCCCTTTATCCATTTATCCATTTATCCATTTATCCATTTATCCATTTATCCATTTATTCATTTACTCATTTACTCATTTATTCGATTATTCGATTATTCGTTTATTCATTTATTCATTTATTCATTTATTCATTTTTTCATTTTTTCATTTTGTACTATTGTTTGCTATTACAGCCGAACACCTTTGGCATTGTTTTAATGGGAATAAAAGTAATATGATTGGTAAAACAGAGAATGGTATTCACGTACAAACTAATAATAATGCAAGACTTATTAAAAGGGTAAGATAATCTGCCTTCCGCAAACACTCAGTAATTGTGAGAAATCTTTTATTTTATTTATAATTTCCTTTTAGTTCCGTTTGTTAAATGAATTTCAACATGAAGTTCCTTCTTACTGGACAAGATATTCGGAAAGGTTTGTATATCCACTTCTTAATATTCGTTTAACCCTAAATCTATCCCTAAGCGAGTGCACTTATCGTGGCAGTCCGTCTGTCTGTCCGTCGGACCGTCAGTCATTCCGTAATTCATTAAACAAATTCTCTATGTCATAGCGGAGTCATTGATCACTTGTTACAATGCATTTCTTGATTTCTCTTTCGTAGATTTCTTGATGAAATCTTGGAGAGTACATTTACTCTGATCGACGCAAGTGGATTTCAGTCATCAGAATCTACAGACCAGCTCATCACACCTTTAAACTATCTGTCACTACTAGACCCCATGGCTAATTGGTTCAAGAAGTGGATGGTAATAACTGATGTACCATGATGTTGTATGCTCTCGTTCATTGTCGCGAAAGACTTGTCTTGTGCGACACGGGTGAAAAACGCATTGCGCATGATCGAACATTTGGCGGGAATTCGTGGAGGCGTTCGTGTTTACAAATAAAAGTACCGTCGATTCAACTGTCGTGGTATTATGCGAAATTCTCGAGTATTATTTGACCAGAGAAAGAGAACAACTAAAGCAATCTTTTAGGAAAAGATAAGCACTAACTTTTCACGGACAGCCTTAATTTTCAAGATTTACTAAACCTCCAATGGTTTTATTTAAAACGTCCGAGTGTGCGCAATGTATTTTTCATCCGTGTCGTCTTGTGCAATATCACTTACTGTTGTTGCTATGCGGTACCATGTAAATGTCGCATCATTTAATACCACAGAATCTATAATGTGGTATCGCATAATGTCCTACCGTGTCGCTACACGTCGCACCGATTGAGTAGTGTGATGTCGCACAGTTTTGCTGTCCCAAGTCATGTCAAAACAGTTCATCACAATAAAGGCCGGTACACACGAGGGAGCTTGCTCATGGACCGAGCTCCTGCAACGCACTCCTGGGTCATTTTGCACAACCAGTACACACGAAGCAGCATGCTGCGGGATCCTGTTGCATGTAATAATTTTCCCGAAGCTTGCTCAGATTTATCCAGTTTAATATCAGGGAGCAAAACTTTTCTTGCGCAACAAAACTTTTATGCGTTAAATCGTTGATACACACGAGGAAGCGTGTTGCGGGAGCATGCTCCCTTAAGTTGCGTGATGTCGCGTAGTTTCTATTTTTGTTTTACGTGATGTCGAGCAGTGTGCGGTATGATCTCATGTGTTGCTTATAGTTGCATGCCATGTCGCCGTGTTTCGAGAATTTTCGCATGAATGGAAGTTACATAATGTCGTTTATGTCACACAGTATGTCCAGCTACCATTAGAGATAAGGTGATGAGGTTTTCAGTTTATACATTTTTTTGTGTAATGGTCTATTATTTCAGCACGGAAATTACAGCAGAACGGAGGTCGTGAAACAACTAAAAGAACACCCCAAACTGGTAAGAACAAAGTTCTACACGGAAACAGGATTTTATTTGTTTGTCTCTTATTGGACGTATTTATAGCTTTCAGATGCCGTCGCTGCAATCGTGGATTTTCCACACACTTTAAAGACAGCCGTCACAATTCCTGAAATACTTGAAGATCAGGAACAACAAGAACAAGAAGAATCAGGTACTGAACAAACAAGTCAAACATTACTCTAATCTTTTACCTCTGCCCAGTTTGTGAATATCTTAATAATACCTTTCAAAATCATCGAACCTAGAAGCTGAGACCGAAATTACTCCTGGGTACACTAGCAGGAACGCGTTCTATTTATGAATGTGATGAATAAACGCATCTTGAAAACCAAAAATTTGTCTCAGTCGCTGTTTGAAACGTCCACGTCCACGTCCACGCGCTTCTTTGGAATCATCTAACCAACATATTTCCCAGTGTTCATTTCGGTTTCAGCTTCTATGTTTTGAAAGGTTCAATGTCAGTTGTGCAATATTAGGTATATACAAATACAGTAGTATACAATATTCATTGGAATTTGAAAAGGAGGACCATGAAGTTAGCCCTATGAGAGGTCCACAAACCAAATTTACAAACTACAGTCGAACCTCGATTATCCGGACCCTTCGGACCAGAGTAAAAAGCAGGGGCGGATTTAGGGGCTGGGCCCAACGGGCCGCGGCCCCTCCTTTTGATAAGTAAAACAAAGAAATGTTTAGCTTTATTACGGACTGAATAGAAGGTTTTGTCAGATCTGTGAAATTTTCCGGCCCCTCCTTTTTTTGATTCCTGGATCCGCCCCTGAAAAGTACGGATAATCGAGAGTCCGGATAATTGAAAATATGAATATAATGAGATACATGAATTTATAGAATAATTGGTATATTCGCGCGCTCTGATTGGTGAACAATTTGTGATTACAATACACACATAGAAGATGCCCATTGAATCTTACCCGCTCTCTGATTGGTTGAAATGTTTCAATGAATATTATATAAAACATATAGATTCCTTTTTTCCGTGGGTCTGTACTCTAATTGTTGCACAGAAGAAGAAAAAATGTGGTGAGAACAACAGTCACGCCACTCGACCTGGCCTCGTGGCATTCTTTGTTGTTCTCGCCACATTTTGACGTCATCAGCTGTGCATCTATTAGAGTACAGACGCACGGAAAATGTACTTTTTCGTGGGTCGTCAAGAGAGCAGCTGCAACACCACAACCATCATCATCCTCAGCAGCAGCAGCAGCAATAAAGCCTGGTTCACACTAGCGGTCGTCTCGTAATCGCAAGCAACATACGCAGACTCAGTACTGCATTTATCACTGAGGTGTGAGAAAAGACAAGCACAGCTAATGAGCAGTACATTACTAAATCTGTGTACATGTATGTTGCTTGTGCTCATGCTTATGTCACTAGTGAAAAGACATGCACTGCTAATGAAAAATGCATTACTGAGTCCGTCAGTATGTTGCTTGTGCTCATGCTTAGGTCACTAGTGAAAAGACATGCACTGCTAATGAGCAGTACATTACTTAGTCTGCGGTGTATGTTGTTTGTGCTCATGCTTATGTCTTTAGTAAAAAAAACAAGCACTTCTAATGAACAGCACATTACTGAGTCTGTGCACTGATGCTTGCACTACCATTACCATACTGCCTTCACTAACAACTTGTCTTTGGACTTTCTACAGGTCGGGAAGGCTTGTTTTACAGTTCACGTGACCTGGAGTTCTTGTACTTTGTTCACTCTCTTAGTGTTGTTGGAAGGTTATTCCTGTTTAATGATGGTAGAGAATTGTTTCCCGTAGAATTACCAGACAGGCTAGGTAACACCACAAAATTAATTATTGTACTACATTAGAATCCCGGTATTTCTAAGTCACAAATTTAGCCAAAGCTGCTCAATTTAGGGTACCTTTACACGGGCCATCGTCCTGGGCTTAAAAGTGGGCGGGAGGGAGATACTCAGGCATCTGACAGGGTGGAGCCAATGAAGCTAAAATGATGACCCCCCCCGCACTAACATCCCCTCCCCCCTCCCCACAACTCCCGTCCCCCACCCCCATGGGCGAAATCGCCATTGTAAACCCAACCAAATCAATATGTAAATATTGTATGTAATGAATTGTATGTCTGGTATCTTTTATAGAAACCTTTACAGTTACAGACTTGTTGGTTGTGTTCATCAAGATTATGTGTATTCCAATGCCCAAGTCAATGGCTAAAGCTAGTTTAGATGGTAGGGTATAGAAGTAGTCTGCGCTCCAGGGCCACTACGCAAGCGAGTTACAAAAGTAGTATAATATGTTCTTTATAGGGAAAGGTCACGTGATTCGACTCGCTAAATGACATTATCAATCAAGAACTCTCGAGGGGGCAAACCATTACATACGTCGATCTCCTTAAAAAGAGAGAGATAAGGAACTTGGCACATCAGACGGGATAAGATTTTGTATGGGGACAAGAAGAATGTGGCCTGGTAAATGTGTGTCCGAGGAACCTCGACCTGGGTGAAAATTAGACTGGCTAACATAATCGACAAAAGCATCATAAATTCAAATTTTTGCAGCGTAGTGAGGTTTTCTTGATACAGTGGATATTGTTGTCGATGATGATGATAACCACCGTGATGACAACGCTTTTAAATTCATTCATCATCGATTCAACATTGATTGATCACGTTTCAACACGGTTGGAAGGGGTGGCAAATGGTTTCAACATTGCTATTCAACAAAATTCAACGGATATGATGTTGAAGCAAATGTTGCAGCCGTGTGCCCGGGCCTTTATGTTATTTAGAAGCATAAATATTACAAGTATGCAGGTAATATCTATAATTCGTTTCGTTTTTCTCAACAGGCATTATTGTACCAGGAGACTTGGTCTCCGATGTCTTACAGGAATTAGCTTCTAACAGCCAGGCCATTAAAGAATGTTTATGCAAGGTAAATGTATCATATAAATTGTAGATAGCTCAGTCTTTGAATAAGATGATGATGATGATGGTGGTGGTGGTGGTGATGGTGGTGTTGATGATGATAATGACGACGATGATCTTTTTCCCAGGATGCGATTACTTCCAGTCTACTTGCACCAGTTCAGAACATTTTAGATGGTTTGCCGGTAAGCACAGCATTCTCCGATAGTCTAATGTTTCCTTCACTCCACCCCCCTTCTTTCGGTGTACGATCCTAGGAGATTCAGATATATTTATAATTGTTTTTTACGCAAGTTCTGTTTTAAGAGCCATGTGTTGTTAAAGTATAGACACACGAATGACCTCACAGAATATTACGCGCGCTATGATTGATTTCAATATTTTGATAAATATAATCCAAATAAAGTTAATTGTCCTTGCGTCTGCATAATAACAGATGCACAGAAGATGTGAAAATGTGATGAGAATAGCTTCGTCCTATGGTGTACTTGGTTGTTCATACCACATTTTGACGTCATCTGTGCATCTATTAGAGTACAGACACACGGAAAATGGAATTTTGGAAAATGGAATTTTTTTTGGCTTTCCAGGATCTTGACAGTGATGAAAATTCAGACACTGAGAGCGTACTACTGCTGATTTCCGATGTCTTAGCTGCTCTAGCAGCGTCTGAAAGTGGACGACTACAACTGTTGTATGGGGAGTCTCAAGAACGATGGCAGAGAAGCAGGTTTGTGAAGGAGTTAACGCTCCACTTAAACGGAATCTTTTACTTCCTCAATCGCAAGGTTAATATTGTGTGATGTAAAGAGGCAGGACCTACTGTTTAACGGCCTCACCCGAGAAAAAACGATAACGTAATAACCAAGACACTCCCTTTTCATCCATTTAAAGACCCTGAGTGTTGGTCCAGCGTAGCAAGGGGATACCGATCACACACTCCACAGGAAATCTTGCTGTAATCATGCATCACGCCGCAAATTTTGACGCAATCACGCTGATGCTTTTTATGCAATTACTGGGTTGCATTTGAGTTCACGTCAGACATCTTGGGTGAGCTTCAACTAAAGATTCTCATAAGCGTCAATTGGTTGTTCATCCAACGTGGCTACCGCTTTATTGTCTTTTGATTCCCGGAGGAACGAATGAAATTCAGCAATAGCAAATCACGCATCTCGCGCAGGTTCATTGACGGACCACGTGCTATTATTGTTCGAAAACGCGCGTCACGCAAAACCTCTTTTCTGACCTCCTGCTCCATTGAAAGACCGAGGCTCAATGATCTATTCAAACGACTTTTGTTAAATATGGCGACACACGGATGAAAAACGCATTGCGCATGCTCGAAAATTCGGCGGGAATCCGTGAACGCGTTCATGTTTACAAATAAGAGTACCGTCGATTCAACTGTTGTGTATTGTGCTAATTTCTCGTGTATATATTTGACCAGGAAAAGAGAACAACTAAAGCGATGTTTTAGGAAAAATAAGCACTAACTTTTCACGGACAGCCTTAACTTTCAAGATTTACTAAACCTCCAATGGTTTTATTTAAAACTTCCGAGTATGCGCAATGCGTTTTTCACCCGTGTCAAATATGGCTGCTTTTCCTTAGATTTTTAAGTTACCTGACCTCATGATTTCTTTGTTGTTGTTTTTTTGTCAGATTCTCCCCAGCACACATCATTGCAGGGTTTGTCAAGAAAGCCTTGTCTGACAGTCTTTACTGTTCACTGTCCAATGACGTCATAGGAGGATTTTTGTTTATATGTCGTCAATTATGGACCACGTCAGAAGGTTTGATTGTCCTAAACCAGTATTCACTGCACGACAAAGTAGCTCAAGCTTGGCATAAGGTAATTTGAAGAATTATATGTAATACTACGATATTACGATATCAAAAATGGCAATTATATGAGCAAAATAATGATGATGGTGAGGGTATGATGAATTACCTAATAGGGGTTAGGGCAAAATATTTAAGAATTATAAAACGCGCGCGCATGTCTCTGTACTGTGATATAAACGATGGAAGATGTAGAGTACAAGATAAGCAAGCTTAGAATACAAGGCATTTCGGAGTGTTTCTCTTGCTTTTCGAGTGCTCTACATCTTCTAGAGTGTTAACATCACAGTACAGAAACATAAGCGATCGTTTTATCAGTTGCTTCATAAAATATTTCCAACGTTTTTGTGCAAGCCATCACAAGCCAGGCAATCAGCGCGCGCGTTATACCTCAAATACTTTATAAATATCTATATTGATAGGCTACTGAGATGCATTCTATAACTACCACTGCCATAACCGATCAAGATGATCCAGTGGAACGAGAAACTATTCAGAATACAGAAAGGTATTTCCTTAACACACTAAAGTTCCATCAGAGAGAGAGAGAGAGAGAGGGTGGGGAGGGGGGCGTGAGAAAGGCAGGTCCTCTTCTTTTATTACCTCCTCTTCGCCTTCCCCCTCCTCGAAGCCCCCAACAGTTTGGCTACTGCCAGCCAAAAATTAAGAGACTATGGGCAGATTATTTAAACCGGATGTTTAAACGTTAACCAACATTGTTGTCAATGTTATATTGTTTTAGACAACAGATAGTCATTGGCTAAGGTTTAAATATGGACTCCTCCATGTCTCGCTCGTTAATGTTTTCTGTTGCTTGGGCTCCCTGTGGTGTAATTTGATTAAATTGCGACACAGGAAGCCCAAGGAACGGAAACAAATTACCGAGTGAGACTTGAAGCAAGCTCAGTTTAAATATCGTTTGAACAATGGACTCTACTGATCTGTATCCAATCATTGTCCCTCTATTAACCCACAGGTAGCCCAAGCTATTGATATGGTATCATCATATCATATATAGAGAATGTACATGACATCGTAAAATTTCTTTAAATAATAAAATGAAATAAATTACATCACTTACCTGACTATCAGTGTTTTATTGCATGCTTTGTGCTTTTTAAGGCGATTTTAGTTGGCAACCAAACCGTCAAAAACAAACAAACAAATAAACAAACGAGCGAAAACAAAAACCAAACAAACAAACAAAACACTGATACACGTACAGGTAAGCGATGCAATTTATTTTATTTCAAAGAAATTTTACGATCTCACGTACATTCTTTATATATGATATTTGATGATGTCGTATCAATAGCTTGGTCTACCTGCGATTACCCATAATTCAATGGATAAATGTCTTTTGCAGCCTTGTATGGGAGAGTTCTCTTCTTGATAACCTTCTTAACTTCGCTGGTACACCTAAAGGACTGCTGTTGTTACAGCTCACTGGTATGATGGACCAGTGTGTTGGCTATATGTACAAACGATACACTAAGAAATTACAGGTAAACTGTTAGTTATTGATGGTGATGATGATGATGATGATGGTGATGATGATGATGATTAATCCGTGGAGTGACTAATGATGATTAATCCGTGGAGTGACTGATTTGATAATGATGGACCAGTGTGTTGGCTATATGTTAGTTATTGATGGTGATGATGATGATGGTGATGATGATGATGATTAATCCGTGGAGTGACTAATGATGATTAATCCGTGGAGTGACTGATTTGATAATGATGGACCAGTGTGTTGGATATATGTACAAACGATACACTAAGAAATTACAGGTAAACTGTTAGTTATTGATGGTGATGATGATGATGATGATGATGATTAATCCGTGGGGTGACTAATTTGATAATGATGGACCAGTGTGTTGGCTATATGTACAAACGATACACTAAGAAATTACAGGTAAACTGTTAGTTATTGATGGTGATGATGATGATGATGATGATGATGATTAAACCGTGGGGTGACTAATTTGATAATGATGGACCAGTGTGTTGGCTATATGTACAAACGATACACTAAGAAATTACAGGTAAACCGTTAGTTATTGATGGTGATGATGATGATGATGATTAATCCGTGGGGTGACTAATTTGATAATGATGGACCAGTGTGTTGGCTATATGTACAAACGATACACTAAGAAATTACAGGTAAACTGTTAGTTATTGATGGTGATGATGATGATGATGATGATGATGATGATTAATCCGTGGAGTGACTAATGATGATTAATCCGTGGGGTGACTGATTTGATAATGATGGACCAGTGTGTTAGCTATATGTACAAACGATACACTAAGAAATTACAGGTAAACTGTTGGTTATTGATGGTGATGATGATGATGATGATGATGATGATTAATCCGTGGGGTGACTAATGATGATTAATCCGTGGAGTGACTAATTTGATAATGATGGACCAGTGTGTTCGCTATATGTACAAACGATACACTAAGAAGTTACAGGTAAACTGTTAGTTATTGATAGTGATGATGATGGTGATGGTGATGATGATGATGATGATGATGATGATGATTAATCCGTGGGGTGACTAATTTGATAATGATGGACCAGTGTGTTGGCTATATGTATAAACGATACACTAAGAAATTACAGGTAAACTGTTAGTTATTGATGGTGATGATGATGATGATGGTGATGATGATTAATCCGTGGAGTGACTAATGATGATTAATTCGTGGGGTGACTGATTTGATAATGATGGACCAGTGTGTTGGCTATATGTACAAACGATACACTAAGAAATTACAGGTAAACTGTTGGTTATTGATGATGATGATGATGATGATGATTAATCCGTGGAGTGACTAATTTGATAATGATGGACCAGTGTGTTGGCTATATGTACAAACGATACACTAAGAAATTACAGGTAAACTGTTAGTTATTGATGGTGATGATGATGATGATGATGATGATTAATCCGTGGGGTGACTGATTTGATAATGATGGACCAGTGTGTTGGCTACATGTACAAACGATACACTAAGAAATTACAGGTAAACTGTTAGTTATTGATGGTGATGGTGATGATGATGATGATGATGATTAATCCGTGGAGTGACTGATTTGATAATGATGAACCAGTATGCTGGCTACATGTACAAACAATACACTAAGAAATTGCTGGGTTCCATATGACGTCATTTTCGGTCTTGTTGGAATTTTCATCAACTGAAAAATAAGTATTCAATACAATATTCTCTGGTTGAGAGCACAAGGTGGTCAGTGTTTGACCACCAATTGAGGCAGATAATGAGATTCAATAGCTGTGTGAAACCCAGCAGTGCTGCAGCAATGAAAGGTATACAAACTGTTAGTTATTGATGGCGATCATGATAATGGTGATCAGTTGTTGTTGGGGTGATGTTGTTGTTGTTGTTAATGATGATGATGGCGATGATGATAATTAATCCGTAGCGTGGTAAATTTTATAATGATGGATCAGTGTGTTGGCTACATATACAAAACTATGTACTAAACAATTACAGGAAAATAAACTGTTAGTTGTTATAATGGTGATGATGATGATGATCAGTTAATGTAGTGATGGATGAGTACCAACTCTTATAACACTGAAATATCAATCTTTAATCACAGGTCAGTAAGTGTGAAAAGTTTGGATATGGTGTAATGGTATGCCAGTTTGCTGCTACGGCACCAGGGATAGTGGCATTGGAGAAGAAAGGTATCACAACAATCTAGTTTAAATTTACTTGGTATAATTCGCTGTATTAGGAACAGGAGGAGAGAAGAGCACGATTGGTTTATCTGGTCTGTGGCATCATAGTTGATCGAGGGGGACTGCAGTCCCCATCGATCAACTATGGTGGCATACGCTGCCTTTTCAGCAATTGGTTACAGTAAGGCGAAATTTGCTCCTTTGTTTCCCACTCACAAAAAGTCTGTACTGTCCTCTCTTTAAAGTGTTGCGCAGTAGTTTTTCATTGACTACCCTTCCACTTTTCATTTTATGAATTGATCAGCTTTTCTTAGACTGATTCAAACGGCTTTTTCATGTCTTAGATGAAGGCACTGGTTGATGTTAATTTCAGCTCAATCAACGTTACCTTGGCAACAATAAACAACAATGGCTGAGATGCGTTTTTTCAAAAAAAAACTCGCGGATTTTGAGCTCCAGAAAATCCGTTTTATAGCTGATAAGCTACACATGAAAGCAGAAAAACTGAGACAGAATTCGAACTATTTCATAAGAGCGATTTCGAATAAATCGCCAAAACAAAAACAAAACAAAACAAAACAAAACAAAACAAAACAAAACAAAACAAAACAAAACAAAACAAAACAAAACAAAACAAAACAAAACAAAACAAAACAAAACAAAACAAAACAAAACAAAACAAAACAAAACAAAACAAAACAAAACAAAACAAAACAAAACAAAACAAAACAAAACAAAACAAAACAAAACAACAACAACAACAACAACAACAACAATAACAATAACAACAACAACAACAACAATGCGAATATTCGCATGAGCTCGTGTTTGTTCAAAATCGTTCCATGTAATTCGTTTGAATATATCATATTTCCTTCAGTTTGCCTTATTGTGTACTCTTCCTACAGGATATTACTATTACTACTGAACAACTCTTCCTATTTGATAGGGTATTTGCAACGATTGGTACAAGATGTCTGGACTGTGTTTGAAGGGTACCACAACAGACGTATGCAGCCCATCATAAAACACATCGATACTATTGACAGTAGATCGTATAACAAGGTAAAGCTTGTACAGTGGCAATTAAATGGAGAAGGGATCTTGCTTCTTGTTTCTCTTCGTGCCGTGCCATGTGCTGTCTCCGAGCCTTTTGATTGGATAAGAAAATTTAAGACTGTCTAATCAAAAAGTTGACACACAAGACGGCTCAACACCGCACGGCAGACTTTGTCATAGTTACAGAAAGTGAGCTTGATCTTAAAGGTGAAGTGTGCAAAGTGACTCAAAGTCGTAGACCACATTATCAAAAGACCCGTACAGACCAGCGCGCACTCTTGATGAAATCTTTAGAAAAAGTCAGAAAAACGCCAGAGATGGGGTAGGGTATGGGACTATGTTTTGCAGTCACGTGACCTAAGGCTCAACGTATGGAACGAGCCTAAGGTCCACATCAGACGTCGAACTTTTGCCGCGTCGCATCTAATAACATCAAAGAAGGCCGTCTTAATTATCCATTGTTTTCAATGCATTCGACGCGGCAAAAGTTCGACGTTTGAACTGGGCCAAAGTGCACTGTGTACAGTACGTAGTCAAATTTTCTACTCATTTCATACCAGTAAAGATGAATGTTCACATATGAAAAAGTCACATGACTGGGCACATATTTTCCCGTCCACCCCTCCTTCTCATTCAAGAAGTACATTTTTGTGTTGTTCTTTTTCAGGCTCTTAATAACTTACTTAGTGTACTGTCAGCCTTCCCTGCTGTTTACGAGGTGTTGACAGTAGAGAACAGACCATCAACATCAACATCAGAAGTAGAAGAAATCCAGCCATCACCACATGGACTTGGTGTTCCAGCTAACTTAGCTGTAAGTGAAAGGCTTTTCCTTTCTAAACCTAATTTTACAGTGCGTTTCTCATAACGGTTCCAAAAAGAGGAGGGGTCTTCCTTTTGCTCTGTTGTTTTCCCAAAGGATGAACAAACTTCAAATATTATTTCGATAACGTAATATTTTGTCATTTTTAGGAGCTGATTGACAGGCTGGTCATGATTGACTCTGAATCCAAAATCAATTCTTTGTTTAACTACGAACAGTCTCATCATTTTGGATTAAGGTGAAATTATAACGCCAATATTCTTTACGGTCTCTTTACGCAGTGAAACGTTACGACGATGCGGACGGCATGAGCATAGAGTCGATTTCGTATGACTGTGAAAACGGCACCGCACTGTCACGGCACGGTTACTGCATGAATTTCGAATGATTTTATAGACAACACGGCACTGACACGGCCACGGCACGGCGCGGCCGGTTTCACACTCATACGAAATCTGCTCTATTTTACGCGCGCGGTATCGTCTGTAAGTTTTAGGACGTAAATAAGGACGGAGAAAGTCCCAGCTGACGTTCTGGCGATAACGCAAATCCCGAAGACGCATGGGAATAACACACTCACGACGTTCCAGTCGTCATTGCGTAAACTCTCTTGAAAACACTCCATAACGTACTGTTCGTGGTTTTTCACATCCACCAGATGTATGCTCTTTGGCTAAATGAAAAGATACCAGGCTAAAAAGGGTATCACATGCGACACCTTTTCGCAAATCAATGGGTTTCTCGTGCCATTCGGTTAACCTCCGAACAGGAGAAAGTATAACATGGTGCGCTACCTACAAAGCAAAAGATCAGAAGTGTGATCTTCGGTGACTTCACACAGGTTTTGCCTCCCTCTATTTCGTGTGGCATTAGCTTTATACCCGTAAAACGACATTACGCACTATCAGCCTCAAGTTTATCAGACACATGGAGCAGTTCGTATGAGTAGGAAACGTACCGCGCCTTACCGTAACCGTGTCAGTACCGTGTTGTGTAAAAAAACATTCAAAGTTCGTACCGTAACCGTGCCGTGTGGTGTGGTGTCCGTGCGGCTTTCCCATCCACACAAGAATAGTCCACTTTCGATATTCTGGCTGAGTGATGACGCGCAAAGCAATTCAAGACGAGGCCCCGAGCAAACAATGGAATAACCAAATATATTATTTTATTTCCCGGAGCTTGAATTGCTTGGTGCGTGATCACTCAACCAGAATGTCGAAAGTAAGCTATTGCTCAAACTGTTACGAGTTATCTTACGTAAAAAATTACTTTACATTTTAAACTTTATCTGAATCATTTTCTGTAATTTTTTCAGGGTTCTGAATATATTATGCTCATGTCTGGACACGTTACTTTTCCTGGAATCAACGTATCACTTTACTGAACTACTACTGCAGGCTCAGCTAGACAACCAACTTGATAATGGGTGAGTCAGACATTAGTCTGTGTGACCAGGCGGGAACACGTGGTTTGACTATAGAGGAATATCAGTAGTAGGGTAAAGAGAAAGGTGACACATGGAAAAATGGATAAGACGATGTTCATTATCTGGAAACAATATTATGCTACTCAGTCGACCAAGCAATGTTTCTGGTATTTCAGATAGAGCTGTTTTCATATGAGGTGTGAAACAGACCGCGCTGTGCCCTGAACGAGTCAGTACTGTGATACCCATAAAAAACTAGAAATCCCTGCCGTGTCGTAACCGTGCCGTTTTCACAGTCATAGTCATGCTGTAGTAGTTCTATACCGTCATAAGTTTGATGGTGATCTATAGCCCAAAAGGTTTATAAAATGCGTGAGTCGTGACGCAAATTTTCATCACAGCTTCGCAGACTTGAAAATGGTCCTATTTGCTTCCATCTTGCGTTCTATTTTGTTCTATTTTGTTTTCTTCCATCTTCATTTTTAATACGATAATTTCTGTTAAGTAATCTCTTTTCCATCACGATACATCACTTTCTCTCTCTTTCGTTTAATGATACCTGTTTTCATTTCACAACAGGAAGGACTATATTATCGATAGATGCTCTATAGAAAGAAATCAAATCCTGGTCAAGTCCTATTGGGTGGGAGGACCCTCTGAAAGGATTCTTCCTGGTCGAACCTTGACAAAGGTAACCATTAGCCGACTTCCGAGATACACTTCACTTTCCACATACAAAGTATCAAGACGAGGCTACGTGCAGAAAGCTCAGTCATTCGTAACAAGACAAAAGTTTTAGCACGTAGCCTCGTTCTAAATCCTTTCTATGTGGCAGGTGCAGCATATCTCGGAACTGGACTAATAGCCTTAGCAAAACATTGAAGCGTTCGATGTTGTGCAAGTTTTGAATTATTGCTATCGAACCTCCATAAATGTGGTCGTGTAATAGAGGTGGTCACTTGAAAAATGATAATCAGATAAATCAAGTAAATAATCGAATAGTTGAATTATTGAAAAGTAAATAGTCGTTATTCTAAAAGATACTATATAAGATACTATATAAAGATCAAGAGACCATAATACTAAGAGAGCGAAACTCAGTATTAAGGTAATGGGCTCGCGCAAATTTTACCGATAGATTTTCCTGAAATTTTGCATATAGATAGTTTTTGAGATGGGCAAAACATAACAATAACAAAAATAGGGGGTTACCGATATAGAATTGGCGCTATGTTAGCTTGAACACGACACTCTCCGTGAGTTTAGAACAAAAACAACGCTTCTCAAAGTATTACGTCTAGTTTAATTCTGGTGGATGTAATATGAAAAAGAGAAGTTTTTAGGGGTACTGGAGTAAATACACTTTCTTAAAAAACAGTTTATTGTCACAAAGTTTAGAAAAAATGCTACGTTTTGACTTCTCCAACTTGAAAAACAGTCGAAATTACGTGCGAATGTCACGTCTTTTTTAGGTGATTTTTCACGATTTTCTCCGAAACAAACCGATAGATTTTTTATTTTTTTCGATATGTACTAGTTTTAGCTAAAAGACATCGAATTCTGGAAAAATTAGGATAGGTCACCGTGCTAGATTTTAAGTTATAAGGCTTTGAATACTGTTACGTGGCGTCCGCCATATTGAAATATTTAGAACACAGGAAGCCCAATCAAATTCGATATCAGCGCGCGCGTTCAACACATGCGCAAACGTTATGCGCACGAATGCGCGAGCGCATTACCTTAATGTCTGTGCGATGTTCGTGGCGGCTAAGGCTATTTTTAGTAATTTCGCCATCGCGCGCGCAAGGCTCTCAAACAAAAGCCGAGAGCAAACGGTCCCGTCCGCGCGCACATCATCGCGCGCGCGCAAGGGCTCAAACAAATTTGATTTTTGACGTGCGCGCGGACGGGACCGTTTGCTCTCGGCTTTTAAATTCTTTTGTTTGAGCCCTTGCGCGCGCGCGATGGCGAAGTTACTAAAAATAGCCGCCACGAACATCGCACAGACATCAATGCTGAGTTTCGCTCTCTTAGTATTATGGTCTCTTGATAAAGATGTTATTCGTTGGATTGTTGTAGGACCCAAACAATCCATATCCTTGGCCTTTGTTCTCTTCATTTCCACCCCCCAAGGACTATGTAGTCCAGGACCACGCGGTTATCACCAATGCTTTTGAAGAAGGTAAGTAACGCGACTCGGGTGAAAAACGTATTGCGCATGCTCGAAAATTCACGGGTGAAAACGCATTGACACGGGTGAAAAACGTAATGCACATGTTCGAAAATTCAGTGGGAATTCGTGGATGCGTTTACAAATAAAAGTACCGTCGATTCAGCTGTCGTATATTATGCAAATTTCTCGTGTATATATTTGACCAGGGAAACTTAAGAGAACAACTAAAGCGATGTTAGGGGAAAAAATAAGCACTAACTTTTCACGGACAGCCTTAACTTTCAAGATTTACTAAACCTACAGTGGGTTTATTTAAAAATTCCGAGTATGCGCAATGCGTTTTTCACCCATGTCAAGTAACGCCCAGACACACGGTGTGTAACATTTTCTGCAGCGTTGAGCACAACACAGTTGCACCGTGTGTCCACCTCTGCAATGTCGCCGGTGCAGAAAGTTACAGAAGTAGAACTCGATCCTAAACCTGCAACTCTGTGCTGCGAATTATGTTGCAGAAAAAGTTGTAAAAGTTGCATCGTGCATGTGCCCGGGCCTATTGTAGTTACCAAGTCTTTCGCTTGTACCAAAAGCACAGGTATACCGTCGTCACTTGGCGTTCGGTGAATCTTGATCTGTTTTTTTTTTATACAAATCATACAAAGATCATGCCACATCATGCACAAATAGTTTATAATAGTTATCACTATCTTCTAAAACGTGACTAAATCGATGATAGTGATGATGATTATTTCCATAAGAATTTCCTATGAAAAATGTCACTTGGCAAGTCTACTGACTATAAAATCTTTGGCCTTTTTTAAATTCAATTCTTTTGATTCAGGTGATAAAATACTCAAGTTTTTGGAAGGACCAAAGCCATCTGGAGCTGAAAGGTATCGATCTAGTTGAAACCATTTATGGAAGATCGGATCCGAAATTTGTATATATATACTCATGATGATGGTGATGGTGATGACGACGATGATGATAATGATGATGATGCAGATTATGATTATGTGATGATTATTAAGATGTTAATGGTAGCATCTATTTGTGAGTACAGCGTTTTGCAAGAATTATGAGAATCTTCAATATACAGCGGAACCCGGTTAACACGGACATCATGGGGACGAGATGGAGTGTCCGTATTAACTAGGTGTTCGTATTAAATGGGTAATTTTATAGACATTTTTTTGGTCGGGACAGAGTTACATGTCCGTAATAAGCGGGTGTCCGTAACAAGTGAGTGCCTCCGTGTTAACGGTGCCTCCGTGTTAACGGAAGGCCGGGTTCCACTGGATCACTATACATGTATCACTAGAGCAGATTTCGTATAAGTGTACAACGGACCGCGCCGTGCCGTGACCGTGTCTGTGCCGTGTTGTCTATAAAAACATTCGAAATTCCTGCCGTAACCGTACCGTGCGGTGACCGTGCCATTTTCCCTGTCATACGAAAACTGCTCTATGTACTAATTTTCATATTCTCTACTTTCACATTCCCCATAATGCCCTCTGTTTTTGGGGGGTAGTTATTGTAATTCAAATGTATTTGATTTTAATAACAACTGATTTGATTAGCATTACAATAACTACCCCCCAAAAACAGAGGGCATTATGGGGAATGTGAAAGTAGAGAATTTTCCATTTTCTGCCATAAAGCGCCTTTTCCGTACAAAGTCATGCCATGTCATACCATTCAATCAATCAATCAATAACTTATAATACCATTCTGAATAACTGCATCATAATTTTACAAGTAATTTGTAATATCACCTGATTTTAGTGATTTTGATGTCAAAATTACCCATATTGCACTCCATGTATTGATATATTGATATATCTGAGTGTCTTAGAATTTTTGATAATTGATAATGGTGTAATAATAATTATCCCTGAGAAATACGTTTGGGGCAGGATTAAAGTTTGTATTTTTGGTATTTATTATTCCATTCTACAGCATCGAGTGGCTGGAGAAATTCAGAGAGTTGTTTTGTACAACAATTAGGAGTGGCAGTTTTAAATGCAAACCAAAAGGTATAAATGTTTTCTTCTGATCTGATAAAATGATTTTTCAGTCATTCTGTATTTCCAATCACTGACATTCTGCAACCTTAATAATCTGTTACTGCTACCATTTTGATTTATTAAAACGTAACATATGATGCAGCGTTATATCGTGTGTTTGGATCTTGTGTGTTCTCCTGAATGGTTTTGTTTTCCTTCTTAGTTTTGAAGCTACTGCTGGAGTGTGTTTGTCACGCTTCGACAAATATTCCTGAGGAATCCATTTTCCCGCTTATAGAATTCTCAGGTAGAAAATGTCGTTTTATTGTCATTATATATTAAGTTTGTTTCTTTCTATCTGTTCGTTCGTTCGTTCGTTCTTTCTTTCGTTCTTTCGTTGGTTCGTTGGTTCGTTCGTTCGTTCGTTCGTTCGTTCGTTCGTTCGTTCGTTCGTTTGTTTGTTTGTACGTTTAGATTTAATAACACACATCCTACTAATAATTTTGTGATTTCTTTCCCAGTTGGTGAGTTAAGTCTCAAAAACACCGAGCTGTCTTCTATCGAGATTCTTGGTGCCAAGCTGGTCGTACGTTACGGCCTACAGCTGAAAATCTTACAATCCACTAGAGACGCTACAGAGGATCTTTATCATCTGCTGAAATATGCCAAGTTCTTTATGCGTAGTCAACAGAAGGTCCCAGACTCGACGCTACGTATCTTTTTATTTAGCTTTATGGCCTAGGAGAATATGGTCATCATTATAAAGGCTGCATAATTTCGTTTGTTTGTTTGTTTGCTTGTTTATTTGCTTGTATGTTTATTTTTTCGTTCCTTTGTTTGCTTTTTGTTTGTTGGTTCGTTTGTTTGTTGGTTTGTTGGTTGATTGGTTTGTCAGCTCGTTCGTTTGTTTGTTTACTTGTTTATTTGTTTGCTTGTTTGTTAACTCGTTCGTTTGTTTGCTTGTGTCTGTTTGCTTGTTTATTTGTTTTTGTTCACTTACTTATCTGTTTATTCTTATTTTTTTGCCTTTATTTATCTTAGTTTTTGTTTTTCCTTTTACTCGGTTACATGCACACACTCAAATTTGTTTGCGCACATTTAGATTTCATGTGACTTCAAAATCGACGGCGCAGAGCAAAGCAGTCATAAGTCAGTCAGTTTTTCTTAACCATTGATTAGGTACACTACGTGTTGAGTACCCTGGCCACGATTGGTTTGTCTCCACCATATTTTTAATGTTCGGTGGTGATCCTGATGAAAGTCGCGAGTTTTTATTCAAGTTTTCAAGTCTGGTGTGCTCGGGATACCTGTGGATTCGACGGCTTCATGCATCGGTAAGAATTAGTATTCATGAAATGGTAACTTTTACTGCGATTTTCGATATTCTGCGAACTCTGACCTTCAAACAGTCTGTTGGAATTTGGTTTTCGCTTCCGCCTACCAAAACAAAACATCAAAAAACTAATACTAAAAGCTCCTAAAATTCCACAAAATGGCCAAATACGATCTTTAGACGATATATATATTAGCTATACTATCATTTTGGAATTAATAGTTCTTCGTATTAGTGATTTTTAATTTTGATTGACAGAAGCAAAAACGCAAATTAGCGTTAAATTTATTGACGTTTGAAAGTAAGAGTTCTCAGAATATCGAAAACCGCAGTCATTGTAATAACTCGGTCTTCTTTGGAGAGTCTGGTCTTAAAAATGCAGGGCGTCCTTCGTCTTCCGGCATTTGTGCCGCCATTTGTGCCGGGGGGGGGGGGAATCATGAAAATTACAACCACCAATGAGTGGGGATCATTACTATATACAAAAATCGCAACAAAAATCCTCTCCACCCCCACCCATAGGTGATAAATCTCTTAACTAAAGGTCAAGTTAGTTGATTGCATTTTAATATGACTATTCTACTTGATCCAAATTGAAAGGGTTAACAACAAAGTTATTTCACCCTCTGGCTTTGAAATCCTGGTTTAGGCTCAAGACTACTGTCTCTAGCGTTGTTGTGCTATATCAGTTAGCTTACGACTTTTATTGGTACTATCAATGACTACAAATTGAAAGGACAAATATATTTAGCATTATCCAGATATCAGTCATTCTTAGCCTATCGACGTAACGTACCACATTCCTGTATTTGGAAAATATCACCACGCACAATGGTCTGAACGTCATGATAAATTCTCATAATGCCTGTTACATACTTTTGTAAGGTGGGGGTGGGGGTGGGGCCGTTTTTGTCCGTATAACCTTTTGGGTCGCTGGAAAATGTTTGGTGTAAGATGAGAGATGGTCTAGGAGATGGATACAAAACTTGGCCACCATGTCCTTCTTAATGAGATATATTTTAATGAAAAAGCTATTTAGAATTTCACATTTTCCTTTTCGTATTTTCGTCAGCAGCTTTATAGGATGCTTTCACTGTCCATACACATAAATAATTAATGTTATTTCTCGAATTTTATAATTCCAAAATACCATCACGTAACCAAGTAAAAAAAAAAGGATCCTCGCCACGGGAAAACGTCTGTGGCGCCTATTCCATAAAAGGCTTCTAGAAAATACACCCAGTAACCCATACGACCTCGTGGACAATAGCTCGCATTAAACATCGACATTTTGTCATATTAATATCGATTGCTGTGGCTGTTTTTCTCATCTTCAGATAACCTTTTCGACTTACTAACGCGCCAAATGGTTGTCAAAACGCAACGATAGTTTTACGACCTGATTATTTGGAGTTCTTTAGCTATTGAAGCTGGTTACTATTTTTATCCTTTCAAAGGATGAGATCTGAAGGGTACTTGAGTACATTGAAGTGCGTTGCCATAATCCTTTTATAATGGATGGGTAAAGCACGCTAATCCTGTTTGGGCAAAGGTGCCAACTTTGTCTTGGATATGGATTTGTAATTATAAAGCTTCAGTGTAGAATATATATCAAATACTATGTTTTGGTGCAATGATGACTGAGTACCCTTCTGTCCTCTTCCACTGACGAATCGCTAGGCGAACTAGATGAAGTGGATGTCATTCTAACTCTTTAATATCGTGTGCTCCTCGATTCAATGAGGGTTACATCATTGCTATTCGCCTATAAAACTAGAAATCTTAAAGCCCTAATCCTCTTCAAAGAACTCCTGTTGTGTGTCAATGATGTATAGATCTTCTGCGATAAAAAGGAAAAACTTATTTGTTTATTTATTATTATTCCCTGATTTCTAACATCAGGCTCGTAACATGGTATATTTTCGTCTCACTGATCCCGGGTTTTTACGGAAATTTTGATCCCTGAGCCCTTATTTTTAGAAATTTTTGATCCCTGATCCTTGGTGCAAAAAACTGAGCTGATCCCTGATCCTGACCCAATGTCCCTGATCCTCGATCCCACCCATTTGATCCCTGAGCCATGGCCTCTGATCCCTGATCCTGGCCATAATTTGGGGCTTGATCGCTGATCCCATATACCATGTTACGAGCCTGTAACATTCAAGGTCAATTCTTTGATCTCTTTGATGCCACGATAATAAGCCCAAACAGTGATGACGCTTTGACCCCCTGTCTATACCAGAATCCTTTTCAAGACCTTTTATATATTTCTTCGAGAATACAAACACAATAGTTTTAATAAGTGAACTAAAGCTACTCGAAAAGGATTCTGGTATAGAGAGATTCCGATGATGAACTAGCAAAGGAGTCAGGGGGAGGGGGTAGAAGAAAGGTGAGGGGGCGTGTTTTTTGTCCGTTATGTTTCAAGACGCTATGCAAGTGAAAACAGACGTCCTTGTGCTTGCCCTTGTACTTGCATTGCTAATGGAATCAATCATCGCACGTTCGACTAACTGTTAACACTGTGTTCGCTGTTACAGGTTCACCTTCCCACATCATTGACAGTCAGCGGTATTCCACCACTCTATTCATGCACCTGCCATAACGTAGAGCTTATTTTACAGGTATGCTGTGAATTGTGGGTACTTTATTTAATTATTTTTTATTTCTCACTAAAATAAAAAGTTTATATATAGAGAGAGGAAGTAAAATCCGATAGCCAGGAGAGCATAACCAACCGATGGGACTCAGTGATACACACTTATCACATGATGTGGCGTGTTGCCCCACGTTTTGGCCGGGTACCACTTGCGCGCCTCTTTTCTTAAAATACTTACCAAGTAGTCGATACTTGCGCGAGCACGGGAACTGATGTTGTTCTGAACAGCCGAGGAGACATCGGGACACTAAAACTTTAACTCAAATGAAAGGAATCACTTCATATTGGCTGTAGAGCGCGGAATTTCGATTTCCTTGCTCTCCTCTTTTCAAAAAAGGTAGTTCCGTTCAGTACGACGCTAATCTCCCAAGAAGCCGATCACCCCTTCTCTCTCTCCATCACTTAACGCTACTTAAAGTTAAAGTTACTTAAAGTGGGACGATCGATGAAATTTGAAAATGACTTGAAACTCAGTTGAACTCAGCTATATGGCTCCTATAATCACACAACAACATATTTTATTTATATTCAAAAGAGAGAGATCAAAATTATCAAGTATATTAGCATCTGAATTGTATGCAAATGACGTCATTTACTCAAACCTATTATTCTCTTGGCTTTTAAATCCAAATTTCTCGGTGATAATGAGCTTAAAATGCAGAATTTTTGGGAAAGTAATTCTTCATATGCATTTATTGTCATCATTGAGTTACTTCAACTAGGAATAATCCAATTCCAATTTTGACCGATTTTGATCGTCGTCCCCCTTTAAAGCTACACAGAATGGAAAGAAGTCGAAACAAGTGTGAGGTGACTGGGGATCGAACTAGGGACCTCTCGCTCTAAAGGCCGCGTACTTACCAACATAGTATAGCTGCACTTGCTCCTTGAAAATAGGAATGTTGTAGCGATGAACAAAAAGTAAAACAAAGGAAGTGACAATTACATTACAAAAGTCTAGTTACGGTCTTCAGGAATATTTGAAGTTCCAGATTCTTACTTTCTTTACTTGTTTGACTTCCATCTCCAACAGGCTGAAGTACCTCTTGTTTTCTCTGCTTTGAAAATGTCTGGCTACACTCCATCTCAGGTAAGACTTGAAAACAACCGAAATATTTATATAAGAACTAACTAAACGCTTCTGTACAATTCCTGAAACATAATGATCCCTATTAATAGAGCAAACGCAGTTGAACCGTGAAATAGAGTGATTTTCATCAGACTGTGAAATAGTTACTAAGCTAAACACACTAGTAGACCCCAATTCCATTGTTTTCCTTTTGTTGATTTTCAATCAATCTGAAAATCGACTACTGCGCTGTAATAGCTAGTATTTATTTCACAGTCCGATGAAAATCACTCTAAAATCAAGTAAGTAGTAAGAGCGAATTCGTATACCGCAGTTAGTTACGTGCTAATGAGCTCGGCTTATATTCTAATGAGCTTTTTGGAGTTGCACGAACAAGGAAAAAGCCCAAAACACTGTAAGAATGCATGTTAACAAAAGAAGTATGTCTAAAGTAATGTCCAGTGGATGTAGTGTTAATCCGCTTTTGCAAAAATCGATCAGTAAACCAGTGTGAGCAAAGCTAAGCTTTGAACGTTCTAGAAAACTGTTTTTTATTCGGGGTCTTTTTTTCGATCCTGAAAGGATAGCTGACTTTTAAAAACGAAAATAAAACTGATTTTATTTCCCTTTACGTACATTTTTGGCATCAATTGTGTTCTGCAGTATTTTTTATTAGGCCTAGTTCAAACGTCACATCTCACATGTACCGAATTCAATGCAAATTAGTCAAATCTTTTGTTTCTACTCATTATCATCTCATTTGCATTGAATTCAGCACATGTGAGATGCGACGTTTGAACTGGTAGAGGTTATTTCGCAAGCTTCAGAACGACATTTCGCGTCAAAAGGTCCCATTATTAGGGCTAGATAAAGGTTAGATCTAGGGCTAGGAACTGGGATAGGGTCTACCCCTAAACCTAGCCCTAAACCTAACCCTAAAACCTAAAATTTAGCTCTAATAATGGGGTCCTTTGACGCGAAATGTCGTTCTGAAGCTCGCGAAATAACCTCTACCGTTTGAACTAGGCCTTAGTTTCGCAAGGTAGAGTGCACGCACTTAATCCGTGAAACATAAATAGTACAAAATAGTGCTAAATTATGGTAATTCCTTTGTTTCCTATTGTCTAATCAACACTATTTAGTAGTAATTAGTAGTGTTTGTTTCACGGATTAAGTGCATGCACTCTAGTACAGCTCATTAGAATATTCAGAGCTCATTAGCATGCATAAATGCGATATACGAATTCGCTCTATTTGAACGATTTCACATAACTCACTTTTAGATGCAAATGAGTAAAATAATATGCTAATGACAAAACAGCATGTTAATGATGTAATTGGCACTACATTCAGTTTTCCTCTCGTTAGCATCCTTGGCTGCGGTTTTTCAGTGCTGTGGCCTATTATAATCAATAATAGCTCAAAGACATTATCAAGGCCGTCATTTTGACGTCAATTGATTTAATTCGAGATAGCCCTCCCCCTAGCGTCACCCTACCTTGAGCGTTTACATGGCTTAAGTAAACAAAAAGCTGGCCCTCCAAGGAGGGTCACCCTACCTAGTCGATAGGGTAACCCTACCCCCTAGGGAGACTCTACCTGACATGTAAACACAACCACGAAAAACAATAGAGGGTCATCCTACTAGTAGGGTTACCGTCCTAGGAGGGTGACCCTATCTCCATGTAAACAGGCCCTTAGACTAGTTAACAATTAGACCTCGAGGCCGAATGGACTACGAGTCAATAGCCCATGAGGCCGTAGGCCGAATGGGCTATTCAAACTCGTAGTCCATGAGGCCGAGAGGTCTAATTGTTTTAGTATTCACCAACATATTGGGCCAAAGGTGAATGAGACTAAACAAAACAAAGAGAGAAAAATGTTTTATTGATATTATTACTCGCGCTTCCTCTCAACTCGGGCTATCACCAATAGCCCGAGGTTAGGGAGCCAATCAGAATCTGATGCAGGATTTGTAATAGCCCTTATGTTGGTGAATACTAATGAATAATAGTTGCTATCACTGAACCAGAAAAATTGATGACACAAAAAAGTAATACATAAGAGACCACTACACATGTAATCAAACTTTATTTCAAGTGACACTAATTCATACGTTTTGACGTGCAAAGTTTTATTTCAAAGAATTCGTTTTGTTTTATTGAAATAATATTGTTTGTTTGTTTGTGTGTTTATATATGTTTGCTTGTTTAGATTTGTCAGCACTGGTTGCGGCAATGTTTTTGGAATTACCTACCATGGGATATCATTTGTCTATACGTGTGTGTCTGTTTAACTCTTGGTATTGACTACCAGGTACGTAACACCTATATCATAATGATGTCAATTTTCAAGCTTTAAATAAGTTTTAAGGTCTTCCCTCCTCCGTTCTTGTTTTTTCCTCCCTTCCTTCATTTTAACTTTTCTTCTTTCCTTCATTCCTCTTACCTCCTTTCCATCTTTCATTCTTCTTACCTTGTATTGTTCGTCAGTGTTTGTTTTTCTCTTTTGCTGATCCTGCTCTTCCTTGTTTTTTCAGGTATATTTCTGTATTGCTATCTTCAAACATCTACAACAGGAAATCCTTAAAAGCACGCAAGAACAACGACTACTCGTGATGCTTAAGGTAACCAAGGTGCTTTGAAATCACATTTTCACCAGACCTTACAAGTTTGGTGATACTTAAGTACACCTTTCGCGAATTATATATATAACAAAAATAATAATATTTGAATGCTGTTTTGCCATTAGCATTCTATCTTTCAATTGTTTTCGTAAGCATCCATAACATTTCACGATCCCTCTTATCTTGCAACCTTTCTTTTTTAGACCATTTCTCTGTTTTCTCTCCCTGTTTTTTTTTTTTCTTTTCTTTTTGCCTAGTATATCCCTTTTTAGTTGAATATGCCTTCCTTCCTTCCTTCCTTCCTTCCTTCCTTCCTTCCTTCCTTCCTTCCTTCCTTCCTTCCTTCCTTCCTTCCTTCCTTCCTTCGTTAACTTATATTTTAATGTTATTCAGAAGTTCCATTGTGTTATCCTATTTTCTTACCTTTTTCCCGACCTTTGACTAACAATAATATTTTTAGTATATATTTGTGCGTAGGGATCATTTGATTCATAAGATAGACGTCTCATCTACCCTGTTTTTTTAAATCAAATATCTGAAAAAACAGCGTAGATGAAACGTCTATCTTATGAGATCAAATAATTTTTTATTATTTTCATTATCGTATGACCTCTTCGCATTGATATTTATTTTGTAACTTTATATTCCCTTTTCTTTCTATTTTATTTCCCATGTCTCTTCACAATTCTATTTCACATTTGACCTTTGTATGTTTCAGGAAGAGCCTATTCATAACTTTCGTCTTGAAGATCACCTGGACTTTATGATCGACCTTGAAAAACGTTACCGTCTTACCATTCTATCGGATTTGCAAAATATCACTCGACCATAGATCTCAATTGGTAATCTATGGAAAAGAGACATCAGCTTATTTTCTCTGGAAACAATTTCAGAGGCGCTTGCATGAAATAAAACCAAAAAGGCCCTGCACCCCGTTATAGTGTCCTGTTTTCGCACAACTTTTATATCATTGCATTATCTGCAGGACTAAGGACAGAATGAAAATAATTTATTGTATGCAATTTGTATTATATAGAAATATACATATAAGATTATAAAAATGAAGTTAAAGTTGACTTTGATGACTTCATATACTCGACCTGTAACATGTACAAAGAACGACTCCCCTCTCCGTCCTTGAATGCGTTTTCAAATTTTTTGCATTTTTGGGAATATTGATATGTCTAGATGTAGGCTACAACGGACAAGGTCGGTTGAACAGCAAGAAGTGTTATCATTCAACGGGAACAATACGTAAATAGATTCGTATTAAATATCAGTTGTACATAAGTGAACAAATATGGCGAAATCGTGCAGTAAAGACTGATTTAGAATAAAGAAGGAAAACATGTAATGGGAGAATGAAAGAAAAGGAAGTAAGTGGGAAAACTAGGGAGGAAGATGTGTGAAGGCCATGGAAAGGCTTGTTAAAACAAATGTAAGGTGGTCAAAAAGGCATTTGAAACTGCAATAAGCTTGAAGAAAATAAACTCAAAACTCGCGAGAATTGAAAAGTGAAAATTTTGTAAAAAAAGACTGCTGGTAGGCATCTCTAGCTTGCGTACAACGAATGTTTTTATACGAATAGTCGATTTTTGAAAATTCATATCGTAAGTTTTGGTCGTTCAAACTTCACATTTTTGTGCTTGTGTCTTTGTTTTGCACCGTCACATCCGAAACGAGGTATTGCGTTACATGCTTCATTTATCTAGCCTGCGTAAATGAGGATTTTGCACACCCTGCGTGACATTTTAAATAAAAATATAATGTTTGAAAAGAGCACACGTACACCACCGAACGCTTCTACAAACTTCACAAACCCATGACTTTGGCGCTATTCATCTTTTCAAATATTAAATTTTTGTTTTTGTTGGATTATAATTTAAAATGTCACAGTAATGTCACGCAAGGTGTACAAAATCCCCATTTCGAAGACACATATCAATCAATATAAATTTACGTGAAGTAACGACCCCCTGGACTCTCGCTGTGTTCCCCACGTTTTTTTTTTTCAAATGGTAGTTTGTTTGGTCAAGCGTTGACAACCGTATTTAAAAGATTTATCTATAGTCTCGATCTATTGTTTTTGAAGTTGTTGCGTGACACAACACAGGAACCCCAACACAAGAACCCCATCAGCCAAAACTCTTTAGAAAGCTTTCGAACTGAGGAATTCAGCAACTATCTTATAAAGATTTAAATCAAATTATTGTATCAGTGTTTGAAACATTAAAATGAAACGAAATTGTAGATGTGGAAAAAGGTTAGCCATTTATATGATGATATGTAAACACGCACGCCCAGCAAATAAGAACGAAGATCTCCAATAACCAATCAGATTGCGGCTTATATCCAAAGCTGAAATCGTGACATTGTGCACACGGCGCCATCTGGGATCTCTGTGTGTAGCTTTGATCTTTCTGTTTCAATTGCTCATGGTTTTCACCGATTAAATCATCCAAAATGTGACTTTTTACGCAAGAAATACACTTACAAATGTCCCAGTTTCAGCTTCGCCGTGCTTCTTCTGTGCGAGCAGCAAGAGTACAAATTTCTGATGAAGAGGATGGCTGCCACTCGATTCTTCGCAGACACAGGTCTCTTCCAACTAAAAGAAAGAATGTGCACTTTGCTGATGGGTTTGGAAAGCCTCTAGTTTCTGTATTCAGCGAGGAGGAATACAATATCCACGTTGCAATAGCAGCAGCGAAGCGAGAACTGCAGAAAGCGAAGAAAGCGCTCAAGGTCTGCTTCGAGCAACCAGTGGCTTCAGAGGGCTTCAGAAAGAGATTGGAAAATGATTTTGTTTGCTTGGAAAATGCGGTGACATCTCAAAATTCTCTTACTGGAACAGTCAAGGTGAAGAACATTGCATTTCACAAAGAGATTTTTGTTCGGTATACTTTGGATTCATGGAATTCGCACACAGATGTTGAGTGTACGTATGTCCAAGACTCAAATGATGGAAGCACAGACCGTTTCTCTTTTGCCATCACTATACCCGACTATTTTGTCACGTCTGGAGACAGTTTTGAGTTTGCTGTTTGTTATAGAACCGAAGGAAAGGAATATTGGGACAACAATGGTGGAATTAACTATAGAGTTGAATGTGTGAGCTGTTTGAATGGTGCTGAAGATAAAAGATTACAATATTTAGTCAATGGCTTCTAAAAATGTCAGGAACCCACGAAAATTCTAGAAATCTCAATAATATTTTATGTTTACGAAATAGCCTTGTAGTATTTAGGATGAGATAGCACGAATTCTTTAATTTTATTATTTCGAAAATTAGCTTTAGCTATTGCTACTACTGTTTTCTTCTCACAAGTTGTTTAGTCGTGATAAGCTTTCTTCAAGAGTCAAAAAAATCCTGACATAAATTCTTCACACCATAGATGTAGAATTGAATAGGTATAGCGTTAAACGTTATATGGTTAATAATAGGTTATTTAATAGTTTATGTGTCATATTTTCCATTTTTTCAAGGTAAATGTTGTTATAAATTTGTTTATAATAATAGATCCTGCTGCTCTTTTGTTCTCCAAGAATGGTCCTTTATTTTTTCCTTTTTTTTTAATGATTTTATTTTTGTTGCTTATAATGAGCTTGTAATTTGATGAGAGTCATTCTAATATATTGCATGTTGATGTATTTTTCAGATCTACAGAAAGGAAATATTTGTGTATATAGGTAAAAAGCAATATAGTCCTTCCATTCAAACTCAAAAAGATAAAAGAATGTTAATTTTAACCTGCTAAATCTTTCTTAGTTACACAATAAATTTTCAGTAACATTTAAAATTCTAGTGTTCTCAAATTTGTAAATAGTTCTAATTCTTGGAGGTAATATTTTTGGACAGAAAACTAAATCAGTGACTGATCTATTTTACATAAGCTATAATGAGTTTTCAAATAGAAGGGGGTTTGTGTTTTTTTGAGATAAAATTATCTTTTGCTATAGTTTCAAAGTGTGTCAACCTTAAATATTCAATAGATTTAACAAGGATGTGTAGAGGATATGATGAGAACAGGTGAAAATGTCATTGTGAATCCAATATGCTGTCCCTAACATCGTTATGGAAACCATGCAGTGAATTATTATGGCATATTTATCATCACATGTCAGTTTGCTTTCACTGCTCTATCTTTTGGCTTTTAACCAAAGCACTTTTTGTGCTTTCATCAATCTATTCCAGAGCTAATTGATGTCTGTAGATAAAATGAAAGATTTTAGATGAAATTGTCTACATTCTCCAACTGCTATATGCATCACCTAAGTAAGCAGTATACTGTAGCTTATCTGATATAATTAGCTTAAATGGAGTCTGCATATAAAACACCAGAATAGTTGAACATCATTGAGTGAGTGTGTTTTTATTAGCACTCCGTGCATTTGATAACATATCTCAGCTACGACATGCTCTCAGATTTTATTCGTTTTATTTGACCCATGAAAAAATTAGCAAATTAATAGGGTAGACTCTACACTTGTTTTCTTTTGTTCTTTATCAACATTACTAGTACTCTAGTAATCTGTTTTCTTTAAAACTGATTGGCAGTAAGGGTTCAGACAAGTGTGCTGACACATTTTGCCATGCAAACGCTTGTTCTGTTGTCCTGTTCAATGATAATTTTTCACCTTTCACCACAAGTTAGTATTAATTACAATAAATTATTGTTGTAAAAAAATTGCAAGTGGTTTTCAGTTGTCTGTACTCTTGTTGAAAATTGGTTGGATGTCACAAAGTGTTCCAAACTACATGTACACATGGTTCCATCCAGAGTTGAGAATATTTTGTGACATCCAATGGTTTCCATCCAATTCATTGTCAATAAGAGTACAGACAATGGAAAACCACTTGCAATTTGTTAACTAGTCTCCTTTTTTCACAGGTTAAATTTAATCACTCTATCTAGGGTAACCCTAACTTTTTGAGAGTCAAAAATAGTGTTTTTTAGAGTTTGTTTTGTGCATAGTATTCATTCAAATTTGAATAGTAGACCATTCATCCATGATATCATTTACAGATTTATTCTAAGCTTTTGGATTAGTGCTTTTGTTGTCTTTTCCACAATGAGACTTACAACAAAAGAGATAGTCCTGAATTAGTGTTTTTGGGTTGCCTAGTAATTATAAAACAAAATGTTTAGCTAGTTGCCAAAAAGTGTGTCTGACCAAGTTTCCATTTGCTATTGTTATTTAAGCCAGGTTCACAAATAGCTATGTGCAAGCTCAAGCAAAATGCAGAGATATCACAATTTTATCACATGCCTATAAGCAGTACATTACTTAGTCTGTGTATGTTGCTTGTGCTTATGTTCATGTTACTAGTAAAAAGATAAGCACTGCTAATGAGCAGTACATTACTTAGTCTGTGTATGTTGCTTGTGCTTATGCTTATGCCACTAGTGAAAAGACAAGCACTGCTAATGAGCAGTACGTTGCTAAGTCTGTGTATGTTGCTTGTGCTTATGCTTATATCATTAGTGAAAAGACGTGCACTGCTAATGAGCAGTACGTTACTGAGTCTGTATGTTGCTTGTGCTTATACTTATGCTACTAGTGAAAAGACAAGCACTGCTAATGAGCAGTACGTTACTGAGTCTGTATGTTGCTTGTGCTTATACTTATGCCACTAGTGAAAAGACAAGCACTGCTAATGAACACTACTAAGCCTTTGTATGATGTTTGAACATTGGATCACTGAGTCTGCATATGATACTTGTACCTATGATGTTACCACTATGAGGCTGGTTTAGATACAAACTAGACTTTAAGACTTTAAGTAGTATACCTACAATGTAAATGTACAGATTTAACTCACAGCTCAGAAACACCCTCATATTAGCTATAAAACTAATTATGTACAGTAAATAGCCAAGAAATTTATATTTATTAGTCATTCACAAGCTTGATATTGAAGCTCCATTGATAAATAACATGAAAGTAAAACAGGAATTAATTTTGATTAATTAAGTTGCATTAGGACAGACCAAAAGGGGGAATTTTACATTCCATATCTAATAAATTGCAAGTGATGTCACAAATGCCATCATGGATGAACTGATTTTGCACATATAAATTGCAAAATCCCATTCTTGGGTATCTGGAGATGTTATGCTGTCACCCATTTCATGCTCTTAGAGAAATATTCCTAAGGACATTCTCTGTTAGAACATGTTCTTGAAGTAAAGTTTTCTTTCTTGTCTAATTGGTTGACCAAATCAGGTTGACCAATCAGCATCCAGTATATGTAAGAAGAATAACACAATGAATCTTGACTTCCAGAGCAAGTTGTAACAGACAACACTAGACAAAATGAGCGACAAAATAATACCTCATGGTTCCCAAGGATGCAACGTTCAGGAATAAAACTGAATCAGACTAAAAATGCCCTATTTACATTTGGTGAAATGAGAAATGTGATGGCTCACCCCCCTTTCCACATACATTCTCTTATAACAATAATGCAGTGTGTGCATGAAAAATGATGACTCCCCCCCCCCCACATATTTCCACCAGCCCCCCCCTGTAAATAATGACTGATCCCTAATAGGGACATACAAGCTTCCTTTAGTATGTGTAAGTCTAATTCCTAAATACCTTATGAA
Source organism: Telmatactis stephensoni (assembly GCA_029948255.1). Classification (NCBI taxonomy): domain Eukaryota; kingdom Metazoa; phylum Cnidaria; class Anthozoa; order Actiniaria; family Isophelliidae; genus Telmatactis; species Telmatactis stephensoni. The sequence continues at coordinate 46,566 of JALIZF010001452.1, read as the reverse complement.
GAAATCAGGAAGTTGAAACGGCCTTTTTTATTTTTTGCTTTTCATTTGTACAAATGTACTCACGATAGCATTTCCCATTTTGACAGGTTTTGGAATTTAATTCATAATTTAATGATATGTTTATGTTGTCACGTCATTCTAAGAAACCAAAATAGATAACCTATTATCAAAATAAATATTGCAAGTTGATTGTTTCGGACCGTGTTCTAATTATAAACAACATTTTTAACCAATTTTGTTAAGTCTTGACAAAAATTCTATATAAAATCCTTATTTTCACAATTCATCGAAAAAGTCATTTCGCCTGCAATCAATACGCGTCACTTCGGACAAATTACTGTTCGGTTTGTTATGTTGGAGCAGCAAATAATCGTTATTTAACGACCTCATATATATATACTAAAAGCGATTTTTTGCAAATGGCTCAAATGTTTGTATCCGGTAATCTAATTTGAATCGCAGTGAGTGACTTTCGTCACGCACAAGCGTCACCTGTTCCGTCACCTGTATATGTAAACACAAGCAACCACGTGGTTTGACACGCTATCAAACAATCACGAGACTGCAAAAATCGTGCACTTTATAAGACGCTATCTTTGTTATGATTGGTTGATTCTGGCACATGGGCAAAAACTTTTCCCGCTAAAGGTGATGGCGCGTATTTCACTTTCGTCAGTTCACGGACGTATCGGCAATGGTGAGGACCCCGTGGAACTCGTAAGATGGAAAACGAGGTAAGAGCCAGTAATTAAGACTGAACGTCGGCTATCGAAGACTAAGGGCCCGTTCACATGAGAGAGGGTGCTCCTATGTAGTAGCGATAACTCTTTTGTTTTGTTTTCCGTGGGGGATACAAAGCAAAAGAGTTATCACAACTACATAGGGGTTCCCTCTTTCATGTGAACGGGCCCTAAATTTGACCTTTCACTGAGTCTGAAAAAATTATCCGAGTATACAAAAATCTATATGTATCCATAGATTTCTCCATACATTTTCTAACCAATTGATTTTCTCTGAGAGTATGACATCGCATATTCCAGCGGAGGCAATACAAAGGCTCTTGTTGCTCTTGCAACATATTTTTGTGACATGCTAACTGTCCTAACTGTGCTAACCTTGCGCATGATTCAGTGCACGTCAGGTCATTTTATGCAAAGTTATGTAGTATTCTAGCTATTTTTGGTACGTTTAGCATTCGAAATATCTACACACAAATACCAATTCACTGATCTTTACACCGGTCAAAATTGTTAAGTTCTTAGCCCGTGTCCAAGAGTCGCTATATAATAAAGATCAAAACTGTCTGTTGCAGCGTGACATGACTCAGTTTTTTGCCGTGACTCCCGCCGTGACTGTTTCATCGGCGCGTGCACAACCGAATTGAAAACTGCTCTGTTTCACTTGAAACATATAAACTATATTTCCAACTCCTATTTTTGCTATTCTCCTTGAGTGACATCATTGCAATGATAAGTTTTCTATGTATTCAGATAATTTTTCGCGGCATTTTTATCTCGACCTTTGTTGACATGACGTAATGCATCTATTAATGGCGCTCGTTTTGACGTCATTCAGCAGTGCAGAGTCATGCTGATAGTCACGAACATATACTGCTATATAGTGAAGCGAACGGGAGTCTGGTAATTTGCCGGGTTGATGCTGCCGAACATGAATCGAGCTGTGTTGCAATTTCACATCCTAGAACACAATGAGAGAAGAAGTCGATAACAACACACCAGAAAGCCCTACGAAACGGAAGGTTAAGTTTGCCGATGTCCTTGGCCGGTCGCTCGTTTCGATCAAAACCATTACTCCAAATAGCAGCCTCGAAGACCTGTCACCACGAAGGCCAGAGACACTTAATTTCCTACACTGTGACTTCCAACAGCCTTCGTGTTTACCCAATTTTAAAGATCGCTTGAAAAAGCAGCAGGTCTGCTTAGAGAACATTGCATTTTCTGGGTTTGCTATTACAGGGACTGTGATCGTGAAAAATATTTGCTTTGCCAAAGATGTTACTGTTCGTTATTCCATGGACAACTGGAAGACCTATAAGGATGTGTGGGCAGATTATGTGAATCAGCTAGAGGGAGGACTTGAAGACAGATTTCAATTTCGTATTTATTTGCTTCATAGTATTGATGCTGGGTCGACCTTACATTTTGCTGTCAGATTTAGAGCAGGGCAGACTGAGTACTGGGATAATAACAATAGAGAGAATTACCGAATTAAATGTCGAGAACCTTTGGTTATTAAGAACTCTGGCAAAGGTTAGGATTACTGGAATATCCTGGTAATAAACAATTAGTCGACACAGTAGACCCTGAGTTGTACTACAGCGTCGTTACTAAACCTTTTGGCAGTCCGTTGATTGTGTTATAAGTGTTATACACATAAGTTGCAGGATAAAAATGTGCATGGCAACCTCAAGACCGAAGCTCAGGACAACGATCAGTGATGTTTGCGACAGGTTCTGTTTTCAGAACTAACTAATCTAGCTGAGATTGTGGAGCTTGCTTGGAGAAAAAGACTGTAGGCTCAGAGTCCAATATGCTAAACAAAATTGGATGGAAATTGATTCTGGTCTGCTGATTCACTTGAATGTCTAGTAAATAGTTTGTTCAAAACGAATATCACTTAAATGCATGTCTTATTTTTTAAAGGCATTTAAAGCAAAATGTATTTATTTTATATTATAGCAAGTTATAATTAGCTAGTCGATAACAATGCAAGAATATTTTAACTGAACCGGTAAGCGTTCAGTGGTCATCGAGGAAGTAAAACTCGAAGAAGTGACTTTGATGTCACGTCAGGAATGTTTTTTCCCTCGAAAACTCGTTCCGAAAACGGTTATATCATTTCAATGTCGTTTTAAACCTAGTCCTGGAAAGCACTCGAGCGGAAAGTAGTTTGCATGCCATATATTTGTACAAGTGAATGTCACGCAACCGGACGAATTAAAATGAAAATGTGACAAAGGATGACAAAGCGACGCATGTAAGTCTGTAACTTATGCTTAAAACTTGCTAAATATAAAAGCTCTTCTCAAAATGACAGAGTAAAACTCTATAAAATTCTCGACAATGAGATAAATAATGTATATAATAGATTAAAAAGTTGATTTAAGATGAGTTATTTTATTGAAAACTGAGATAATATATATTGTATATACTGGTCATATATAGTTTTATAACCGAAGCTAGGACCAAAGGTCTAGATCGGTTTTTTCTAATAAAAGTTTCAATCTATACCAAGAAAATTGCACTATTTTATATTCAGGGCTCCAGTGTTGTTTTTGGTGGAGACAGATGCCATGACGAGTCAGACAAAAGAGAAAAAAAAAGTCTAAAAATAATTGTTTTATCGGCAAATATTGATAGAAAGCCGACGTCACTTTTTCAATGCGGTCGTTTTGGATTTTGATTATCACTTACAGCTACAGCTGAAAGAGAGTTGAATGGAGAGTTTTTGTGCTTCCTCTACTTCAATATTCAGTAATTAGAATATCCTATATATCTTATAATTCTCAGCATGATGTGATTATGAACGGAAGGAAACACAGTTGTCATGCAAAAATGATCTCTCTAGTGACGCGCTCCGCACAATTTAATTTCCATTTGACGCGGATTAAATTCACTTTTGCTCGATAACATTTCAGACCACAAGAAATAGAAACTATGTTGACGATCGAGATTTTTATATTTTAATTAGTTAATAGTTAATGCACATGCCGAAGAAAATTATCTTCTTGTGGAAATTCCCAAGTGGCATCGTATAAACTTCATGAATACATATTTTCTTATACTCAATCAGCCATCTTCTTTACCTGGAACTCACACTTTCTATAATTCTTTGCCTTAGTCAAAGGGCATTCCGAGTCCAAACTAGCGTTTACTTTTTCAAGTTTACTCTTATTCTGACGGCGAGACAATTGTGGGCTGACCCCTTCATCACCACAAAACAACAACTAAGTATTCGTCTATGCTTGTCTATTGTCTGTCTTTTATAACAAACATCTAGAGAGAGAGAAAGAGAAAAATATGACTTGTTTTGTCACATTTTATGAATCAATTCAGGGATCACTTTTCAGTTTATTTGCGTAACATGGTAAACAAAGTCTGTTAGTATACTGCATAAAATGAAACCTTTTCTACTACTCTTCTTATTGAATGGTATTTCCTTGCATATACGATTTCATGTTTCAGTTTCTCTGTTTTTTTCTTGGTTGTGTACGTGTGTGAGCATGTGTGTTATTTCTTCTCTTTTTAAATTACGTTACTGTTAAGTTGCTCGAAAAAATTTAAGTTGATTGACAAATACAAATTTGGTTTTAAGTACCTTATTATTTCCCAAATAGTTTGACATAAAAAAGGGATTTTCCCTCTTTTTTATTTTTAGTGCACATCTATGTATATCAATTGTGTAGTCATGTCCTTCAGTACGAAAACACTAGATCCTCAACTAATAATGGGAATATGAAGAACGCATAATTGCATAAAGCAGCCTGTTGAATTGAAATTGAAAAGTCTCAGACCCTCCAGAAAAAGTGATATCCTCAGATTTGATTCCTTGTCAAAAGTACATTAGGGAACTCGGCTTTTTTTCTTTATAAAATCTAGATATATGCATGATCAGTTCAAATACCTTCTAACCATTATTTTTTGTTTCAACCACTGAATGCAATAAAAACAAAACAAAATACAACAAAATGAAGCATCAAATTTACTCAGTTGTTTAGTATGTGACATTATCATTTCTGCACAAGTGAAATGAAGATCAATAGCGATTAAAAATGCTAGACATAGAATATAGTATACATGCATTAAGAAGAAATGGTTGCCTAAGGACTAATGCCAGGTGTATAACCACAAGGTACACAAGCACAATATACAACATTTCTGACTGCAGTTTCCTAAATGCGTAAACATTTTGTTACGATAGACACAACTGCAATAACATAGAGAAGAAACATAATTTGCTAATGGACAGTTTGCTCTAAGGGTGTTTTTTCATTTCATGTTGGGTGTCGAATTAATTTTTGCTGTTTATTTTCGTGATAAGAAATAGATTTGATGTATATTGTTTCCTGTCGGCTTATAGCAGACTGAAAAAGATTTGTTGAGATATCAAAACCAGCACTGGTTAATAATATATAGTAATGGATCAACATCATTCTCAGGTAACTGTACTTTAAGTCCATCTTTTATATATCTATCATCATTTTTGTTCTTTGATTAGGTGTTGCTTTTGAACAGAAGAAACATGTACAAAATTATTTATTTTTCCTGTTGTAGCCAGGGTTCAATGCATTTAAACCAACCTTGGTTGAATTGCATGTCCTCAAAGATTTCTAATAAGTGATCATCTAAACAGTTTTTTTAAATATATATTTTTATATTTTTCCTTATCAAAATGGTCATGGAGTTTGGCCAACAGCTTCATAGTCAGAACTATGGCCACTAAAACCATTATACTTATAAAAAATAAATATATATTATATAAATAAATAATCTTTTCAGAAGATCTATGTGGTAATTCCTTACACTCACTACCTCTACATTAAATATTTTACATACAACACTCAACTCACATGTTGAGGTTTGCTCAGGGATGAAAATTCAGAGAGCCAGAGGAAAAATCCCTGTGTTGTAAAGAACAACATATAAAACAAACTCAATTCACATAAAATCCATCGCAGCTTAAACACCACAACGCGCTACGGTGAATGGCCAGTGCTCTCACCACTTGACCAACCATGTCACCTAATAACTGTAACATCACTATATAACACTACCATACACAACCATTATATCATCATCATCATCATCATCATTATAATTATCATCATCATTCATTTTTATCATCAGTACCAATACCACCATCAGCGTTCATTATTAACTACCACTGACCGAGAATGACCGACTGTAACAAAATCTTGGACAAAACCAGTTGAGACAAACAGTATTTTTCGCTGTTACCAAAATTGGTCAATCATTCCATGGCAAAATATTTGTTAACATACTCATATGGCTTTTTACAATAGTGTTTCTAGTGATTGTCAGTACACCAGTCATTTTTTAACCTAGAGATAACGTAAGTAAACTGAGACCATGCATGCCGGTTGAACCTCAAACTGAATATTCCAGAAAATGTTGCGTTTGTATTTACCATTTTCCATACATCGGTGGTCACGCACAAAGCATTGAAGTGAGGCTCCGGGGTACACACAAAGATTATTCCAATTTGTACCCAGAAGCCTCGCTTGGATGCTTTGTGTGTGACTACTGAAGTGATGTAGGGAAATTGGTGTATATGACGTCATCATTCTTAGCTTTCTACATTCGATATATTGTGCATCCAGTTTGCTTTCAACAGCAACAATTAAACTGTAATCGATTATTGTCCAAAACTATTATTTGTATTACAGCAACTGAACTAACAAACTTTTTAATTGGCTTAAAATTGAAAGTATCCTCCACAAATACATGCATGATCGATATTTTCTGTATTTACATACATATAATTTACTGTTAAAAGAACAACTGATGATTAGTTGAATAATTAATTCATGATAGATTTGAAACTCGACACATCACCTGAAGATGATAATTTGGTCAAAAACATTTGTAAAACTTTCAACAAAAACATTTAATTTTTTTACTTTTTAAATTATAGGACATTCTTTTATAAAATAGTAGAAAATAATGATTCAGTATATGATAAGTGAAGAGTTTCTCCAGTAGTTGCCAAACAGCACGTATTTGGTTGGAACTGCGCAATAAATTAGCTGTAGCTTTAAGGTCCTGTAATTCAGAAGCAGGCACCATACTGCTAAGAATGTAAGCTTTGTAATTTGTTAAGTAATGCATGCATAATCATTTCCTTTGTAAAATCTTTATATGTAGAACACCCAATAATCAACATGCCGCCTTTCATTTTACAAATTTCTTTTTGGTGTATTCGTTTATTAGAAACCTTTATCCATTTTTCAAATGGATTAAGAAACATTATTTTGTCTGTCTGTCTGTTTGTCTGTGCACACTTTTCAAATTTGCACTCCGCACAAAACTCTCAGCTTATTAAAAGAAACGTGCTCCTTCTACATGATTCTACTTCCTCAGATGCTGATCCAGCCAATGACTCTTTTCGATTTCGTTTAATTTTACAGTTTTGGCTGCTGAAATCCGGTGGACACTATCCCTTTCGGCGAGTCAGTAATATAGTGAATCAGTTCTACTCAAATCTCTTCCGACAGCGTCTATTTAGTCGTACATGTCAGCATTCCTTGTTCAACAGGAAGGCGTTATTGTTTCAATTGCTTGCGAATAGCTGAGCCGGAAAGATTGCTGCATATAGGTACTAGTTTCGTTTAAAGGTTTTAGAGACCCTACAATTTTTGTGTATTATATCATTTGCATGTGCAGTTCCACCAATTTATGGAACAAAATCTGGTGTCAACAAGAGGAGAATCAGAATTGTAATCCCATTCATAACTGTAATAAGTTAGATAATATATATAGGAACTTGTTGTATTCTTAGAGATAGGAGTGATTGCAAGTAAACTGATCAATACCAAACTGTCGACGTATAACTTTTGCATAGAAAGCAATAAAGATCTATCCGTGACGAAAATCTGCAATTTTTGCCAAATCAAAGAAACAAAAATTCTACAAATTTAAAGGAAAAACAAAAACAGATTGAAAAGGGCTATCATTATGATAGTAACAAACAATTGCGCAAGAGTTTCTTTGTGACTTTCAACACATGGATATTGAAATCATAGCAACAAGTCTTGGAAGCCATCAACAAACTGTTGTACACTTGTTTGTAACAATCTTAGCAACATTTACAAGACTTACAAGCAATAAACAAACTGTTGTACACTTGTTTGCTGCAATTTTAGCAACAAGACGTGCAAACCATCAACAAACTGTTGTACAATTGTTTGTAGCAGTCTTAGCAACAAGACTTGCAAGCCATCACCAAACTGTTGCACACTTGTTTGTAGCAATCTTAGCAACAAGACATGCAAGTCATCACCAAACTGTTGTACACTTGTTTGTAGCAATCTTAGCAACAAGACTTGTAAGTCATCAACAAACTGTTGTACACTTGTTTGTAACAATCTTAGCAACAAGACTTGCAAGTCATCACCAAACTGTTGTACACCAGTTTGTAACAATCTTAGCAACATTTACAAGACTTGCAAACCATCACCAAACTGTTGTACACTAGTTTGTAGCAATCTTAGCAACAAGACTTGCAAGTCATCACCAAACTGTTGTACACTTGTTTGTAACAACAGATGTTGAGATCAAGGCAAGAGCTTCTTTTGGTGGGTGATATGAATATGGACATGTACTGTAACAAGGAGGAAGGTCGCTCCCCTAATAGTAACTTAGATGACTTTTGTCAGAGATTTTGCCTGGTAAACAAAATCAGTGACCCAACTCGAGTCACTGATAAATCCAAAACACTTCTCGATGTTATTCTATCAAGTCATCAAGAACGCTACTCTACAGCTGGATCTTTGTCTCTGGGAGTAAGCGATCACGACCTGGTCTACATCGTCAGAAAGAACAAAATAGCACGTCCTCCACCTCGTCTCCTCGAATACAGAAGTATGAAGAACTTAGATATTGAAAAGTTTCTTGTTGATTTGAGAAATGTGCAATGGGATACTTCATTCATACATGAAAATGTGGATCAAGTCTGGGAGCACTGGAGTACACTCCTAAAGAATATTCTGGATCAACACGCTCCAATCAAGAGAAAGTGGGTTCGTAGTGACCAGCTACCATGGATAACTCCTCAAATTCAACGAGAAATTGCTCTACGGAACAGGTTGTTCAAACGTCACAAAAGGAATCCATCACTAGTATCATGGCAGGCTTACAAAACTCAGCGCAACAAGGTTACATCATTAAAGCGCACTGGCGTCAAAGAATTTTGTTCAAACATTTCTGCTTCTAAACAACCTGGAATATTCTGGAAAAAAATGAAGCCACTTCTTCCTAACTCTGGTCAGAGGACTAAGGAGAACATAATTCTTATTGAGAACGATAAAGTCATAGCTGAACCCAAACCTGTTGCTGAAGTATTGAATGACTTTTTTATTAACATCGCCGTGACTGATGCCTCTGATGATACCGGTGACGATTTCCTTGAGCATCCAAGTGTTAGTTCAATAGCCCGAAGACAGCCCATCGAAAACTTCACTTTCCAACCAATCAGCACTGGATACATACGAGGAATCCTAGATCACCTTAACCCCAGAAAAGCTGTCGGTGTAGACGGTATCACACCTGGATTGCTGCGTCTGTCTGCTCCAGTTCTTGCCAAAGAGATCACTAAGTTGATAAACTTCACCATATCAACCATCATCAACCAACCATACGTGTTTAAATAAAATAAATAAAAAAAATAAATAAATAAATAAAAAAATAACAATCTTAGCAACAAGACTTGCAAGTCATCACCAAACTGTTGTACACTTGTTTGTAACAATCTTAGCAACATTTACAAGACTTGCAAACCATCACCAAACTGTTGTACACTAGTTTGTAGCAATCGTAGCAACAAGACTTGCAAGTCATCACCAAACTGTTGTACACTTGTTTGTAGCAATCTTAGCAACAAGACTTGCAAGCCATCAAAAAACTGTTGTACACCAGTTTGTAGCAATCTTAGTAACATTTACAAGACTTGCAAACCATCACCAAACTGTTGTACACTTGTTTGTAGCAATATATTAGCAAAAAGACTTGCAAGTCATTACCAAACTGTTGTACACTTGTTTGTAACAATCTTAGTAACAAAACTTGCAAGCCATCGCCAAACTGTTGTACACTTGTTTGTAGCAATCTTAGCAACAATTAAGACTTGCAAGTCATCAAAAAACTGTTGTACACTTGTTTGTAACAATCTTAGCAACAAGACTTGCAAGTCATCAGCAAACTGTTGTACACTTGTTTGTAGCAATCTTAGCAACAAGACTTGCAAGCCATCACCAAACTGTTGTACACTTGTTTGTAACAATCTTAGCAACATTTACAAGACTTGCAAACCATCACCAAACTGTTGTACACTAGTTTGTAGCAATCTTAGCAACAAGACTTGCAAGTCATCACCAAACTGTTGTACACTTGTTTGTAGCAATCTTAGCAACAAGACTTGCAAGCCATCGCCAAACTGTTGTACACTTGTTTGTAGCAATCTTAGCAACAATTAAGACTTGCAAGTCATCAAAAAACTGTTGTACACTTGTTTGTAACAATCTTAGCAACAAGACTTGCAAGTCATCAGCAAACTGTTGTACACTTGTTTGTAGCAATCGTAGCAACAAAACTTGCAAGTCATCAACAAACTGTTGTACACTTGTTTGTAGCAATCTTAACATGAACAAGACTAGCAAACCATCACCAAACTGTATGTTGTACACTAGGTTGTAGCAATCTTAGCAACAAGACTTGCAAGTCATCAACAAACTGTTGTACACTTGTTTGTAGCAATCTTAACATGAACAAGACTAGCAAACCATCACCAAACTGTATGTTGTACACTAGGTTGTAGCAATCTTAGCAACAAGACTTGCAAGTCATCACCAAACTGTTGTACACTTGTTTGTAGCAATCTTAGCAACAAGACTTGCAGGTTATCACCAAACTGTTGTACACTTGTTTGTAGCAATATATTAGCAAAAAGACTTGCAAGTCATTACCAAACTGTTGTACACTTGTTTGTAGCAATCGTAGCAACAAAACTTGCAAGTCATCAACAAACTGTTGTACACTTGTTTGTAGCAATCGTAGCAACAAAACTTGCAAGTCATCAACAAACTGTTGTACACTAGTTTGTAGCAATCTTAGCAACATACAAGACTTGCAGGTTATCACCAAACTGTTGTACACTTTATTAGCAATATATTAGCAAAAGGACTTGCAAGTCATTACCAAACTGTTGTACACTTGGTAGTAACAATCTTAGTAACAAAACTTGCAAGCCATCGCCAAACTGTTGTACACTTGTTTGTAGCTATCTTAGCAACAAGACTTGCAAGTCATCAAAAAACTGTTGTACACTTGTTTAATTTGTAGCAATCTTAGCAACAAGACTTGCAAGTCATCAGCTAACTGTTGTACACTTGTTTGTAAAAATATATTAGCAACAAGACTTGCAAGCCATCACCAAACTGTTGTACACTTGTTTGTAGCAATTTTAGCAACAAGACTTGCCAGTCACCAACAAACTGTTGTACACTTGTTTGTAGCAATCGTAGCAACAAGACTTGCAAGCCATCACCAAACGTACTGTTGTACACTTGGTTGTAGCAATTTTAGCAACAAGACGTGCAAGCCATCACCAAACTGTTGTACACTTGTTTGTAGCAATCTTAACATGAACAATACTTGCAAACCATCACCAAACTGTTGCACACTTGTTTGTAGCAATATTAACTACACCACGTGCAAGCCATCAGCAAGCTGTTGTAGGCTTGTATGAAACAATCTTAGCAATTACCAAGACTTGCAAGCCATCAACAAACTGTTAGTTGTACACTTGACTGTTGGGAAGAGGGGAGAGCATGAACGAACGCTATTTGTATCTGTGTGGACGACGAGAGGCTTTTAACTGGAGCACTTGTGATGTTTTCGAAATGATATTCTAGTAAAATACATTTAATAAACTGATAGTGACACTGTTACCAAGTATTTTGAATACTCCATGCCTTGAAATAACTTAGCTTAAATTACCCAGAGAAGGCGAAAAATCAGGGAATGAATATCATATAATGGCAGTATTAATCTCGTCAGGAAACGGTCCAGAAGAAATACAGTTGCAGTCAGGGTCGGTTTAGAACTTTTAACAGATTCTATAGGAGTTTGAAATCTTATTTTATCACACAAGCTGCCTGCCTGCCCCCATCCTCCCCCGGCCCTCTCCTGTTCCCCCTGCTTCTTCCCCCCTCCTGAGATCAACAAAGTGTTGTACACGCAAACCATCAAAAATTAAACTGTTGTACTCAAGCAGGCTGGAAATACTCACCATATTTCCAAAGTTGATCAGTGAGTTATACGACAATTAAGTTATGCAGTGAAAGATAGGATTGGCCAGTTTTGTTTATGTTGGTGCAGTGACCACAAACAGACAAAGCTGAAGTTTTATAAGCTCAAAGAAAAGCATACTCTGTATGTTGTGTATCTTGTAAAGAAATCCTTAACATTTAGTTCTTTTCCGGCGTATTTTTTATTGTAAATTGGATTATCCTTTCAGTAACAATGGGGACTCGGCTGCCAAAAGCTTCAAACCCGTGGTTACCTCGGGGAAAATAAACCATTGGAAACAAAACAGTTTGATAGACACTTCCAAAATATTCATTGCCTTTGAACTACCAATTTTGTTTTATTTCATAGAAAGCTTGCGTTTTGAGAAAAAAATAGCTTGGGTTTTTTTTTTTTTTTTTTTTTAATTTTTTTTTTATTATTATTATTTTTTATCATTGCAGCTTCCCCCTGGACTGAGCCATTTCAAACAGTATTCTTTGCTATATCTGGTATAGAAAATTTGTGCTCTAGCAGTTGAACAAATCTTACCAACAGACGTCGAATATCGGAAAATCTTAATTTATCCAGAAGTGGAAAAGCGTCTCAGTTATTTAAATGTCTGCCAGCAAATGGCTGGCTCAAAAACTGTCAAGGCACAAGCGACAGAATCGCCAACAAAGAGCGTGCGCTTTGCAGACTGCTTTGGCCATGCTTTGGTTGACATTAAAACGATAACTCCAAATAATAGCAGCGAAGATTTACTCTTACACGTCCAGAACAACAAGACTTCTGCTCGAAATCCCCAAAGAAATGGTTTGCTCGCAACGTTTAACAACATCAACAAGAAGCAACGTTCTGTCTGCACTCAATTTGTGACCCTAGAGAGCGTCCGCTATAACAAGACCACAGTCACTGGCTTCGTTAAGGTGTTGAACTTGGACTACGAAAAAGTTGTGAGTGTTCGCTATACGAAGGATTACTGGCTGACACACGAAGATATACAAGCGGAATATGCATTTTCAATACCCGCGAACTGCATAGACATATTTGTATTTGTGATTTCCCTAGAAAACACACAAGAAAACTCAGCAGTTGAGCTGCAGCTGGCTGTCTGTTATAAAGTTTCAGGGGGTGAATTTTGGGATAATAATAATGGGAAAAATTATAAGTTTAATATCAAAAACTAAAAATGTTTGTTTCTGTGTAGAGTGTAGGATTATGTGTTAAACTTCCACTGTTGATTTTTACAAAGTACGCCACGAATCATGAAGCCGACTAACCAAATCCCGGGGGGGGGGGGGGTACTCCCTATATTGGTGTGCTAGGGATGATCGTCGTATTTTTTAGGGGTTGAAATCGCCGATTTGGTATTTTTTAGGGGTCGTCAGAGAAAATCCAAGGTTTTTCAGAAAAGATGGTATTTTTTAGGGGTACAAAATAAACGAGACGAATTTTTTTACTTACTGCCTTTTTATTAGAACACCGTTAAAATCAATTTGTTTGATTTTTTGGTATTTTTTAGGGGTATTCTTGAGCTGCTAGGTATTTTTTAGGGTCGAAAATTGTGGGTATTTTTTAGGGTATGTTTTGGAGGTTTCCGACGATCATCCCTAGCGTTTTGATCCCGAAGAACCCCCCCCCCCCCCCCCCCGGGAACCAAATGCGCTGAATATAGAAAAATACTTTTTGTATTTCAATCTCCTTGCTTTGTCTTCCGTAATTGAACATGAAATTTAGCAGCTTCAGTGGAAATGAGATTTCTTCTGGTAATGCAACCAAGATTCTCGTAACACTTTGGACAATAAGAATATTAATTTGAAATCTGAACAGAATCTTGACAGCATGTCTAAATAATGTACTTAAGCTTTTTTGATGATATCGAAGATTCTCTCAAAGACACACTTTAAGCATGTTTAAACAATAATTTACTAGTTGTCTTAATTCTTGAATTTATGAATAAGTTTGCACATGAAACAAGGATCAACAAACCGAGAGTTTGGATATACTACGTCAATAAATAAATAAATAATTAATTAATTAATTAATTAATTAATTAATTAAATAATTAAATAAATAAATAAATATTTTGCAACTGATATACTTGTGTCGTCTCTTCAATTCTATTTAATCGTTTTGTTCATTTATTTTCTTCTTCTTCTTCTTCTTCTTCTTCTTCTTCTTCTTCTTCTTCTTCTTCTTCTTCTTCTTCTTCTCTTATTTCCTCTCCTTTCCTCTTCACTCCTCTCTCTTCTTTTTAGCGTTCTTTAAATTTATTCCTTAAGCAGTCGTAAGAGATCAAACATACCAAGAACTTTCCAAATATTGTGTTACCGCACAGACGAGATGGAGTTTACTTTTTAGCTAAGGTCGCGTTACATAAAAGGAAAATATATACGATGATCCCGCGTAATCAAAGCGCTGTCATTCACTTTCACTTGTCATTTCGTACATTCTTAGTTTCTGCACAAACGAGTTATGTTTTTGAGTTTTTTATCATATAAGGGATTTTTTACACCGGTTTTTTTTTTTCCAAGTGCGTGACCTGTGTGTGACCGTTTGACATCGCGTGACGTCTCGTGCCGAATATAAATAACGTTCATCGATGATTGGCTAGAATCAGTGCGTGCTCCAGTGCACGATTGTAAAATCGGAATGTAAGTCAACAATTCTATTACAAGTCGCTTGCCGTGCTTGTAGTCTTGTGCTCTTGCTGAAGTACACTCCTGTGAAATCGCTTGCCGTGTTTTAGCTCGTGCAGAAGTAAAAACAAAGCTCATCGATCGTGCTGAAGTGTTCGCTTGTAAAATCGGAGTGTACTTCTACAATTGTATCACAAGTTGTTGATCGCCGTGCTTGTAGCTTGGTTTGCTGCGGCTTTGCTAGATGTGTTTTTAAATGGCAGCATCGGTTCATTATCGCTGGAACACAGAAAGGCAAAGAACTTTAAGGAAAAAAGTTCGCTTCGCTGACACTGATCCAAAATGCGGCGTCGAGTTTGCTTCCATAAAGATCATTACACCAAACAATAGCTGGGATAATTTGTTAGGAATATTTTCCTCGACAGAAAAACCCAAGCCACAGTATTCCAACTGCATGAAGTTTATGTCCAATTTGGAAAAGGATCATACTGCATTGGTTAAACGAGTAATGGAAAAAAATGTCTGCCTTGAAAACGTCTTGTGCTCGCGATTTGCTGTATTGGGACTTATTCGGGTCAAAAACATTGTATTTGAGAAAAATGTAACTGTCAGGTACACAACGAATAACTGGAAAACTTACAGGGATATTTGGGCTGATTATGTGTCCTCGTCACCCGACAAAACAACAGACAAGTTTACTTTTCGTATCACTGCATATAGCTGCCTGTTTGAAGACCAGTGTAACATTGACTTTGCCATTTGTTACAAAGCGAATGGTTCTGAGTTTTGGGACAATAATGACGGCGACAACTACCGTGTCAGCTGCTTGAACAACGTTCGCTTCTGAGTGGCGATAGAGTCTGAAAATCAGCTTCAAATACGACGAAGGGGAAAATATTAAATACCCGGAAATTTTGGAAACTAAAACAAGAAAAAAACAGAAAAACAATCAAAAACAAAAGTGTACATATCGCTCGTTTGTCAAGATTGTTATTCTTTGTCTGAAGTTTTGCCTGGCTAAACTCACGAATGATCCTTTGCATTATAGACATGTAGTGCATGATTTTCCCTGATGTGTTTGATGTCAGTATAAGTGCTGTATATATAAAAATTGTAATTGAATTATATAGATATGTACATTTTTTGTAAATATTAACTACAGAAGAATTATAAAAAATCTGACCAAGTAACATGGCATGTGTATGTTAAATACTGTACGTCAATGTAGACCTTGTGGATAGTTGGTCCTTGACCCTCGTCAATTCTTCCATATGTATGATTATTAATTAGGGGTGTACCATTAAAAATCGTGGGAGGAGGGGGAGGGGGGTAAAAAATGTTTAAGCATGATTTTTTTTCTTCCTGTGCGTCTCTGCAGGAATATTTTTTGAACTTTTAGTTCAGTTTTTTGGGGTGTTTAATTAGGTGTTGCAGGAATTTTTTTCGGACAATTTTTCTGTGCAGAGAAATTTGGGGGGGATTTGTCACCCCCACCCCTACCCCACGATTTCAAATGGTTCACCCCTTATGCAATTATTTTAGCTTTAGTGAAGTTAGTTTGGAGATTTTTCATCTTTTGCTTCATTCTGTTGAGACCTTTCATTCCTGATATGAACTTTTTGAAAACTAACATTTCACGAAGGCAACTCAAAACGATAAAGCAAGAAAGTATTTCAAAAAATTATAGCAATAATAAATAAACAAACAAAAAAATCAGTTCCCTTCCGTCCCCAAGAAAATAACTAAATAAAAATGCAGTGGAGCAAGCCGAATCAGATGTTATGAATCTATGTTATTTACAATTGCCCAAAATAATGCTGTCAATACTATCGCGATAAATGCTTTTTGAAGATTTCTTCGATTTACTTTCTAAATAATCTTGATCGACTTACTTCCGGGGATTTTCTTTGAGTTTCAATCTGCCTGAAGGACACTCGGATGCAAAAAATACGACAAACTTAATATTATTATAACTAGTTGAAGGCCCATATATCCCACTGATCCTCGAAGAAATGACTAGAAATAAATATCTCCCCCGGGGGGAGGGACTCCTAGCGAGCTGGTACCTTTTGGGGGTAAATTAGTCACCAAAGGTAAATTTTTAATTTAGTCACCAAAGTAAATTAGTCAACAAAGATAGGCATTACAGCTACAGTTTTATGCATTTGACTTTTTCCCACACTTTTGTCGATAAAGGAATTTACATGCTTAAGATTCGTTCAATCATTTGTGTTTGAGTTGGTACCTTTTAGGAGTAAAAATCTTGTGTTGCCACGCCCACCTGGATAAGACGATCGACTCAGGTACCTTTTAGGGATCACTTTCAAAATTTCCGACGAGAAACCCTACCCCTCTGATATCTGGCCATGGCAGCCCCCCTACCCGACATATATCTATTACTCTTTATTACTCTCTCAACACCACCGAGTTTTTCAAGTGTTTTTATAGCAACTCAATGCATGACCTATGAACAAGTCACAAGCGCGAAGCAAACATACTTCATTTCTTAGCGTTACCCCGTAGGGAAGAAATTTGACCCGCGGCTCAAATAAGAGGATGGAAAACCACAGGAAGCCCAACCTCCATATTTGAGAATAGGTCAGTATCTGCATTTTTCTAGTGTGTACGTAGAAACAACTCATCCTTTCTTTTTTCAAGATTTTGCAATAAATGTCTATGCCAAAAAAAATACATGATTTGTTGCAAAATCTTGAAAAAAGAAAGGATGATTTGTCGCCAGAAACATTTACTGATCGAACTTGGGCTCCCTATGGAAGAACTTTTGTCTTGTGGGTTTCTATATGAGACTATATGAAGCCGAGTTTTTAAACGTCCAAGGCGGATTTCCCCCTCTCATATGAATTTGGCTATTGTGTCTGTCTGTAGTCTGACTGTGGTAGGATTCTTATTGTCTTTTACATCGAGCAAACCTCCTTTAGTACCCTGGGCTTCAGTTTTTTTGTTCGCTCTATCAAACAAACAAACAATGGACTTAATAAACGCGACGAGACGTTTTAGTTTTATTTCCATCCATTTTATGCATATGCATTTTTAAGTATTACCATTTCTTAACTTCACTGTAATTTCCGTCTATTTACCACATTTGTAAACTTGTATATCTATTTCCTGTTACGTCACTTCCTATATCCATATCTTATATATACAAAATTGTATATTGTAATCCCCCGGGGGGGGGGGGGGGGGTTCTTCGGGGTCAAAACGCTAGGGATGATCGTCGGAAACCTCCAAAACGTACCCTTAAAAATACCAAAATGCCAAAATTTTCGACCTTAAAAAAATACCTAACAGCTCAAAAATACCAAAAAAATCAAACAAAAAGTGTTCTAATGAAAAGGCAGTAAGTAAAAAAAATCGTCTCGTTTATTTTGTACCCTTAAAAAATACCATCTTTTCTGAAAAACCTTGGATTTTCTCTGACGACCCCTAAAAAATACCAAATCGGCGATTTCAACTCCTAAAAAATACGACGATCATCCCTAGCACACCAATATAGGGAGTACCCCCCCCCCCCCCCGTGTAATCCTTTTAAGCCTGATGAAGACTAGTAGTGGCTAGTCGGAAATTCGTTACATTAAAGAATTCCATAGTTCTACGACGTATTGTTTCTTCAAGTTTCTCGACTACAAACAAACGAACATCGAAACGATTACCTCCCTCGAACCCAGGGTGCTCCATTAGGGGATACCCTCCTAACCAGACAATGGTTTAATTAAACACAAAAGGGAAACAAAATGTATTATGATTTTCTTAAAATCCCCTTATATTAAAGCTTATTGCGTTTAATTTCTTGACGTAAAATGTTTTTCTTCCAAGAAAAAATATCAAGTAAAATCGCTTTAACTTTAGCTTTTCTAAATTATGGATTTCTGTTAATTAAAATCTTCCCCCTCCCCCTCTCCAGTAGCGTATTCAAAATATAGATATTATTCTTCCGTCAAAGCTCTTTAGAATTTGGCATTTCATCTTAGTAATCTGTGATTTCCTCTTAGTAATCTGCACTAAAATAATTGTTTTTATATGTAGGCCGGTGAACTGAACAAAACAAATGCTGTACAAGATGAGGTTTCTCCTGATCCTCTGCTTAGAACTGGAGTAACCTCTATTTAAAAGATTCAACTATGAAAAAACATGAAGCTTAAAAATTCTATTTGGTACACTTGGTGTTGCATACATCAAGTACTTAGCCGAAAAATAGACTTCTAGATCTCAAGGGAATGTGAAACTCCAAGAGGATCAAAAGATAAAGAAGGAGTAGACATGTTGGATGAAGGACGGAGTAGACATGTTGAATAATGAACGAACGAAATACACTAATCAATAAGAAAGCTGACGTCACGTTTAACCCAGCAGCAGACAATTATGCGGATCCGGAGCTGGTCTATTGATCTACAAAGTCAATTTATATTCACCATGAAATTTAGTTTCGTGAGTAGTCCAATGCACCGTGCACGCACACTGATTGGTTAAGGGATAAATGACTAATGATTCGATCATTTGATGAAACATTTTCTAGTGCCGCTGTTTCTTTTAATCTAATGCACCTGTAACCAAAGCTAAAGGAGTGTTTACGTGGAACTAGGATCATCCTAGCACTAGGATCATCCTAGAAGGCGAATCATCCTAGCTACCTGCTATACATTAACTGCATTCTGTTCAGTAGGATGATCTTAGTACCCGAAATGAACTGAGACACAAATTTCCATGTAAACAGAATGCAATAAATGTATAGCAGGTAGGATGATTCGCCTGCTAGGATGATCCTAGTGCTAGGATGATCCTAGTGCCATGTAAACACCCCCTAAGTAAAGTGACCCTAAAGTTAACCATCAAGTTGTACATGAGCTTAAAGCCGACGAGGTGCGAAGCGCCCACTTTATTGTCACAAAACATGATATCATACGAGACACTTCCGTCGTACTAATTATGTAAATAACTGACTATCAAGCATGCGAATTAATTACTTGGAAAGTGAAACAATTGTCAAAATCCTCTCTCCTCTCTTCCCGCCTTGGGCGATCAAAACGGTGAAAAGTTCGCTGTGTAGCATATAATCTAAGCATACAAAATCACACCTCTTACGCATGCGCAGTCATTTTTCACGCGTGTGTCTTGGATATAGTAATGCAAGAGAAGGTAAGCGTATATTTCTGCCAAGAAACCTCTGCCAAGCTCAAGCAGGATACTATCTTGAATATATTTTAAAAGCAATGTAGTATCTATTCGTCCTCTACTGAAATCAATCAATCAATCAATCAATCAATCAATCAATCAATCAATCAATCAATCAATCAATCAATCAATCAATCAATCAATCAATCAATCAATCAATCAATCAATCAATCAATCAATCAATCAATCAAACAATCAATCAATCAATCATCAATCAATCAATTCTTGGGGGCCCCTTGTATCAATACAGTCAACTCTCTCCTAGTGGCCACCTCTCGAAAGCGTCAACCGCTTAGTAAATAAGCTTGTTACGTGGGATTCCTGTGGAATACAAATCTTCATCTACAGTACATCGTTATTTTTCCTTCTGCATAAACCTTCAATTGGTCCTCAAAGAGCATGCGCTCTGTGCCGCTGAGTTACAACGGATCGAGGTTCATAAATTTGATTTACTAAAGATAGACAATACAACTCCAACATATTCTTTTGTTGGAATCGTGTACATAACGCACTTTATGACCCGGCGGAACAGGAGTCGAGAAATCATTAGCGAAAAGGACATTTAATAGCAATCATGTCGTCTTGGCCACAAGAAGCCAAGTGAACACGTTAAGTGCTTAGCTTGTTGTTGTTCAACAGTCATTTAGTGTAAAAAGTCCTCTTGGAAAAGACAACTGTTGAAAATTGTTAAGCGGCCGCGACCACTTTTGGGCTAGAACTGATTTGGCTGGGTTTTTTGTTTGTTTGTTTGTTTGTTTGTTTGTTTGTTTGTTTGTTTGTTTTTTGTTTTGTTTTTGTTTTTGTCGTCGTTGTTTTGTCCCATTAAGCGACTCAAAGGCCTTGTTAAAAATCACTTCATTGTTTTTGATAGCATGAAGTGAAAGGCACAAAGTTAAGAAAGACCGATAAATCGATCACTCTGGATAAAACAGACATTATTACTGACCCTACCCTTGGTTATCCAGTTCGGAATGTCTAAGGATAAGCAAGACGTGTTCTACAAGCCTATAAAGTAGTTTTAGTAAGATTATATTTTTGAGGGGGGCTGGAGTGGGTTAGCAACAACCCCAAAAAATTCGAACACAGCCTTAAAGGAAGAAAAAATATTTGCACCCCCCCCCCCCAAACAAACAAACAAACAAACAAATCTAATGGTCAGTTCCTACAGTGTCTATTTGCCACCAAAAATCTAATGGCCCGTCCCTTACTAAAACTACTTTATTATTATTATTATTATTATTATTATTATTTTATTTAATCACAGGATATTTCTTATTTACAAATTTCCTGGTTCTACTCTAGTCAGGCTTTAAAGCCTAAAGCCTCAGACAATTAAAACCAAAAGCTACAAAAATTACATGTACATTTCTTATCAGTAGAGTGCTCTTCATTAACCCGTAAAATAAACTCAATATCTCACATTATCAATCAACAGGTCACTCTCAGCACTAACACACACTATACTACGAGTTATTATTATTATTATTATTATTATTATTATTATTATTATTATTATTATTATTATTATTATTATTATTATTATTATTATTATTACTTGAGCTAGCGAAACAATATTTTCTAAGCGCATTTTGGCGAAAAGTTAATCACATTAAAGACCTTATCATTAAAGACGAAAGACGGAGTCATTTCGGCTATTAGGGACAATCACACATCAAAAATTAATCAATAATCCAGACAAACTGGTGCCTGAACCAGTTTACATCTATTATATTATCGTTGCATCGCGACCCGTATTTTTGTTGTTTCCGATCCGTCAACCATCACTGGGGGCGGAGCTCTGTCAACTCGCTTAGCCATTGGTTGGTTTGAAATAAGCTCTGCCCCCAAAGGATCATTGACGGATCAGAAAAACTCAAAATCAAACGGAAATTCGTAATTTCCTGGTCGTGATGCAACGAAAATAGCTGTAGATTGACAACTTTTGTTTTCCGACGTCAGAAGCGGTTTATTTTGTTGCCAACGAATGCTCAATGGGGTGGTGGCTGTTATGGTTAACGGTTAATATTTTGGCTTTTTTACGATTACGGTTAAAGTGGGCTAATAACTCATTTCCATTCAGTGTTCTTGATGGTTAGAAATTAATTTTTATTGTTGAGAACACTGGAAAAAGCTATTACGACTAACTTTTCATTACGGCTTTTACGGTTAACGGTTAACCCCATTGAGACCCCCCCACCATGTGTTAGTACTGGGTCCGGTTGTACGAAGGGTGAATAGCGCTATCCAGCGCATAAATCCTTATCCAGCGGATAAAATCTATACAAAATCTATACAGTGGATAACTCTTATCCGGTGGATAACTTTATCCAACCTTCGTACAACCGGGCCCTGGAGTCGATCTGCTTGGTTTCTTGAGTCGACTTGTTTTGGGGTTTGAAATAAGATGAAAATTAATGCACACCTGTAGTGTTTGAACTGCCACATTCTCATGAATAGCCGCGCGTATATTAATTATATGAAGTCGAGTTGTTTCTTTTTCCCTGGGGACCGCATTAAAGACGAAAGAAAGAGTCATCCCAGCAGCATGTGTAAAATTTGTCTGCGCATGTCTGTGTTTTGGGCAGTGACATTCATTTGCATATCGAATGCAAGAAATTTTATGTTGACACGGAACATTTGGCTGGCTATCTCGTTCTTCAAAATTATGTTCAACTACCGAAATACTGAGACAACTGAAACATGAGCAGTCTACCTGCTGCTAGTGCGCTGTGGATAATTTTTCAAACTGAAGGCACTCCAGATGGGAAAATATCGAGCGTCAAAGTCATGAGAAAGTTGTGAGAAGAACCAGAACTCCGCACTATAAGGTCAATTTAGATTTACACGGTGTACACTTTTGCCTACAACTGTTGTATGCAACTTGCTTACGACATACATGACATACGTGCAACACGAATTGCGTCGTGTAAATCAAGCATACAACTCGCCTGAAACTGTTGCATGCAATTTCAGTGCGCGAGTCAGTCGCTAAAATATGTCGTAAGCAAGTTGCATGCAACAGTTGTAGGCAAAACTTGCACCATGTAAATCGATAGGTGACTGAAAAAGTGTTTTAACAAAGCAAGCAGACAAACTCGGACCACTGCATAAAAAGGGAAGTGGAAGTCAAAAATAGTCGCTTAGGGGAAAGGATGTTATTTATTTTTATATTGCTGGGGTGCATCCATACCTTTGGGAATCCAAAGACAATGAAGCGGTAGCCATGTTGGATGACCAAACGCTAATGAGAAATCTTTTGTTGAAGGTCAACCAAGATGGCTGCCGTGACGTCACATGCACCCCAGCAATATATATATATATATTTACTTTTCTGAAGAATACCATATCCAATTTTCATGTGGGTAGACAAACGTTTAATAGGTCAGTCATATATTTTGATGTCAGGCCACAGCTTTACGGAATTTCGTCAAATTCTCCCCTATTATCCAACAGCTGCTGTATGTTTACAACACAAGATGGTTTTCACATTGTCTCGATAAATATTATTGAAAATAACACAAATGAAAAAACTATATGTGAAGGTCATACAACCTATAAACATCACAGAAAAGTCCAAGTTTTTCTCTTGAGAAGGATCCAAGTTGTAAAGCTTCCCTTCATACAGTAAAATGACAAAGATCGCGGGAAACAGCCAGCTTAGACATATTAGGCTGACAATAGCCACAGACATATTGTAGATTTTTCTGTTTAGTTGTTCTCTTCTCCTCCTGGGGAGGTCGGTCAGATTTGCTGGCGCTTTATGACGACGAATCTTGCAGATGATTAAAATGTAAAGAATAGAAATCATGGGGAGAGAAATACCAAATTGAATAACCGCCATAGCGTAGGAGTGGATTTTGTACAAAGACCAATTGTCGTTGGCTACGCTACAATATATTGTAGCATTGTAATCGATAAGACGCATAAAATAGAGTTTAGGTGATGCGATTAGGACTGAAAAGATCCAAATTCCTGATATGATGTATTTTAGTCGAGATCTGGTAAATCTCCCTTTCGGTGGTCTCAGTGGATGAACCATGCCAAAGTACCGATCGAGAGCGATAAAGACACAACTGTATAGTGAAACACTAATTGAAGTGTCTCCAAGAAAAGGAACAAGTTTACACAAGGCAAGTCCAAAACTGTTAGGAATTAACCATTTTTCACCAAAATGGACCTTGCTAACATGCCAAGGGACTGCAAAAATAGTGTTGAGAAGATCACTGACAGCCATGTTGGCCACCAAGAAATGGATTGCAGTTTTCAACCGCTTGTTTTTGTAGACTATCCATACGATAAGAAAGTTTCCAACAATTGAGGTGAGGAAAAGAAGGCTGTAAGCCAGTGTTTTTGGTATTTTGTCGACTTTGATGTCATTGGAAGTCCGATTTAGATTCAGCGAATTATATAGGGACCCGTTTAGACTGTGGTCCATCATCAGTTTATAAGTACCTCGTGCAATTTATCGATTTTTAATGAGAAACACAAATATAAGTATTTTTTAATTGGTTTACCTCTTTCAGCGATAATTTTACCTTGCCAAGACATGATCGAATCGCAATTCGTTGATGGGGTGATTCGCTGTCTGTGAAGTTGTAAGTGCTCTTTAATTTTGCGACCTAGACTAGTTGACTACTTGCATAACTCGACGTTGAACACGGGGTGAAAGCCTACAAAGGACTGGGCAGGAATATTGCCCGGGGGGGGACTCCGATCGTAAATGGACGGGGATGCTCGTCGTACCTTTTAGGGGTTAAAATCTGCAATCTGGTACCTTTTAGGGTGTCTCAGACTTAAGTGGACTTTTAGGGACTGTTTTGGGGGTAAATAAACTACTTAAAATAAGCATGAAAGGGACAATTTCGATGATCTGAATTGAATCTTCAAAGCACATCGATAACAAAGTGTTTCATTACTTTAATTCTTTATTGTTGTTTTGAATTGGTACCTTTTAGGGGTAGAAATCAATTGTTGCCACTCCCACTCAGGTACCTTTAATTTAGGGGTCATTTTCAAAATTTCCGACGAGCATCCCCGTCCTCTTATATATAGGAGTCCCCCCCAAATCGATTCACTGCGGGACATTTTTCATTGCAGCTGTTTCCGTTATTCAGATCAAGTCGTCGATTTACCTCAAGGGACTCTTATTAATATCAAATTTTACTTTCGGAATGTCAAAAATCCCATTTTCTCCTTGACGTCCGGTTTCCGATGCACTTCAAAAAGTTCTCAAAAACAATCATAACCGCAAATGTAATGTAGATATCATCTAACTAAATGTATAATCTAAATCAGTAAAAGTAAAAGCTAGTATTTTGTTGCACAAAGAGTGCTCAATAGGTAGGGCAATTTATAAATGAATAATTAGGACGTTTAATTCCATACAGATCTGTTTCGTACAGATAGCTATGCACTGATGAGTGCAGGACATACGCCCTGTACGAAACAGATCTGTATGGAAACCTAGAGGCAAAAGTATTATCGTGTCCTACTTAGTCATTTATAATCTAAAACAGTAGGTATTCTAGTAACTGGAGTGGATTGAAAGCAGTTATATAATCAAGAATTGCATATTTTACAGAATTCTAAATTATATATGTTATCTAAAACAGTAGGTATTCTAGTAACTGGAGTGGCTTGAAAGCATGCAGTTATAATCAAGAATTGAATGTTTTACAGAATTTTATATTAGTGATAACTATTTTTCGATTAGTAATTTTAACACGTTGTATCGCCGATGGTATTTTAATTCTCCTTCACAACCTAAACTCCATCGAAAGAAGAATGTGTCTACTTGTAATATATCGAATAATTTTTTTAATTCAACTTCCGCTGAGTACATAAAATATGAATAATTAATAGATAAATAAATGAATATAAATAGTTGAAATAACGACCTTAATAATGGTAAGGAGAAAACTCAGTGAGAGACAGTCACGACAGAAGGTGAATTCGTTCAGTGATTGTTTGATTTGAAATAAGCTCCTCCCCCAAACTGATTGACGGATCAGAAAAACCCAAATTCAAAACAAAACTCGTAATTTGCTGGTCGCGATGCAACGATTTCGGCTGTTAAAATTGAAGCTTCGAGAAGCCATACTGATGAACCTTGTGAACAGATTCTTGGAAGGGAGGAGAGGGGAGGAGGAAGGGAGAGGGCTGGAGAGGGGAAGAGGCTCTCCCTCCCCTGTACCCCTCTCTCAGACTTAATTCCCTTCAATTTATCTTTACTGAATGTTAGGCCAATATCCCTCTTTCCATGCCCGGCCCTGCTCACCCAAAAGCCCGCTGCTTTTCTTTAGGATGAGGTATTCACTAAAGTACCAAGGCGCCTAGAAACAAGAGAACTTTCTTAATGCCAGTTTTGCTTTGTCTGGCAGGAAGGAGCAACAGCGAGTGCTTGATCTAAAACCTTCGGTTGTTGTTGTTGTTGTTGTTGTTGTTTGTTGTTTGTTTGTTGTTTGTTGTTTGTTGTTTGTTGTTTGTTGTTTGTTGTTTGTTGTTTGTTGTTTGTTGTTTGTTGTTTGTTGTTTGTTGTTTGTTGTTTGTTGTTTGTTGTTTGTTGTTTGTTGTTTGTTGTTTGTTGTTTGTTGTTTGTTGTTGTTTTGTGGTTACTGGCATTTTTTCTATGTCATCGAGTGTGTTAGGTCCGTGACTTCAGGTTCACGAAGTGTACATCGAAATCTACATGACTTCTCGGCGGGCTTGTTGCGATGAAAACTCGAAGTTTTAATACTCCTAATATTTGCCAAATATCGAAACAGCAATGATACGATTTGGGATCAACAAAGTTCGTTCGATGGCAGAACTCGATACCGCTACCAAGTTAAACAAGCACGTTTTTGGATCAATATGAAGTTCTCCAAGTAGTCAACACCGCGGTCCAGATCAACCAGCGATAAAAAAACACATTCAATTCGTGCTCGATAGCCGCCATTTATTAGGCGAGTTTTTACCACTTTTATGCCATGATCAGTTTATTTATTTTGTAGACAAAGCCATACATATCTTTCAGCAATGTGTACAATCCCTTTTGTGTAATTATATATTTTGTAGATTTTTGTTAGGTTTGTGGAGAATCGGCCAGCGATCGCGCGCACAGATGTGTTGTTTTCAGTGATTATTTCCAGACTAGCTATTACCATACGAAGTTAATTTTTAAAATATTTTCAACATCTCAGAAGTTTTTCATTCACATTTATGCTCTCAATTTCGCTGTGAATTTCTTTGGAAGCCTTTCTAGGATATCAAGGTTTTGCCTTGTTACATAAGCTAAGGCTTGAGATTAGGTTTAATACGTAAAATTTGATTGTTTTGTTTTCCAGATTTAAATAATTATCGTATTTATGAAAACCACTCTATATGTTTTGACTATCAGTAACCACATGTACTCATAGAGGGCTTTTATTTTATTTTGGCGTGGCAAAACTGAGAAACATATCGTGCCCCGCATCAAGGAAACAACATTTCTGTGTTTGTGTGTTTTGGTGTTTAAGAAGTAGTATAGGACTACATTAATTTGGTGTTCCCCAGGACTCCGTACTAGGGCCGATACTATTCTCTTTGTTTTGTAATGATCTACCTGATGTTACTCGAAGGAACGGCTGGTACACATGTATGCTGATGATACTACGGTGATGTTGCTGCTAATTGTCCTGACACGGTGGTTACTACTCTCAACAAAGTTGAGAGTTCTCTAAAATTGTACGATTAGTGTTGTTGTAATGGATTCACTTCTCACAATGTTAAGACAGAATTCATGATTATGGGTAAGGGATCGTTTGTAGAGCCAATTCAAGATGTTATGACTTGACGTCGAATTTATTCTTTTCAATTGCATTCACATTGTACAAGTTTCAAAAGAATAAATCATTTTGACGTCAATCGCGGAAAACAATACGTTGTGGCATTCATTAGAAGGGTGTATATCAGACTACTTCTCAACGAAGTTGCACGTCAGAAATTGCTTTGGATCTCCGTCAGCGCATGCCACTAAGACATGAAATTGGGTTGAATTTTATCAAAATTTATGCAAAAACGTCTAGTGCTCCAAAAGAAAAATCTCTCGGTCAACTGTTTTCTCCCTTTGGTGAGAAGTAGTCTGATATGTGAGCAACGTATTGACAGTCGAATAGTTGTCATGCTGTTGTGATTTTAAAATTATTGAGTCGAAACCTGATAATAAATTGTTAATTTTGGGGTTAAAAAATTGCGCCTCGAATATTTCAAAATCTGTTTATACGAATTTCTCCAAAATTCATATGCTACTAGCCAAAGTCCTAAATATTAACGTCTTGTGTAAAAAACGCATAAAATTCCTTGGAATCCAAAACGGTGACGTCGCCGTTTCGTCGCTATGGTAACACCGATGTAAACAAAACACATACCATTAAAAACTTCAGTCTTTATGTAGTAAGTGAACGAAAGCTCATAACTGTGGGTGCTTTCGTGCTTTCGTGTAAGAACTATATAACCATTTCAAGTTGACCGGTCGAGCACTAGAGAAATTGTAGGAAGCCTCCTTAACTTCAGTCATTCTTCTTTTCACAAAGTCTATTAGATGTTTCAAGTCAATAGAGGACCCATTTGAGAGAAAAAATTGCTCTCAGGATCAACAATGAAATTCCTTAATTTTTTTTATTATGTGGAGATAATAGAGTCGGATAACCACCATATAGGTTTATTGGCATTAAAAGGATTGTCACCCAATTTTGAACACCTGAGCGTAAAAAAGATACAAGCATGAGAATAAGTGGAGCCATCATAAATTGTATTCTATTTCCAGTTGAAATATGTAGATTTCAAAGAGCTTAATAGACTTGCGAAATTAGAGAAATTTTGTGGTTTATTCTGTGAAGTGGAAACAATGCAACGGGCCAGGACCTTCTAATTATGAGAAAAATACTGACAAATTAAACGGTTTTGCTTTTTTGTTTTTGGAGTCATTCTCTTCATCATCAGTACTGGAAATGCATGTATCCGTATCTGACTCAGAAACACAAGAAGAATATGAGGAATTATCACAGTCATTAATTGAGACTTTTGCCATGATTTTATTGCTCTAGCCTTCTCCCAATATCTTTTTTGTGTCATCTGCTACTTAAGGTGACTGGCTACTATAGTAAAAAATGAAAAGAAATCAGTCAAACCACAATTTTCTGAAGTGACATTTAATGCTGATTTCAAAAAGGAAAAGCAAAAATGTTGCCCAAAGCTCGTTTTTAAGATAATCAGCGTTGAATGGATGCCTATTGGCGAGTTTTTGAGGCAAAAATAGCGTCACCGGAAGTGATAAGAAAAAAAATTGCAAATCACAAGATAATACTTCTACAGAAACTACATTTGTACAAATAATAGCCAATGGTATATGCTACGTAATGGTATAAACACTTTTGATACAAAGACTAAAAAATACCTTCATTTCTTGACTTTTGTACCGTGACTTCCAACAAAAAATCTTCTTAAGTCGAACAAAATTTCTTACAAAAATTGTTCATAAGTTCCAATTATGATTTTTTTTTTTACAAATTTGATATGTTTGAAATAATTAGGTACCCTTTCAAATAAGCTCAAAAAAAGTATAGGGTCCCGTGCAAAAATGAAGGGTTTTGTGCCGTTGAAAGGCAAAAAACCCGGAAGGACCGCCATATTGGAAAATGAAGACCGCTTGGCATTGTGGTATATTACATAGAACAGAAATTATCATTGGTTTGTACCAGCCAATGAAAATCATTGTTATTACTTGTTTCTACCTATCGAAACATCGTCTTTCGTTGTCTTGCATTGTCTTGCGTCGTCTTTCGTTGTCTTGCTTCGTCTTGCTTCGTCTTGCGTCGTCTTGCGTCGTCTTGCATGCGTTGTGTTGAGTCATCGTGCGTGGTCTTGCGTGGTTTTCCGTTGTCTTGCGTTGTCTTGCGTCGTTAGCGTGAACCAGGCATTATGTCGTGTTTTATCCCACACCATAGGAAATGCAGCCAATCAGAAAGCAGGAAAGCCGTTGTATATTCGGCGGTATTCAACTGTCTCTTCCCATGAGACATTGTAATTGCCATTATTTGCTGTATTTTCTATGTTGTGGGCTTAGTGTAGGATAAAATAATTGTATGTATTTGCTAACTGACGAATAAAATCAAATCAAAGCGATTTTGAATTCATGCTACGGGAACAAATTCTAATGTAAGTCAGGAATTTTGTAAGAAATGGTTTCCAATTTTATTATTCAAATAGGTATTTAAAAGTAAATAAAAATATTATCACTCGCGAGAAAAAAGTCCTGATATTCGAAAAAAGGAAAAAATAGGAAAAAACGTCCAGACATTCGAAAAAAGAAAAGGAAAAAAGGAAAAAAAGAAAGAAATTTGTAATGTCTAGGAAATGCACCCCACATAAACAATGCAGTGAGATATATGAATAATTATAATTAAAAATAAAAAATGAAGATGAAATTTATCAGAAAGAATATTAAAAACACTAAACATTTAAAAACAAGTTCAAAAAGATGTAATTTTAACTTCAAGCTTGGGAAAGAAACGGAAAAAATGAAGAAAAAAAAGTCAGAAAAGAACCCGGCGTCGACGAGGATCGAACTTGTATCCCCTTAAAGAGCACCCCCCGGAAATATAATAACAGACTGAATGAATAACTGTAAAAAGAAAAAAAGAAAATGGAATTTTGGGACGATTCTCCCGAGACATTCTGAGAAGCTGAGACATCGAATCGACTTACGTTACGGATGAAGATTTCGGCCCCATCCACGCTATCCCGGTGCTACATATTACAGTTATCTTAGCCCGAAGGCCAGGGAGGGAGACGATATCCGGACCCTAATCCATACCTTTAGATATCACCTTAGACCGCTGCGCTACCTAGACACTTAATAAATTAAATGACTAATCGGGGTAGTCTATTCGGCGAAGTTTCATTGTAATGCTAATACTTCCCAGGGAAAGAAATGAACCAATCAGAGTCCAGTTATCAAAAAATAGCTGTTTTGTAATTAAATAGAAAGAGAAAATAAAAGAATAAGTTTTCAGGAACATCGAGCTTGTCTGCATTGTTTTATTCCATCGACTTGTCCCAATTCCCCAGGGAGATAGAGGAACCAATCAAAATCTAGTCGATTGAAGAGGGATCAATAAATTTCCATGATTATTTTAAGTACTACAGCAAGCTTCAAGCCGTTACGTACGCTATTACTTATGGATTTTTATTTCTGTTCCAAAGTGAAATGATCGGCCTCACTGAAGATGTTCAGTTGGAATCCACGTTTCTTATTTCAGGAACATCCCTAGAGCTAATCAGATTAAGACATCAGCAGAGGTTAGTTATTTTATAAGTTAAGGTGATTTAAAATTTGGATTGATACTTTTAGCTCATCGTTTTAAAACAAAGCTCGTAGTTGTTTACATGTACGCGTTTGTTCTTCAATATTAACACCAAATTTGTTAGTTACATGGTCGATTTGAGTTTAATTGTGTAAGTAGACGAGAAATTAAATTAGAACTGATCCCCGAAAACTCCACAGAGAATCTCGTGATGCAGAATGCCAAACTTGCGCAAGTTTTTATATTGTCGTATTCAAAATATTGGGAAATGTCATTTCTGCCTAGAAACTTAATAACACAAAAAAAGTAAACCTTTTAAATCTTTCACAGTGCTTTCATTACATGATGAAATCTTTCAAGTGATTCACTGCTTTGCCTGACGAATTATCCTATACACAGTCTCATGCGACCTGCGCTGGGCTATTGTTAATGGGGCTTAATTTGTAGAAACCCAGAACACGAGATGTTATTTTCCCTGTAGCTTGTAACATTGTACACAACATGCATCGTGCCTGTGTCCGACCCTGCAACAGGTGCGCGCAACAGTTAGAGAAGTAGAAACGAGTTCTTTTTCTGAAGCCATACCAACCTTGCAACAGATCGCGCAACATTTTGCGCAACAGCTACAGAAGTGCAACAGAGCTTTTTCTGGGGCATTGCGCGCGCCTGTTGCAGGGGTTAACGCACGTTCTGTTGCGCGCAGCATTGCAATAACCTTGGACTACTTAAATTGTTATGAGTTGGATTTTGGTATTTCAAACCTTAGTGGCTACCATTTCCAGAGCTAATGCACACATTCCAGATGGCGCGGAGCTTCAGTAACAAAAATTCGGATAAATTTCGACGAATTTTTCGTTCTTTTACTCAAGTAAGCATACGTCTGTTGTGGGCAGGGCCAGAGTTCAAACGTCGCCCGGACAAAAATTCTTACACATGTTCTAAAATGAAACACTTATAATCATAGATAAAAACAGTTTTCTGATAAACGTCTAATGTCCGTATGCTTTTTCCTTGTGCTTGTCTACTGACACCTATCGTTTCCTTGACAGGCTAGATATGGTCAGATATGAGCATAGTCTGGATTTTAACCTTGTTCTCTGGATGGACTGGATGGAGAAGGTCGAAATATGCCACTATGTATTCTAAATGATGCATTTTTAGCAAGCGGCGCTATTAAACGTTTGATAGATAAAACGGTTTTGTGATTTACATCGTTAAAGATCCGACATAAAACGTGGTTTTCGTTTTCGTGACAGCCTAGATATGAACATAGTTCGAATTTTAACCCTTTTCGATCTCTGAATGGAGAAGGTTGAAATCCGAGTACCATGTATTATAACTGCTGCATTATTTCTTTAGCGAGCGGCGTTATTAAACGCTTGATTAACTTACCATTTATACCTATTTCAAAAAAGGTTGTCCTCAGTTTTAATGCATACTGCATTAGGCACTTTCATACCGTGAAGACTGGGTACGAGTCCCTCAAATTTTGACGATGGTAAAGCAAAACTCATATAGTCAGAAAGAGCACATCGAGCTTTATAAAATTCCGAACTTTGGTGTTAATCGGTTTAATATTGAATGACTAACAGCCTGCAAAAATGCTAGAATTTACAAAGACATGTATGGTTGTAGGGAACTTTGTGGACATTTGTCCCTACAACCATACATTTGTTTGTAAAATCTAGCATGTTTAACTGCTGTATCTCTTTCAGTGTATATCCGATTAACATCAAACCTCGGGATTATATACAGCTCGATGTGCTCTTTCTGACTACATAAGTTTTGTGTTGCCATCATCAAAGTTTAAGGGACTCGTACCCAGTCTTCACGGTATGAAAGTGGCTAATAGTGAATACTGCAAACCAAGACCGAAATGCATTGTGGATATCAAATTTCGAGTATTTTTCACAATTTTTATAAGTAGAAAAGTTGCGGAAAAAGTCTACTTAGATTCAACCTGAGGGGAAACAGAGAACCAACATTAGTAAAGCCTCTTGTTACCCAATTACAAATTGTCCATGATGCATTTCAGTCTTGGTATGCAGTACTGACTATGCAGTATGTACCAAAACCAAGGACAACCTTTTTTGAAATAGGTATATATACAATATAGAACATAATGAGACTAATACAATTAGCAGTGTTGTTCGTCCACTTTGAAGCTTCATGTCCATGGACCTGAAAAATGTTCAACGAAAATGACATTAATATAAAAAACTGAAAGAAATTTCTCATCCTCATTAACTAATTAGTTGCTTGTGAAAGACTTGTGTACTGTAAAACATTGTTGGGTCTTGTTGTGTTCTGTGAAAAATTGTTGTGTTCCACGAAACTTTGTTGTGTTCAGTGAAAGATTGTTGTGTTCCACGAAACTTTGTTGTGTTTTCAAAACAATTTTGCATTGTGTTTTGCCCCTGTGGGCCACCGTACCTTCCTGCGTCAACAATGTAACTTTTCTTTTCTTTTTTTCTTTTTCTCTTTCTTTTTTTTTCCCCTGTTTTTAATGGATTCTATTTCTCTTCTCAAATTTTTCTTGGCTTAAAATTCAGGACCATTCAGGTTTCAACGAAGAAAAATACATAAACTCTTTACATAATGATGCTTTCAAATTTTGTAATTGCGTATCTAATTTAGAAAAACATACATTGCTTAAATAAGAGTTATCTTAAAAAAATGTATTCAACTTTCCAAAAGCCAGCATGACCTGTGATACTTATACACCAAAAGCCAGCATGACCTGTGATACTTATACACCAAAAGCCAGCGTGACCTGTGATACTTATACACCAAAAGGCAGCGTGACCTGTGATACCTATACACCAAAAGCCAGCGTGACCTGTGATACTTATACACCAAAAGCCAGCATGACCTGTGATACTTATACACCAAAAGGCAGCGTGACCTAATACTTATACACAGGTCATTCTGAAGCATTCCCTACTCCCGAGTTGAAGAATAGCTGTTGTACAAAACAGTCAGAAAGTTTAAGTTGTTTGTAAGTAGTTTCGGCCGATGAAAGTTGAATCAAAGTGTTAATTGAAAGCGAAAATTAGGACCGAAAATGAGGTTTAGGCCTTCATTTGCTCATTTGCTGCATGTTTTCTTTATAACAACAACATAACTTCAACATAAGTGTCTTTGTACAATTCAAAAATCCGTTTTAAACAGGTATTCTATCTTGGTACATCAGTTTTTAACCGTTAGAAAAAGGATTTGAGTGTTAATCCAGAACGAAAATTTGGATTAAAACTCGCACGAAGGTCTAGTTTTTGGCGCTTTTCGCCATTATTGCTCGTCATTGAATAAAGTCTCCTCTTAAGACTATATGTCACCTCTCCCAAAGTACAGGGCATTATATCTCAGAGACGCATGTGCCAAATTTGGTATTATTTGATATTTTGTTCTTTGTGTCTAAAACGGCTTGTGTGCAAAATATTGGGCTTAAAAGACCTATGGTGTCCTTATAATGAGGGAATATATTAAACGTTCTTCCGCCCTGTCCATTAAAACTAAGAATAGACTACAAGAGTTTTCGTGGAATGTCCATGCAGAAAATGCATTTCCATTAGCCAAAATATTGAAATATTTAATGAAAAATCAAGGACATTAACGTACTTTTGAGATTCCTTGTGATCTCGCGAATATTTTTGGCGTCCAAGATTGGCTCTCTCTCCCTCGGGTTGTTTTGTGTTTTAAGTAGAAGGATGATAACGTAATCCACCGATGTTTATCACGTTTATCTACGAGACAGAAATTCTAAGCAGCTCTTCTTTTTAGCCTATGCGTATTTGAGTATTAAGACGCCAAATAACGATCGTGTGACTACAATGTACCTCAAAGATGACCTAAGTAGGAGTCAAGAACTATCTTCCTACGCTAGATAAATGACGTGATTATGATTACGTTGTTTCAATATGCTTATTACGATATTGTTTTGTTTCATTAAGTGAAAAGGAAGAGGATTAATTGGATGATGGTTTATCAGATGATTATTTCTATTCACCATCACGTTCATTTGGTTACTTCATTTTTAATGTCTTTATTCTAATTTATCGTTCGTTTTCCTTTTCTTTCATTGATTCATATACTTGCCATTCATTTATTCATCCAATCCTTCCTTTTACTTCCCACATGCCGTCATTTTCCTTTCCTCCTTTAATTCCTTCCATCTTTCCTCCCTCCCTCCCTTCATTTCTTTCTATTCGTCATACAATCGTACATTCGTCTACCCATCAATACATCTACCTCCAAGCGCAATGTTACCCAATTCTCATCAACAACGTAAACCTGCAGGACAACGTCGTATCAAAGATCGTTTTACATGCAATATGAGAGCCACAAGGATCTGGGTACACCCTGGCCAAAGTTAAAGTCCCCTTCATTAACTATGCCCTGGCCAATGATCTAGAACTGTCATTATCTATGAACTTAGAATGCTTCAAAAGCACCCTAAAAAAACTACTACAGACTTGCATTAATCAACACTTATGACCCTCAAGATCCGAGATCATGGATCGAAAACCATCTGCCCAACATGTAATTCAAGCTTGAATCTCACTAAACCTCTGACTTGTTGTTTTTAAATTTACGTTTTAATATCACTTATTCTACGTTGCAATTTTCATTTTAATTCAGGGCCCCCTGAAATTGGTCTATGCTGTGGCGGTGTTCCTGCTATTAGGCAAAGTAAATAAAATAAAATAAAAATAAATATCTATTTATGAATGAAAAGATTTTGATGCCATGCTTGGAAATATAATAAATACGTGAAAAAGGACTTTTTCAAGCAAAATTAAGTTATTTTAGGGCTCGTTTACAAGAGATAGGGTGCCCCTGTGTAGTAAGGATAACTCTTTTGTTTTCTTTTCCCTGGGGATACAAAACAAAAGAGTTATCCCTACTACATGGGGGTTCCGTCTCTCATGTGAACGGGTCCTTAGAGTTTACAGACGTTTCTTCTTCACACTAGCGAAACTGATCTGTGAACTCTAAAATAAGTTAATTTTGCTTGAAGAAGTCCTTTTTCACGTATACACCTATTTATTTATTCGTTTATCTATTAATTTTCCCATCCATTTATTCACTCCTTTCAGTCATCCACTCATTCATTCATTCATTCGCTTTATAGACCGCTTTCGTAAGCCTGCGCACGCAGCTCAAATTCAGTCCGAGTCTCGTACGTTTTAGAACCGAATTTTCAAACTTCATTGGGCTATAAATCAAAATGAAGCATAAGTTTTCAAAGTAAAAATGAAATCGATTTAGATATAAAAACTTTCAAAAATTGAACTTAAAGTTAAAATACTTTTTAATTCTTGGCCTGTCAAGGGCCCGTCAAACAAGCTGCGCGCACAGCCTTGAGAATCGGTCTAACGCACAAACAATTAATTGATTGATTCTTTCATTTCTTCATTCCTTTATTCCTTCATTCTTTCATTCATTCATTCATTCATGCATTCGTCCATTCATTCATCCATTAACTCACTCATTCACTCACTCATTCGTTCATTCGTTCATTCAATTATTTATTCATTCTTTCATTCACTCGTCCATTTGTTTGTTTTATAATCTAAAGTGTTACCCTGGTATCATTTATCACAGTTTTTTTGTTCAACGAGTTCCTCCTTCTTTGTTAGTTTTTCTTATTTCTTTAAAGCCGATCGGCTCGTTATCAAACCAGTCACTCACAAAAACAATACAATTTACACCTGTTTCTTTGCCTTGGTTTTATTAGAAACTTCTTATTGATGAGCTGCTGGGGGAGATCCGACAGATTATTAGCGTGGGCGATTGAAGACTCAAATCTTCTTTTAAACACGACAGGGCTTTAGCATAACCATATGGCAGTGAAACAATTGAATTCTAGATCGACGTCGCTTTTTGTACGAAAAATCGCTTGTATGATTATAGAACATTTTCTCGTGAGCTGGTTATATTTCAGAAGATGTAGATCTGACTTTCATTGAGAACAAATTTAATACAAACAATTTCGCATTTTGGATCGTATTCACAGCAGAAGTCCATCGAAATCTTTTCTCGTTTAACTATCAGGCCTTTATATTACAGACGGGTCCTTACTGAACAGTTTCTG
Organism: Telmatactis stephensoni; assembly: GCA_029948255.1. NCBI lineage: Eukaryota > Metazoa > Cnidaria > Anthozoa > Actiniaria > Isophelliidae > Telmatactis > Telmatactis stephensoni. The sequence continues at coordinate 9,275 of JALIZF010001452.1, read as the reverse complement.
GAATTATGCAACCGAAATTTCTACATATTTAACTTCGTCTATGAAACCTCTATATTACGAACGTGTTTCTCTTTGTCCGTGTAAATGAGGTTAGTTTGATGATCATTATACTTTTCGGTTCGTGATAGTGTTTCATGATCAGGCAATGTCAATATTTCTGGCACCGTAATTTTAATTCTTTTGCGGCTAAACAAGTACTTTCACAAATGGATTTCTTAACAAGAGCCATCTGAGTGTGGGTGAGAGCGCGCAAAGCTGAAGGCAAGAAGGCTGACGCCCCGCTCTATCACCAGGATTACAGTTCGATCGATCAATCGAAATTAAGGTGCTTTAGTAAAACCTCCATTTTAATAATAATAACATATAATTCTCCTTCCAATATCACCGCCAAAGTTGTTCCGATTTGTGCCACGGTGTCGTTGCTATAATAACAGAAAGTATCGTGGACATAGCGGGTGGTTTATGACTGATGAAAAAATGACACGACAGCCATTGGCTACTGCAGAAGGTTTTTCTCTTGAAATGACAAGATGTTCATAATTAAACGTCTTGGAGGAACGCATGCACTCAATCATGTAAACTTGTCTGCTTCATTTGCATGCCGAAAAACCACAAGCTCAAAGAAGTACTTGATAGTGTCTTTTGCATTAATCCTTCCTTAATTCCTTCTTTAATTCCTTCCTTCCTTCCTTCCTTCCTTCCTTCCTTCCTTCCTTCCTTCCTTCCTTCCTTCCTTCATCCATCCATCTATCAATCCATCCATCCATCCATCCATCCATCTATCCATCCATCCACTCATTCATTCATGCGTTCACTCGCTAAAACTGATTCAGGGACAACTCATCCATCTGTCCATCAATCCAAGATTTTTCTATAAGATAAACAATTATTGTTATCAACTTGGCAAACAAGTCCCGGTATAAATGATGCGATTGCCAAGCTAAATCTTTCACCAATGGAAGGCGCGAGAAGTAGACTTAGGGGGTGTGTACATGGCACTAGGATCATCCTAGTACTAGGGTAATCCTAGCAGGCGAATCATCCTACCTGCTATACATTTACTGCATTCTGTTTACATGGAAATTTGTGTCTTCAGTCACTTCGGGTACTAGGATCATCCTACTAAACAGAATGCAGTAAATGTATAGTAGGTAGGATTATCCTAGCGCTAGGATGATCCTAGTTCCACGTAAACACCCCCTTACAATTATCCATGGTTTGTGTTTATTGTGTAAACGCTTTTTTCTATTAAAATAGTTTTCATATGGATTAACTTAAACACGAAACTATATATAGAGGTCACACAGTATGGGAGCTCAGTTGATGAGCACAATCCATAGATTATTTCCCAGTGGACATGCAGCTACTCAGGGTTTGTGTAGACGCTTTTTCTAGTTAAAATATTTTCGATTACCTTGGTGCTCAAAAAAAGAAACACAGGCGACACAGTATGGGAGCTTTGTTGAGCAAAAACCAGAAATGATTGCGCAGCAGATTTGAGTGCTTATTATTTTCTATCGAAATATTTTCTGATTATCTAAAGAAAAGAAAAGAAAAGAAAAGAAAAGAAAAGAAAAGAAAAGAAAAGAAAAGAAAAGAAAAGAAAAGAAAAGAAAAGAAAAGAAAAGAAAAGAAAAGAAAAGAAAAGAAAAGAAAAGAAAGAAAAGAAAAGAAAAGAAAAGAAAAGAAAAGAACCTAAGAGCCACAGTAGAATGACAGTCCATTTGGATGTGCAATGCAAGGTCAACAAGTTGTCAACAAATTAATTTTGAATCAGTTTATCTAAGAATATACTATATTCTTTCTTTTCTTTTCTTGAATACCTAGCTAATCGAAAATATTATGATAGAAAAATAGCATGCGCTCAAATCTGCTGGGAAATCATTTCTGGTTTTTGCTCAACAAAGCTCCCATACCGTGTCGCCTGTGTTTCTTTTTTGAGCACCAAGGTGATCGGAAATATTTTGATAGAAAAAATCGAATACACAACCCTGCATGGGTAGTTGCAAATCTACTTCTTGTGCCGACTATTGGTGAAATCCATCCTATCAAAGCTCCATACTGCGAGAATTGTCTTTACAGTTGGGCTTTTTAACACCAAGTTTATCAAAGTGAAAGTTCTTTTGGGCTTGTATTTCCGCTTGTATAATTGAAAACGCGTCTACACAAACCCTGGGTACCGTCGCAAATCCGCTGAGAAATCATCTATGGATTTTGCTCATCAAAGCCCCCATACTGTGTAGTTTCGTTTTTAAGTTAATCCATATGAAAACTACTTTAATAAAAAAGCGTTTACACAAACCATGGATAGCTAGTTGTAAATCTACTTCGGGTGCCATCAATTGGTGAAAGATTTAGCTTGTCAATCGCACCAATTAAGCCGGGACTTTGCTTGCCATTTCGACAACAATGATTGTTTATCTTATTGAAAATCTTGATTAGTTTTTCGAGACTTCCATTTGAAGTTACACTCCCCGGACACCTGTTTCTCTACAGCACTGACGGGCTTGATTACCACATGATCACTTCAATCGCAACGATCCCGGCTATGGAAACGCTTGGATATAGAACACTGAAATCTGTCTCTGCTAGCTAGATCGCTAGCTGCATTGTGGTTTCAATTCCATATGCAGACCACTGAATACATTTTTCAGCGATCGTATAGCTAGTGTCTAGCGCAAATGGTATCTAGCGATCCTACAAAAACTAAGCTTTGAGTTTCTCGAACTATATAACATCATCATATATATCAAACTTTCAAGGAAAAATTAAGAACCTAATACATATATGAACCTCGATTTTATTCAGGAAAAACGAATTGTATACAGTAGTTCTTTGTATTAAACCAGTACTGATTACAAAGCGAAAGCGCTAAGCTACTAACTACAAGATAAACGAAAAACAACTAAATGAATCATTAAGGAAGAATAGAGAAGCTTGAAGACGTAATCAGGATAATAATAGTTTTCATAGCTGTCAGATTTTCTCTCTCCCTCAGACTTTCAGTCCACAATGGATGACTTTCCCTATTCAACTGAAAATGTCTTCCCAATTGTGTAAGACAATGTAAGATAAGAGTCTTAATCTCCGGCATATTGTAAAACATGGACTGGACTGGACTGGACTGGACTGGACTCAAAATCTGTAAAACATGGACTGGACTGAAAAAATCTGTAAAACATGGACTGGACTGAAAAAAAAATCTGTAAAATATGGACTGGACTGAGAAAAATCTGTAAAACATGGACTGGACTGAGAAAAATCTGTAAAACATGGACTGGACTGAGAAACATCTGTAAAACATGGACTGGACTGAAAAAAAAAATCTGTAAAACATGGACTGGACTGAAAAAAAAAAATCTGTAAAACATGGACTGGACTGAAAAAAAAATCTGTAAAACATGGAAATGAACTTCATCGTATCATACCCAGCAGTAAGCAATGCTAGAAAACTTTTTTTTATTTGAGCGGCACAGTGATATATTCTGTATAGCCAAAAACATGGAGATAGTTATTTGGATTGGTTTTCTTTTTATTCCATGATATGTGTCTATAGTTTCTCGATGTTTCTTGATAATAAACTTTATTGGACACAGTATTTCAAAAGTTAACACTTATTTACATGAAAGCTGATGTATATTTGCCAATAGATCGATTTCACTGACGTCATCGAGAAAAATAAAGTCGGTTTCAGAGCATCAAATAAAATAAAAATACTTGTACCTCAAAGAACAACTAAATCTTTGCAACTCTAGAAAATATTGAGTCAAAAGAGCTTTTCACCACGAAGATACGAATGTTTGAATGTGGGCTTGTTGTTGGTAAGAATGTATGGGGCCGCCATATTGGTGTACACCAATATGTACACCAATATGGCGACCATAAATACCAAGCATCGAAATGATATTAAAAATACATTTATTTGTTCATTTTATTGATTATATATATAGAAAATGACAATTAAGTTCATTGCCAAAGCAAATGAGGTGAAATTTGTCGCAAATTGATGTGTTCTTACGTCGTTTGAAAATGCGTGACTGCCATGGCGTGACACAATTTTGGTGCCGATAATTTGCCAAGCGATGAACAGAATCAGACCAAATTTCCAGAGACGACTTCTTTTCATGATACATACAAAATATCAGGCAATCAGCTTTCTCCGAATTTTAGTTTAGATTTTAGTTCTCTCGTGACGTCACGTGAAATCGATCTATTGATAAAGTGTTGAGAAAAATATAAATCGGTAATCTGACATAGCTGGGCAGGCATTTCCTGTCCCGCTGTTCAGGTATTTGACGAGATTATCAAACTTCCAAGACAATCCATTTGCGATCATTTAATATTTTCCTAAATTAAATTTAGTAATTATGTACAAGTAACGCGAAGACATAAAATTTGGTAGATTTTGTTGACCCTCTACTATGGGCCCTCGACTGTGGACCCTCGACCCTTGACCGGCAAAAGGAAACTCCTGTTGGTCTGACTCTTGCTCAATCATTTCGACAAGTTTAACTGCAAATAATAAACAGCATCACGACCAGAGTACTTAGTATACTTTTTTCCTAGAATTTGACATGTCCTAAATCGTTACTTCGGTTGTATATAAATTACACCATTTTTAAAGTCAAAGGCGGCTGTGTAGTTGGGCTGTTCGTGGTCAAAGGTGGCCTGTGAAGAAGTCATGCTACCGCGCCAAATAACTTGTGATGCTTCAAAGTTTTTATTATAAAATTTTCATTTCAAAGAAAAACTGACCGAAGAATTTGCTGCTTATAGAAAATTGAGCCAAAATTTTGTGCAGTGAGTTCTATGGCGCGATACCGGCATCGAGGACTTTCAAACATGTTCAAAACCATATGATCGGCAAATTCGATGGCGCGATCCATCGAGGACTTTCAAAATCATATGATATGGGATAAAAAAAATACAGAAATCGAAAAAGTTTAGTTGACAAAAATCGCGAATAGAAACTGTCACCAACGTACTCACGGAGGTCCCGAAGTACAGAGTCTCAGTAAGTTGTTTTTTAAAAAATAAGTGATTTTATTAAAAATTAAACCATTCTCTGTTTGGTTGTTTGCTTTTAAGCTCTAACTTTTTATACAGGTTTGTAGTAGACCTAACAATCGAAATGGCTTTATCTTTAGAATAAAACATACTCAGCTGCAAATAAAACCATGAATAATCGGTTTTGCTGATGCAACTAAAAAGTTTTTATTTTACTCTTCATGTGATTTTTACAAATATGCATTTTAAAACAAAAGCTGAATTAGAATCGAATTTAGTGAAGTTCATTTCCATGTTTTACAGATTTTTTTTTCAGTCCAGTCCATGTTTTACAGATTTTTTTTTCAGTCCAGTCCATGTTTTACAGATTTTTTTTTTCAGTCCAGTCCATGTTTTACAGATTTTTTTTTTCAGTCCAGTCCATGTTTTACAGATTTTTTTTTCAGTCCAGTCCATGTTTTACAGATTTTTTTTTCAGTCCAGTCCATGTTTTACAGATTTTTTTTTTCAGTCCAGTCCATGTTTTACAGATTTTTTTTTCAGTCCAGTCCATGTTTTACAGATTTTTTTTTCAGTCCAGTCCATGTTTTACAGATTTTTTCAGTCCAGTCCATGTTTTACAGATTTTTTCAGTCCAGTCCATGTTTTACAGATTTTGAGTCCAGTCCAGTCCAGTCCAGTCCAGTCCATGTTTTACAATATGCCTTAATTTCCTTATAGTGATAACTTCTAATCTCCTTGAAACTTTTCCTTTTGCCGAGAATTACAGTCTTTTGATAACATTGTGTGAATTTGATAAAATTGAAAAAATCACAAGTTTTTCACTGATGCTAGCATATATATAGTTTATAATCGTTCTGTTTTGCAATAGGTATACTGGTTTCAATAGGTCTACAGGATGCTGCAACTCTTAACGTCCTTATACATCGATTATCATAAAAATTATGATCTCGAGAGTTGTAAATAAAGTTTCGCACTTCGATAAGGACCAGCAGTAAGCCTACCGACACGTTTCCTATCACATTAAGGCTCCATAAGTTTATTTTTAAGAAGGAATAAAACAAAATGATTTTGCATGCAGGTGGAATTCAGTTGTCATTAAAGAATGATTAAAAAAGAAAAAAGAACAAAAAATGATAACAGCGGTCGGGGAGAAAAGATTGCCAAGATAATAGAAGAAGATTTCGATCCTCTTTCCTCGAATGTAGAATAACATCACAACAAAGGATGATAACTCTTTTGTTTTCATTCTTCTTCTCGGGTACACTAAAAGCAAACGATTTTCTGATTCATCCTTGCGGGTACTTTGAAATTCGAACGTAATAGTTTTATTCTGTAATTTAGTCAATTTATCGTTTTTTCTTTAATTTTATTATCAATACACACCTCGACTTGTCTTTCATGGATAAACCGACAAACAACTCAAGTGACTGCGTCATATTATAACGAATTTCTCCAGCATTATTGCCGCCTTACCAGTGAAAATCCCTCTAATCTTTGCAGTCTTAAGTGCAAACTATATCTATTAATGATCTCCTCCCTTATGAATCGGTTTTAAGTAATTGTCGTCAATACTTAAAGCGATTCTGAAAAAAAGAAACACTAAAGACATAGACACAAATCAATCACCCAGGTGACAGAGAGGCAAGCTGAAGCACACGAAAGTTTTCTCACCTGGACGTCATCGCTCAAGAGTTGTTGCTTTACCAAAAGTAGTTTTATTTACTGAACGTACAAGTTTAGTCAGTTTGTGAAATAGTTTTCTCGCCAGCAGAATGTGAGCGCGCGCTTCAAAATTACTCACTATACTTGTTTAAAGACCATTCAAGCATAACCAACATTTCTCAACATCATCAATTTCTAAAAAAAAAACAGTTTATATTGAAAAGAAGGTCCAATATTGGCTGTTTTCTTTTATATTTCGTAGAGCAAAGGCACAATATTGTGCCGCGTCGGCCCGCGTTTCACATGACACTGATAAGGTTTTTACGTCTGTATTGCGCGCGCATTTAATTTCATCTTTCGACATACTTGATTCATGGACATCCATTCACTCGGCCTTTTTTACCAATTATGTTGACTACATCAGGAAACACCAAAAGGAAATAGTAAATATTGTTTTTAATTACATGGTAGGCCGCTGATAAGAAGAATTAACATGCGAATTAAAGAAATACACACTCATAAATATGTCGAGAAAGAAATCTTCGATGAACACAATTAATTATATGATGATGAAATTGCTTGACAATATATGCTAGCTATTTGAGTACACTATGTCTTTCAAAGACTTCAAAAAATCAATTAAGAAGCAGTGCAGAAATATAAGGACAACAGCTAAAAATCTCTACCGAAGTAGTATTTACTTCTTTATTACTTGGTTAAGCTTTGTTTTTTTGTAAAACAAAAGGAAAGACTTTCCACAATAGTTTCCGTTATGCCGTTCTAACACCTTCGCTGTCAGTTGTTTTCCAATGTGAAGATTTTTCACTGTTTGCCCCGATATTGTAATATTAGTTTCCTATTACGTTAAAGAAAAGCATATTTCACCGACTCTAAAGATCCACAATATGATATGTAAAACCTGTGTTTGCCGAAGAAAAATATCCGAACAGGTGAAAAATATTTGAATCCGACTTGAGAAAGTCCCCCATTCTGACGAAATTACAATGTTTCCATTTTCTTGTCCTTAATTAAACTTTCAGTTTCTCATACAGATAAGCAGGATAACGGCTATTGATTCCAATCATGGTTTTAAACATTATATATTACTTAATCTTAGTGAAGGTGGCAGGGGCAATAATTTCAATTTGGCAAGCGACCGGTAGACAAAAAAATCCTTCCAAGTTTATTTTTACAATTAGGTCTATCTTCTATTGAATGAATCAAGAGATTAACATACGCAAAAAAGCGGATATGAGAGCCATTTCATCTGAAATACGTTGTGGCTGTTTTTCATTCAAACCTGTAATTTAACGGAATTACAAAATTCCACATAATGAAACTGGCTTGTGGAAATTAACACTTTGCAGCTAGTAAACATAAAATTTAATTGTTTTATTGAACTATGACTATGGTGATCTTTCTCAGTGTTCGCAAATCATCACATGAAATCATTAAAACCTATCCTAATATTTCGAAAATCGTTGCAACACAAATTTTCGCTCAAAACAATATGTCACCTAGAATGTTGATTCAGCTTTTGTGTAAGTGTCAAGTTTAGCGGCAAGTTATTGCTCAAATGAAAAATGAGCCTATCTGGGTCGACTGGCTGGTTGTAGTAGAACAGCAATTCACTCCTACACTCCAGTATTGCGATAAATAGAGCTGTGAGCGATAACTGCTGCGAACACAGATAATTGATGAGATACAGGAAAGAGGAATGGGTGACTGTTCTTCTTTCTCCCAAAACAAACTTTCTATTTTGGTGGTGTTGACATAAACAGAAAAACAAAGCAGCTTAAGCATAAACTTTTGTTTGGTTTTCTACGATGCGTATGCTAATTCGCTTTTTCTTTTAGAAACAGTCACACCAACGAGTCAAAACAAGTACAATAACGAAATGCAAGAATAAATTATAAAGCCGAAAGAACAAGAATAAAAAGGAAAGAGAACAAATGACGATAATTAGGCATGACAGAAAGTTCTACTCAATCATCAGGTTAGGCTAAGACAAAACTTTGGAACCAAAAATTATTTGTACATGTAATTTCGACAAAAATAAAACCCAATTTATTTATTATATTCTAACTAGATAAACTATGAGTCAAATAACACCACATCTCATTTAATTTTTACGTTGACTGATATAAAGAGTTCTTTTTAGGGATTTCTGATGTGGACTGTGAAACAACTATTAGGACTCGATGGATGTATTGACATAGCAGCATACGTTCATGACAGTTTGGTGTGCATATGTCGTTTGGTTTTCATGGAAATAGCTCTCCAATTTAGCTCAGAAAACCGCTTCATTCCTCTGTCATTTGAAGACAAAAGAGAGAAAAAATTACTAATAAAGTTGTGTTGAATCCACACCGGTTCATTTCCACAGCACTGCACGGCCTTAATTAATGAAACTATTCGTGCTATAAAACTGTGTGATTCACTTGAAGGGAAAACATGTTTTTATAAGACGTGTCTTGATTGATGTGATGTCATGAGTTTTTCTTTTTCAACTTTTTGTAAATGGCGACATGTAAGACTGTTACAAAATTTCTTTTTATTGATAAGATTACGTCTTCAGTCGATTCAATGGTAAATTTGCAAAT